>CM037882.1:13593404-14158332 GCA_021292165.1 Shinisaurus crocodilurus
TCTGTCCTGAATCTCCCACCAATCAGCTTCATGAGATGACCCCTTTGGGTTCTAGCATTATGAAAGAAGGAGGAAAATGTCTCCCTATCCACTTTCTCCACACCACGCATAATTTTGTACACCTCCATCATGTCTCCCCTCACTCAGGGCTGGCCTTACCATTAGTAAGAGTGAGGCGGCTGCCTCAGGCAGCAGATTTTTCATTCCAAGAAAAGGCAGCAAATTGTTGTTATGAATTTATTATTAATGGGTTGGACCTAAACTGGAAGCTGCCTTATACCAGATTGAACTATTAGTCAGTCTGGTCCATTATTCTCTACCCTGAATAGCAGTGGCTCTCCAGGCAGAGAGAAGTCCTTCTGATCACATGCCCCCTGGGCTGCTTCCAGACAGAGGTCTCCTTGGGCTAACACTCAAAAAAGCATTGAACAGCACTGCTGTCTGTTTTGCCTTAGGGCACAATCCTATGTGTGTTCAGAGAGAAAAATGTTCTACAACTCTCAGAATGCCTCAGCCGGTATCCCACAACTCCCCCAGCATGCCCCAGCCAGCCAGGCTGGCTAGGGCATGCTGGGAGTTGTGGGATACTGGCTGGGGTATGCTGGGAGTTGTAGGATTTTTTTCTTTTCTTCCTTTCTAATTTTTTTAAAATTTTATTTTTAATAAATTTTATTTAGTTATTATAGACTACATACAAAACTATAAAACACAAACATACAACTAAAACAAATCATAAGGTGCACCCCCGCACCCGCCTAGGGACCAACTAATATACAACCATCCCCTTAATCAACTAAATTCCACATTCCAAAAATATAACATATCCTGACAAGGCATACTCCCCTTCCCCTTTATTAATACGTAGTCTAATAATTGATTCCATATATCCATAAAATTATTCTTCTTTAATTGTCCCTTTTTGCATTTGATACTACAAGTTAGTTTATCATTTAGGGCTATATCCCAAACTTCCTTATACCAATCAGTTATTAGAAAAGGGATTTTTTTTCCTGTCTAAACACGCATAGGATTGAGCCCTGAACGGATTTTCTCCGGTAAGAAAAAAGACAGAAGAATCGGCCGGAAAACACAGGGCTACAAGCAGAAGACGATGACGTCTGGGACTCCCGTAAAACTCCATGAATGAGGCAGAGCAACTGCACAATAAAAGCCTTGTCTGGAAGCACCCCTGATCCTTTAAAAAAAAAAAAAAAAAACGGGAATGAAAACAACCCAATGACGTCCTGCAGTCAAGGCGAGACTTGGGAGACTTCCTGGTTTAGCACTTCCACCTCACAGCCTGAGGGCCAAACTACACGTCATGCTGGAGCTCCATGTTTGGAGCTCCGGATGGAACTTTCTTTTGGTAAAAGGATCGTGTTGGCAGGGGATATGGGCCAGAGCCCTAGCACAGGCGAGGGGGGGGCATCTATCCCTTTCCCTCTGTGTTCTGGCCCTGATCCAGATCGCGTGGCCCACCCCCAGAGCTGCTATTACTAACGGAGGGGGAAACATGCAGTCAGTAAAACGTAAGCCCTCAGGCTTTCTCCTCTGTGGCTAATAGTACCTCCACAGAGGGTGATCAGTGGGAAAGGGTACCGGTAACCCCACCCCACCAAGCCCCACACAAACGTTTACTACCCCAGAAACTCTGGGGAGGCCTTTCTCTCCATACTGCCACCATCAGAGGCATAGGAACATAGGAAGCTGCCGTATGCTGAGTCTGACCATTGGGTCCATCTCAGAGGCGGTGCCAGGGGATGGCCCACTAGGGCTGGAGCCCCGAACCTCTGGGAGGCCATCTGCCCCACCGCCCTGCTGTCCAGGGGCACTTGCGGAAATAAAGGTACAGGGGCCCAGATGAACTCTGCTGGATCTGATCCTTAGCTGGTTTTTTGCCCACACGTGCTTCCTCTCCTGCTGCCCCCCTGCCCTTGAATCTTTCCGCCTAAGTTTTTTTCTGAAAACAAATGCCCTCCTTTCCCCTGTCCATACATCCCTTTTTACAAATAGGGGTGTCCTTAGGGAGACAGGGCCCTTTTCAGACACCCCCCCCACACACACCCCACACACACTTTAGAGCAGATGTAAATTAGCATATTCAAATTTGTGCATTTATTTTGCCCTGTGGGCCTGAGCCCTGGATCTTTTCAGTACCTAGCACCACGCCTGAACCCCAGAACGCTGGGGAGGCCTATCCCTTGGTACTGCCACCATCAGAGGCACGTTTGGTGGAGACACGAGAGAGGACCTCCTCAGTAGCCGCTCCCAGGCTCTGGAACTCCCTGCTGAGGGAGGATAGGTTGGCCCCCTCTCTGTGGTCCTTCTGCCGGCAGGTAAAAATGTATATATTCAGGCAGGCTTTTAGCATGTAAGGAAGGGGGTTGAACTGGTTGGGTACTGTTCATTTCTTTTACTGCTGTGTTTTTAATTTATTTGCTTTTACGTGATGTTTTCATTAAGTTTTTGTTTTCAGTCTGGATTTTACCCTTAGCCTCCTTGAGCACCATTTTCTGGTTGAAAGGTGGGATATAAATTAATTAAATAAATCACAACAAATTTGTAACTTTGAAGAGTCAGCGCTAGAATCCTTACTTAGCAAGCCAATGTCCACGTCCTCCTCATCTTTGGCCTCCAGGGGGGGCTGAATCATCTTCCGGCAATCTGAAGGGGCTTGCCCAGACATCAGAGAATCCAACTCGTCCTGTGGTGGCTCCACCACCTATAATGCAAATAGGTGTAGAGTGTCCTGGGAGCATATTGTCAAGTGCCAGGAAGAGAATGCCACATGTACAATGACGAGAGAATGAGACCTTCTTTGGGTCCCACAGTAAAAAGAGCAATGCAGACACCAGAGCAATGAAGATGGTAGGGGCTGACTCCGGCAACAAGCCAGTCCTAGCCGGGGCTGCACTCCCCTTGGGAAATTTTTGGAGCAGATTATTAAAAAGTCAGTTTGCAAGCACCTTGAAAACAATGCAGTGATTACTAGAAGCCAGCATGGATTTGTCAAGAACAAATCCTGCCACACTAATCTGATCTCATTTTTTGATCGGGTAACCTCCCTTGTAGACTATGGGAATACTGTGGACATAATATATCTGGACTTCAGCAAAGCTTTCGACAAAGTGCCTCATGATATCCTGATTAGCAAACTAACTAAAAGTGGGCTGGATGGAACAAATAACTATCAGGTGGATCCACAATTGACTACAGAATCACACTCAAAGAGTGCTTATCAATGGTTCCTTCTCAAACTGGGGAGAGGTAACGAGCGGGGTACCACAGGGCTCGGTCCTGGGTCCAGTGCTCTTCAACATTTTTATTAATGACTTGGATGAGGAGGTACAGGGAATGCTTATCAAATTTGCAGATGACACAAAGTTGGGTGGAATAGCTAATACTCTGGAAGACAGAAACAAAATTCAAAGTGACCTCGATAGGCTGGAGCGCTGGGCTGAAAACAACAGAATGAAATTTAATAGGGATAAATGCCAAGTGCTGCACCTAGGGAAAGGAAACCAAATGCAGAGTTACAGAATGGGGGACACTTGGCTCAACAATACCACAAGTGAGAAGGATCTTGGAATTGTGGTAGATCACAAACTGAATATGAGCCAGCAATGTGATGTGGCTGCAAAGAAGGCAAATGCTATTTTGGGCTGCATTAATAGAAGTATAGCTTCCAAATCGCGTGAAGTGATAATTCCCCTTTACTCGGCACTGGTTAGGCCTCATCTTGAGTACTGCGTCCAGTTCTGGGCACCACACTTTAAGAAGGACGTAGACAAACTGGAGAGGGTTCAGAGGAGGGCAAGGAGGATGATAAAGGGACTGGAACAAGGCCCTATGAGGAGAGACTGAAAGAACTGGGCATGTTTAGCCTTCAGAAGAGGAGACTGAGGGGAGATATGATAGCACTCTTCCAGTACTTGAAGGGTTGTCACACAGAGGAGGGCCAGGATCTCTTCTCGATCATCCCAGTTTGCAGGACACGGAATAATGGGCTCAAGTTACAGGAACCCAGATTCCACCTAAACATCAGGAAAAATTTCCTGACTGTCAGAGCGATAAGACAATAGAACCAACTACCTAGGGAGGTGGTGGGCTCTCCCAATCTGGAGGCATTCAAGGTGCAGCTGGACAGCCATCTGTCAGGGATGCTGTGACCTGGATTCCTGCATTGAGCAGGGGGTTGGACTCGATGGCCTTTCAGGCCCCTTCCAATTCTACTTTTCTATGATTCTATGATTCTATGAATCAGTTGTGCGGTTTGGGGTTGCTCTTGCTGAGGCCCTTTTGGCAGCATTGACAAGTAATTCCTTTTATCAGCTAAGGGTGATACGCCAACTATAGCTGTATCCAAAACTGTTCGACTCAGGGCACAATCCTATGCACGTTTAGACAGAAAAAAGTCCTACAACTCCCAGCATGCCCCAGCCAGCATAGCTGGAAGTTGTAGGCCTTGCACAGGATTGCACACTTGGTACTTGTGGTCACCCACTCCCTACTTATCTCTAAACTGGATTGCCAGAAGGTGCTTTCTGCTGGACCGCCTTTGAGGCTGGCTCAGAAACGCCAACGGATGCAAAACGCGGCCGCCAAAACGTTGATGTGCGTTGTGCTTTTTTAAGATTGCAAAGAACCGCCTTTGTTTAACAGAGAGTTTGTAAGTCGCTCCATGAGCCTTTTTGACCGAGAGCAGAATGAAATACTACTTTTAGGCCGCAATCCTATCACTCGAGCCCTCGCCGCTTGGGATCCCTCAAACCCGGAGGCTTCCGAGTTTCCTACGCCCTGCTAGGCTGAAGCCAGCAGGGTGGGAGGAGCAGCAGAGGCGACCTTTGCCACCCCGTCCTCCTTCTTTGGTCATTTTCACTAGACAGGCTTTTCAGCCCATCTAGCAAGGGCGCTTCAGAGGCTCAGGATAAATTGCATCCTGACCTCTGCAGTCTCCTCCCCTCCCCAACTACCAGAACGCCCCCTTTCTTCCTCCAAGGCCGTTTTTCTGACCTCAGAGAGGCAGCCAGCCCGGTTCTCCCCACACTGGCTGCGAGGGGAAGGGGTCTGGAGTCAGATCTCTGACTCCCGCTTCCGAGGTCAGAGCGCTGCCTCTGACCTCGGAGGGGTTTCCCGAGCCGTCTTATGGTCCCTGGAATGCTTTGCCAAAGGACCACAGAATGCTCTCGACATGAGTATTTTAAAATAAAATTAATTAAGTATTTTAAAATAAAATTAATTAAGTATTTTAAAATAAAATTAAGTATTTTAAAATAAAAGCAGAGCACTCTTAAGTGGAAGGCCCTAGACTACTGAGGTGTGCTGGGATTACTTCAAAGCAGCCTTCCCCAGGCTGGGCCCCTCCACATGTTACTGGACTACAGCTCCAATCATTCTTCTCAATCATCTCAGTTTGCAGGACACGGAATAATGGGCTCAAGTTACAGGAACCCAGATTCCACCTAAACATCAGGAAAAATTTCCTGACTTTCAGGGCAATAAGACAATGGAACCAACTACCTAGGGAGGTGGTGGGCTCTCCCATTCTGGAGGCATTCAAGGTGCGGCTGGACAGCCATCTGTCAGCGATGCTTTGACCTGGATTCCTGCATTGAGCAGGGGGTTGGACTCGATGGCCTTGTAGGCCCCTTCCAACTCTACTTTTCTATGATTCTATGATCCCCAACCACTGGCTGTGCTGGCTGAGGCCGCTGAAAGTCCCGGTGTCCTTACCTTTTGCTCCCATCTCTTCAGCTCCTGCAGCCGCAGGAGGTAAACTTCCGCCAGGGCCACAGCCTGGGCACACATCTCAGGCCTGCGCTCCCGGACCCAGCTCTCCATTCCGACAGGGAGGATGGTCAAGAACTGCTCCAGGATCAGCAGATCCAAGATCTGCTCCTTGGAGCACCTCTCCGGCTTCAGCCACTGATGGCAAAGCACCCAGAGCCACTTGCAGACGTCTCGGGGCCGCTCAGAATCTGGGTAGCAGAACCGCCGGAAGCGCTGGCGCCGCAACTCTGCATCAACAGGTGTCCTCGTCCAGAATCGCCTCCTTCTCTTTCTCAGAGGAGTCCGTACTGCCACCAGAGGCCTGCTGTGCTTCTTTGCTAAGGCCTGTCAGGGCTTGGACGGCCCACGGTCCTCTCTGCCACTGGTTGGCGTCCGCCGTTCCCTTCAACGGAGCCTGACAATCCTCCGCCAGGGCCCCTGACACAGGCTGAGGCAGCGATGGGTTTCTCCATCTGGAGGGAGGGCACTGCATCTTCCTGAGAAACTCCTGCAACTGGGTTTCCCACCGCTGGCGCAGCCCTTCATCTGGTTCCAGTTTAATCTGTCGTGGTGTTGCTGCACCTTCCAAAAACTCCCCCGTGGCCCCAACCTGGATGACGCAAAGGTCTCCCTCTTCCGCCACCAACCTTTCCCCTGCTTCGGTCTGCGCTCGAGCCGGCTTCTTCATTTTTGATTCTGGCCACGTCTGTGCTAAAAAGGGAAAGCAAATTATCGATTGGGGGTTTTTTTTGGCTGACTCCATCAAAACTTCTGCCCGGACAACATGTGACCCACCGTGTTAGAAGCAGCCCACCAACCCATCAAAGGCCCCATCAAAGAAAGGTCTCCTGATTGATTACCTCCAGGATCAGGGGCAGTATGCCTCCATATGCCGGTTGCTAGGGAACATGAGCGGGGGGGGGGTGCTGCTGCTGTTGCGCTCACATCCTACTTCTGGACTTCCCATCAGGGCAGAAGCGCAGAACCTCAGGCTGGGGGTCCCAGTCCAGCCCTCTGGGGGTCCCAAGATGGCCACGCCCCTTTCCCAGGACCTGCCCCTTTCCGCCGACCATTGCTCATTGGGCAGTTTCCAGCTTCCCCCCACCCCACCCCCACCCTGCCACCATTCTAAAAGGTTGAAATGCCACTCTTAAGGCTGAGTTACTGGGTGGTGAGAGCTTTAAGCTAAAATAGGCTGGTATTTTTATGTTTTTGCCCCGCCCCTTTTGCCTTCAGCCCCGCCCACCCCTGGAATGCAGCCCTCAAGAGCTTCTCCAAAACAGGATTTGGCCCTCGGGCTGAAGGAGGTTCAACACCCATGCATCAGGGCAGCTGGTTGGCCACTGTGGGAACAGAATGCTTGGCTTCATGAGCCTTTGGTCTGATCCAGCAGGGCTCTTATGATGTCCTTATGGTTCTTCTGCCTGTCCAAGACTACAAAAATAAAGGGGGGGGCAGGTTGTGCACCTGGCAAGCCATGATAACCCTGGCAGGCAACATTTCTCTTGGTGAACGCGCAGCCCTGCTCTAGAATCATGTACGTTTGCACTAAAGCGAACTTTCATAGAAACCCCCCCCCCCATAGTTTTCAAGGCAGAAGTTGTCTGAAACAAGTGTGGTGTAGCAGTTAGAGTGTCGGACTGGGACCAAAGAGACCTGGGTTCAAATTCCTATTTAGCCATGATGTTCACTGCGTGACCTTGTGCCAATCTCTCTCTCTTAGCCTAACCTAACCTAACTCACAGGACTATCGTGAGGATATAATTATACAGGCCTGTGGCTTACGCTGGCTCAGCTTGTCTGAGCATGGAAAGCTAAGCAGGGTCAAGCCTGGTTATTACTTGGATGAGAGACCCCTCCTCTAGTTTCCTGCATTGAGCAGGGGGTTGGACTCGATAGCCTTGTAGGCTCCTTCCAACTCTATGATCTATGAAATCTGTAATTGGAAGAGGAAAGGCGTTATTCTGCCCTGAGATCCTCATAAGGAAGGGCAATTTTTTTAAAAAAAAATGTGGGACAAAATATTGCAGCGCGGAGTGCTCCTGTTCATTTACTTATTTATTACATTTCTATACCACCCAGTAGCTGAAGCTCTCTGGGCAGTTCACAACAATTAAAACCATAAAATACAACATAAAATACACACAGTATAAAGGTTTAAAACTACAGTATAAAAAATAAAATAAAAGCCGAAGTAAAACCTAGCAGTGATGTGAAGATTTAAAATACAGTAAAGCATCTAAAACAGCAGAAACTGATAGACTAAGATTCCTGGGAAAATAGGAAGGTCTTTACCTGGCATCAGGAAAGAGCACAATGTAGGTGCCAGGCAAGCTTCTCTGGGAAGTTCATTCCACAACTGAGGTGCCACAGCAGAGAAGGCCCTCTTCCTAGTAGCCACCCACCTCACTTCCTTTGGTAGGGACTCCCAGAGAAGGACCGCTGAGGGCGATCTTAGGGTCCAGGCAGGTATATAGGGAGATGATCCTTCAGGTAACCAGATCCCAAGCCGTTTATGGATCTGAATATTAATACCAGCACTTTGAATCGGGCCTAGATATGGACTGACAGCCAGTGCAGATGGAAAAGTACTGGCCTAATACGTTCAGGGTTCCAATCAGTCAGCTATGCCCAATCCCAGGATACTCCATTCCATTCTCCCCTAATTGCCCTTCCACCCAGCTCCAAACAGTCAATCAGCATTCCATGTGCACTGAGCATGTGCACTGAGTCTTCACTGGGGTAATTTTGGCCTTCACTGAGCTAATTCTTCCCCCCTTTAGAGTTCCCCCCCCTAAAGATTTGTTGCATTGCAGCAAAGCCGGGGTTACCCCAAGCCTGATAATACCCAGGGCCGGATTAAGATAGGGGCTATTGGAGCTGCAGCTCCAGGCCCCTACCATAAAAAAGGCCCACAGCTGGCCCGGCAGCGCGCGGCGCACCCACTCGCCCGAGCCGCGCCGCCGCCTGCTGGCTGCTGCCGCGCTGCATGTGGGGAAACCCCAAACGGATCACCTGTGGGGTGAAATGGGGCGGTGTTCCAGCTTGCACCTTCCCCCCCCGCCATGCCCCCTCCCCCTCCCCCACCCCCAATTCACAAGGGGGGGTCTCACTGGATCGCGGGAGGGAGGGAGGCACCGAGGCAGCCGGTGGGAAAGAGCAGAGTCCCCACTTGCCAGGAAAATGGCGTTGTCCTTCAAGCTGCTTTTAAAGGGGCCACGTGGGCAGTGGCAGCTCAGCTTGCAGTTTTAGCTTAGCTGCAATTGAATTTTGCCCATGGCCCCTTTAAGAGTAGAGAGACGCCGCTCAACTGGGAGGTGGAGGCGAGGGGTGCGCGTGCCTGTGCGTGCGCGTGCACGGGAGGGCGCCCCATGGGGAAGGGGTTAGCTGGGCGGAAAGAGGAGGAGGCGGGGGCTGCACCCGGTGTCCCGGACCGACCAAGGGAGGGAGGGAGGGAGGGGAGAGGAGAATGAGGGAATTGATCACATGATTCCTTTCTTTAAATTGCCAAAGATTTCCTTTCCTAACAGAGCTGACTCGGTGCCTCTAACAGGTGAGATACAGTGTCAGAAGGAAAGGCAAGAACCTTCTCTGAAGCTCAATCCTGACAATTACAAAACAAAAAGAAAAAGATTGCCTTGCAAGCACTGACCCCCCCCCCCATGAAAAACACCAGATATCCAAAATTAAGGGTTCAAGTAAGGTTTTAAAAAAATTACAAAAGCCACTTATGAAATATTATAAAAGAATATAAAATTGAATAATGTAATAATTATATCAGATATTATATAATAATATAATTCTGGAAAAGTCATCCTAGCACTGGCGCTGCTGCTTCCTCTTCTAGCAAGGAGCAGCATTGGTCAGTGTTGTAGATTGCTTTAAAACATGGAGCTTCAGTGTTTAATACTGGATAATCCACCCCCCACTGAGGAGCCCGCCAGGCAAGGACTCGCGTTCACGGGTGGTGGGGTGGGGGGTGCTTTGGCGGTGGGGCAGCTTGGAGGTGGCGTGATCTAAGCTGTGGTGGCTTGTGCGACTCAACTAGGATTTCGCTGACCCGAAGTGGGCCCGCGTGGCCTCCGGGCCTCTTTCTGCTCATCCCAGAGCTTAGAGGCGGGGTCGTTTCTTATGTTTTCTGTGCAAAATGTGGGAGTTGTGGGTCATTTTTGAATTTCTTGGAGCAAGATGTGGTGGTTGTGGGCCGTGTTTTTTAAAAACAGAATCTGAGCAAGACGTGGTGTGGTGTTTGTGGGGCAGTAGCATTTCCTCTGAGTAAAATATTTGCAGGGTGCTTGGGGACTTTAATCATACGCCTTTCCCAAGCCCACTGCAGTATCCTGCTCAGGAGACAGGCTGGGGCCCATCGAGGTTGGTGCTGGTTGCTGCAGCACCTTTTCTTCCTTATTTTTTTAAAAAATATTTTATACTCTGCGAGCACCTGTATGGGCAGGTGCATGGTTATAGATGCTCATCTTTTTATTTTTTAAAGACTTATTTCAAACTAATTATTTACTAAATTTATTTTAGAGTATTGTTATCCCGCTCCTCAGTCAAATAGACTCCTGGCGGGGCTTACATATGATCAGTAAAGGAAGACAGTCCCTGCCTGCAGGCTTACAGTCTAAAAAGACACAGCACACAAGGAAAAAGGAATAGGGAGGGATGAGGGATGAAAAATAACAATGCAATCCTGTGCATCTTTAGCCAGAAGTAGTAAGTCCTTCAAGTCTCAGCATCTGCCAGCTGGCCATGCTGGCTGAGGTATTCTGGGAGTTGTAGGCCTTATTTCTGTCTAAACCTGCATAGGACCTTTTTCTCCTTGGGGGCTAATGAGCATGAACATGTTTTTTTCAGGTGCAATTTTGACTAGGGAAAAGATTTGGATTAACTCTGTGTGTGTGTGTGTGTCTCTCTCTCTCTCTCTCTCTCTCTCTCTCTCTCTCTCTCTCTCACACACACACACACACACACACACACACACTTCCCCCATCAAATTTATGGAGGAGAAGGATATCAATGGCTACTAGTCCTGATGGCTCTATGCTATCCAGTATCGGAGGAAGTATGCCTATGTACACCAGTTGCTGGTGTGAAGGCTAAATGCAGGTTGCTTGTTGCTAGTTGAAAGCAATATTTGGAGTTTGTGAATGACCTTAACTTTGTTGACTGTGTAACTTCTTTGCTGACTGTTCTTCTTTGCTGACTAAAATATTTAATTTGTTTTAATATAAAATTGCATCTTCATTTTATTTATTTCCATAAAAAGGCCCACCAGAATCCTCAGCACCAGGCCCATAATGCTCTTAATCCGGCCCTGATAATACCTCATGTATGTGGATGCCATGTGTGTGCAGATGCTGCTGTATTGGCTACATAAGGATCAATGCTCAGTGAATGAATTCACTATTAATATATAAAGCAAAGGTGGGGAACCGGGGGGCCAAATCTGGTCTTGCAGGGTTCCCCAGATGGCCCTTCCCCTTCCCTGGCCCCGCCCACTTTCCTCGAACACCACTCATTTGGTAGTTTCCTTCCTTTTCTGCAGCTTTTTCCCCCATTCTAAAAGGTCGAAGTACCTCTCCTAAGGCCGAATTTTAAGCTAAAATATGCTGGTATTTCTTTGTATTTTGGCCCCACTCTTTTTGCCTTCGGCCCGGCCCACCACTGGAATGCAGCGGGGGGGGGGGGGGGAGAGCTTTTCCAAAGTAGAATTCAGCCTTCGAGCTGAAAGAGGTTCCCCATCCCTGATATAAGGTAATACTGCATGAATGCATGATTAAAGTCAGAGAGCCTTCTGGAGATTCAAGGAACTCTGTCGTCAGAACAATTGCTGAAGCTTCAGACGGTGGGGATGGGGGGGGACAGAACAACCTAAGTGGGTCCCATCCCTGAGAAATTCGGAAAAAGACAATGATCCAAGCAGAACAGGTCCTTACGCAACATGCTGGCTTTCCTTCTGCCCTTCCACAAACCTTCTGTGTCATGTTGCACCTTGTCTAACAGTTCCTGTTCTGCCTCAGGTGTGCCGGCCGCTGCCTCCTCAGACACCCCCGGAACCTGAAATTGTAGCAGTTAATGCCATCAGCAAAATAGTTTATTCAGAATAGCTCTAGCATTTACAGCGCATGATTGGCATCCAAAGCACTTCACATACAAACTTCCAATAAATATGACAACAACCCTGTAAGGTGGGCCAGTGTTAGAATAACAGAATTGTAGTGGAAGGGGCCATTTCCAACCCTCCCCCCATACTCACAGTGCAGATTTTGTCCCAAAGTCATATTCCAGACTCCTTCCTCGATTTTCCAGCACTTATTGTGTGTGTGTTTTAAAGGGAAAATAGAAAGGAAGAAGTAGGCTCTAAGGAAAAGCATGCAAACAGTACTCTGCCTAATTGCTCATAGAAGTAAACATGTTCCTGACTGCCGGAGTTCAAAAGCACAGGCATATTTAGCAACTCGGTGCTTATTTTAAATTTTATAACATTTATTTTTTAATCAATATTCAATCCAATCAAATACATATAAATATATGAAGGTACCTGTATTTTGGGTTTGAATGTTCTGCACTGATTCACACACACACTGACTCGGGATGGGGCTGAGGCCCAGTGGTCCAGCACCTGCTTTGCATGCAGAAGGTCTCAGGTTCGATCCCCGGCATCTCCAGGGAGGGCTGGAAAAACTCCCACTTGAACCCTGGAGAGCCACTGCCAGTCAGTGTCAACAATACTGGGCTAGATGGACCAGGGGTGATGCTAGGTACTGAAAAGATCCGGGGCTCAGGCCCACAGGACAAAAGAAAAAAGAAATGCACAAACTTGCACATGCTAATTTACATATGCTTTAAAATTTGTGTGTATCTGTCTGTAAAGGGCCCTGTCTCCTAAGGACACCCCTATTTGTAAAAAGGGATGTATGGACAGGGGAGAGGAGGGCATTTGATTTCAGCAAAAGAAACAGGCAGAAAGATTCAAGGGCGGGGGCAGCCGGAGGTGAAGAATACATGGGCAAAAAGCCAGCTAAGCCAGGGGGATCAGATGCAACAGAGATAATCAGGGCCCCTGTGCCTTTATTTCAGCAAGTGCCCCTGGACAGTAGGATGGTGGGGCAGATGGCCACCCAATGAAAGATTTGGGGCTCCAGCCCTAGTGGGCCGCCACCTAATACTGCCTCTGAGATGGACCCAATGGTCTGATTCAGTATAAGGCAGCTTCCTATGTTCCTATGTGTCGTTTTGGAGCCCCTAAGCACAAATGTTCTGGCTATGGGACTACATCTCAGCCTCTTTTTCTGTTTCACCAGATCCTGCTCACTATGGTTCATCTGCCTTTCAACAGAGCCCTTCCACATTCGGCTCCGTGTCCCCCAAGCTCTTTAGAGAATGTGACTTCCCTTGACTTGATATCCCCTTTCCCGGTTGTAGCACCCACTCTCATGGCGGTCATGGCAGAGTGTCTGACTAGGACAGGGGAAGACTTGAGACCAAATCGTCACTCAGCCATGAAGCTTAACCTCCCTCAGAGGGTTGTTGAGAAAGTAAAAATGGGAGAGAAGCGTGCAGGCCGCCTCGAGCTTCTTGGAGAAAAGGTGGGATATAAATGTAATAAATAAATAATATTATGAAGAAAAGAGTCTTTCCGGGTTCCTGCACACACACACGCACACGCCTCCTCATGTGTAAACCAAGTAAGGCCAGTTGGGGGGCTGGGAGGAGGCGAAATGTGCATAAAGTATCGGATGGGACATGGCGCCTGTCTACGGCTTTTCAGATGCAAAAGTCATGAGTTCCCCTCCCTGCCTGGCCAGGTGAAGTTCACCCTGATTGGCTGAGAAGCAGCAAAGCTACAGGAAGGAGGAGGGGAGGGGGAAAGAGCTATTTCCCAACGTGTGGGTTTTTGTTCTTTGTCTTTGGTCATCGCGTGGCTGACGGCTGTTGGAGCAATGGCGGTAAGCCAAGGAGAGGCCCAAGCCTTCGGGTGGCCTCAGGATACGACCCCAGGTAGCTCCTGGTGAAATTAGCTGAATGAGGGCTCTGGAAAGGCACGCCTTGTGGAGGGCTACCCATCTCGGACCTTCGGGTAGGTGAAGTAGTCCTCCCGGGCAGCGAGGCTGTGCTGGATCTAACCCTGGAAGAGAACTGACCCCCAGGTAACAGAGTTGTGTGCCTGGGAGATATTAAGGAATCAGGTTTTGTTATTTTGCAGCTTTACTGTGTACCAAAGTGTCTCTCTCTAATTTTGTGTCCTTCCCTCATTTCCCTATTGGTTGTTGTAAAATGCTACCAGAATAAACCTCCTTTGGTTTTTTACCCCACATGGTGTTTGTGGATTGCTCTGTGGCTTCAGTAACTAAATCCAAGTTATAGACAAAGGCAAGTCCCTGAACAGAGATTCAAGTAGGATTGCAGACAGCTGAGGCTGGCAATCTGGTACCTTGAGATCTCTGAGAATCTTAGTTCCTTTGGGGTAAGAAAGGGTGGGGGTGTGGCAAGTCAGCCAGCTCCCCCTTCCTCCACAAATATGAAGCCAGGATATCTCCGCTATAACCCATCTCACCCCAACCTTATAACCAATCCCCCCACCCCCACCATCTTCTAACTGATCAAAGGAAACCCACCAAGTATCCTCTCAAGTCTAAAACACCATCATCCAATCACAGTGACATTCCACAAGCCCCACCCTGCAAAAGGCTTGGTCTCTTAGGCATTGCCCTTTTGCAGGCACCTAAGTGCAGCTGCCCCTCAGGGATACACGGACCTTTCTTCTGTGTCCCAGAGCCAGTGTGGCACAGTGGTTAGAGTGCTGGACTGGGACTCAGGAGATCCGGGTTCTAGCCCCACTCAGCCATGATGAAGTTCACTGGGTGACTTTGGGCCAGTTACTGACTCTCAGCCTAACCTACCTCACAGGGTTGTTGTGAGGATAAAATGGAGAGGAGGAGTACGTAGACTGCCTTGGGTCCCTTGCAGGAAAAAAGGCGGGATATAAATATAATAAATAAATAAATAAATAGCTCCTCTGTTTTAGGTGTGTTCCATCGTTAAGTTAAAGTGACAGGTACGGAGGAGTGCTCTCCACTTCCTCCCCATCTCCCGGGGCTGCAATAATGAATGCCCACTTATTCTGGCATTGTTTCTTGAGTGGGTCTGTAGCCAGGAGTGGGCCAAGGGGGGCCTGGCCCCCACTAAATTTTCTCTGCCCCCCCATTATTATTTTTTACAAATAATTAAAAAACAGTTTACAATTTTGTCTTTAAAAGGCCTGCAAACCAGTTGAACTGCCCCCCCACTTTTGTGGCGCCCCCCTCTCAAACTTTTAGGCTGACTTTGGGCCTCCTCTGGAGGACCCCTGAAGGATCAAATGGAATGAAATGGCCTCACCTGATGCTCCCGTTCCTCAGGCTCTTGCAGCCTTAGCAGGAACTCTTCTGCCAGAACCACGGCCTGGGCGCAAGTCTCCGGCCCATGTTCCCGAACCCAGGTCTGCATCTGTCGGGGCAGGATGGCCAGGAACTGCTCCAGGATCACCAACTCCAGCATCTGCTCTTTGGTGTTTTTCTCTGGCATCAGCCATTGGCAGCAAAGTTCCCGGAGCCACCTCCACGACCCCCGGGGTCCTTCAGCCTCCTGGTAGCAAAAGCGCCGGAAGTGGTGGCAGCGTATCTCCAAGCCGATGGGGTCCGGAAGCTCCTCTTTCACATCCACAGGAGAATCCAGGCTGCCTTCATAGGCCTCGAGGGCTCCTCTAGCGAGGCCTGGCAGGGTTGGCATCACAAGCTCTCTCCGAAGCCAGTGACCGGCATCTCTGTTGGCAGGGGTAGGGAAATCCTTCAGGCCTTCTCCTGACACTGGCTCAAGCGAGCATGGGCTTTTCCATTCCAGGCGAGGGGACTGTGCCAGCCAGAGAAAGTCCTGCCACTGGGCTTCCCAGTACTGTTCCTCCGATTCCTGTTTCACAGGGTATGGGGACGCCCCTGCTGGAACCTCCCCGGTGGCCTCAACCTGGACCATGTAGAGGTCTCTTCTTCTTGCCTCTAACCCCTCCCCAGCTTTGGGCCCTCCTTGGTCCTCTTCCTCCATTTTGACTCCTGGCGGATTCAGCTGGCCTGTAAATAAAAAAACATCTTTGGTGAGTGTAAAAGGAGTCACACTAAACCAATGCGCAGTGATGACTAGAGCTGTAGACCAGGGGTAGGGAACCGGATGCCCTCCGGATGTTGTCGGACAAGCAACTCCCATCAGCCCCGGCCAGCATGGCCAATGGTTAGGGATGACTGGAGTTGAAGTCCAACAACATCTGGAGGTTCCCAATCCCTGCTTTAGACTGTGATTGAGAAATTATTATTAACCCAGCTGAGAAAACAAACCATGGTGAACAACCCACAGTTCACAAAAAGCTTAGAGATGACTTGAAAACAAAAAAGGACACATATAGGAAGTGGAAGGAAGGCCAAGCTACAAAGGAAAAGTACAGGCAGGTAGCACAGAATTGCAGGGATGGTGTCAGAAAGGCTAAAGCTGAGAATGAGCTGAGGTTAGCGAGGATGCCCCATGATATCCTGATTAGCAAACTAACTAAAAGTGGGCTAGATGGAACAACTATCAGGTGGATCCACAATTGGCTACAGAATTGGACTCAAAGAGTGCTTATCAATGGTAACTTCTAAACTGGGGAGAGGTAACAAGCGGGGTACCACCACAGGGCTCGGTCCTGGGCCCAGTGTTATTCAACATTTTTGTGGAGAAAGCCAACCTAAGCCCCCTGCCTGACACACACACACTCACCAAGGAGGGGGGAAGGAGACCCGGGGGGGGGGGGAGATAACCAGTCTCCACAGATGCCAAAGGGGACAAACAACATCTACATAGAATCACCCCAGGGGGGAAGGCAGGAAGCATCACCAGGTTTGTCAATGCTCTTGCATATCAGCCCCATCTACATAAGACTTGAATACCTCTCCAGGGCAGACGCTTCGGCACCCCTAAGAAATGGCCACTCAACACCATAGGATGGGACCATTAAGCAAGTGGCTTCAAAGGGACCCCATCCCACGGGGGGGGGGGGGGAAGGCGTCACCCCACCTGACCCAAAAGGCCGCCCCTCAGGGAGGGTGTCAACCCACCTGATCACGGAGGGAAGGGCTACCTGAAACACCAAGGTATAAAACAAGGGAACTTTTCTCTGGACCTGATCAGCAATTTTGCCCATGCCTGGGGTAAGGGAACGAAGGATCAGCAACCCCGGGTAGCAGAATCCGGCGCGCTCCAGCTAGCTGGAATCACTGGCCGCTTGGGTTGACCGGACCCCCGGGAAACCAAGCTGAACTCACTCACAAGCCGCTTGGGTAGACCGGGCCTCCGCCGGGAACCCAGCTAGCCGCTTGGGTAGACCGGGCCTCCGCCGGGAACCCAGCTAGCAGCGTGCGGTTGACCAGGCCTCTGCTGGGACCCGAGCTAAGCTAACTAGCTGAGAGCCCTGAAATCACGTTGTCCTTGAGGCTTTTGCTTGCTACTTTGTACCGTACTGATAAGCTGTATTGCTGGCGTGGGTCTGGGTTTGTGAAGGTAATGTTGTAAATAAACTTGTTTTCTAAAAGATACTTTTGTGGCTATAAGTTATCCCTTTGTTCTGGGCTAAGGCGAGGCGCTGGGGACCTCGGAGAAGGCCCGCCCCAGCACCCGCTACCCCCTTAGCATTGAACCCTGCGCAGAAGACCAGGTTGTCGGTCTTCCACTATTTTTATTAATGACTTGGATAAGGAGGTGCAGGGAATGCTTTTCAAATTTGCAGATGACACAAAGTTGGGTGGAACAGCTAATACTCTGGAAGACAGAAATAAAATTCAAAGCGATCTCGATAGGTTGGAGCTCTGGGCTGAAAAAAACAATGAAATTTAATAGGGATAAATGCCAAGTTCTGCATCTAGGAAAAAGAAACCAAATGCACAGTTACAGGATGGGGGATACTTGGCTCAACAATACTACAAGCGAGAAGGATCTTGGAATTGTTGTAGATCACAAGCTGAATATGAGCCAGCAATGCGATGTGGCTGCAAAACAGGCAAATGCTATTTTGGGCTGCATTAATAGAAGCATAGCTTCCAAATTGCATGAAGTACTAGTTCCCCTTTACTCAGCACTGGTTAGGCCTCATCTTGATTACCGTGTCTAGTTCTGGGCACCACATTGTAAGAAGGCTGGAGACAGGAAAAGGTTCAGAGGAGGGGAACAAAGATGATCAGGGGACTGGGAACAAAGCCCTATGAAGAGAGACTGAAAGAACTGGGCATGTTTAGCCTTCAGAAGAGAAGACTGAGGGGAGATATGATCGCACTCTTCAAGTACTTGAAAGGTTGTCACACAGAGGAGGGCCAGGATCTCTTCTCGACCATCCCAGAGTGCAGGACACGGAATAATGGGCTCAAGTTACAGGAAACCAAATTCCGGCTGAACATCAGGAAAAAATTCCTGACTGTTAAAGCAATAAGGCAATGGAACCAGCTTGTCTGAGTGTGGAAAGCTAAGCAGGGTCAGGCCTGGTTATTACTTGGATGGGAGACCCCTCGTCTAGTTTCCTGCATTGAGCAGGGGGTTGGACTCAATAGCCTTGTAGGCTCCTTCCAACTCTATGATCTATGAATCTATGAACCTAAGGAGGTCGTGGGCTCTCCCACACTGGAGGCATTCAAGATTATGCTTTAACGTGGATTCCTGCACTGAGCAGGGGGTTGGACTCGATGGCCTTATAGGCCCCTTCCAACTCTACTATTCTATGATTCACAGCCCAACAACAAACCATGGGTTCTCTTCATGGGTTTTTTGTTGTTAAAAGCCATGGCTTGTTATCACAGCTGAATTCAGACAACACGATAACCCATGATTCAACAACAACCCACACTCAACCCATACTCAACCCTGAGTGTGGGTTATCATCTTGTCTGAACCCAGTGATTGAGAAAAGCTTCTAGAAAGGCTGAGGAGAAGCTGGTAGAAACTTCTAAGTGTCCAAGCAAGGGGGGTGGATGCATCTGGTCTTCAAATATCCCATGTTCTACACCAGGGATGGGGAACATGTCACTCTCCAGATGTTGTTGCCACTCCCATTAACCCTCACCATTGGCTATGCTGGCTAGGGCTAATGGGACTTGTAGTCCACCAACATCTGTAGGACCACACATTCCCCACCCCTGTTCTACACCATTCTAAAGCATACCCAGGTTGAAATTACTGATAATTACCGGTAGTCAACCTAAAAAAAAAAAGCTCTAATTATTATATATATCAACACATAATTATATCATTATTGCTTTCAGATGAAAGATAATGTATGCATTAAGTATGAAATTAATGCGGAAGGAATTATGACAAACATGTTACGTTAGTCACACATTACGGTGTTGCATTAGTCACAAGCACTGTTGCATGAAAAAACAGTAGAAATAACTTCTCATCACATTTCTTTAGGGCTAACAAACTTCAAGAAGACAATGAAGCTAAAACAGAGAACTTTCTTTTCATTTGTCATGGGGAAAATGTATGTGCTTTTTGACTAACATAACGGCTTCGACTAATTATAAATTTTATTGACCTAACCTCACCTGATTTTGTTCCTAACATAAAATTTCTTCTCAGCTTGCTAAATGAGAAAATAAGGGTGCAATCCTATGCATGCTTAGATGGACCCTTGGTCTGATCCAGCATGGCTGCTTCTTATGTTCTTACAGAAAAAAAGTCCTACAACTCCCAGGATTCCCCAGCCAACATGGCTGACTGGGGCATGCTGGGATTTGTAGGACTTTTTTCCTGTCAAAACATGCATAGGTTTGTACCTTAAGAATATCAATGAGAAAGGTCTGTTGAGCTATTCCCTGTTTTCTCTGAGAGGTCTCTCTCTAATTGATGATTAAAAGAGATTTAAATAAATTATAATTTATTTTGCACATCATGTTTATGGTTCTTTTATTCATGTGTAAAATGCCATTTTCAAAAACTGTTGCCAGACTATGAAGAGTTAGAAAATTATCATTAAAACAATATAGACCATGGTAACTATGCATGAAAATGAAGGGGGGGGAAGGGGGTGACAGTTGACATGGAATTACCCACAAAACCAGCACATTTTAAAAAGCTATATATGAAATGGAACCTTGTAGTTTAGTAATTTTGGGGTTTTGTTTTGTTTTATCATTTTATCTGACTTGGGGATTAGGTCTTGTTTTACAACTGTGTGACTGTTGTTCAAGATTGTATTTCACTTTGGACACTGGAAGAGTGAACAATCAATATTTTAAATTTTAAAAAAATAACCCTGCTGAGACTTAAAACACTAGTCATGAAGAGATAACACTGACTAGTAGCTTAGTACGGGTGCAATCCTAAGCATGTTTAGACAGAAAGAAGTCCTACAACTCCCAGCATCCCCCAGCTAGCCATGCTGTATTCCCACACTAGCTGGGGAATGCTGGGAGTTGTTTAGACAAAAAAAAAATGTCCCACGTGCATAGGATTGCACCCTAAACATTTGATCCTAGACATATCTACTCAGAAGTAAGCCCCACTGAGTTCAACGGGACTTCCTCCAAGATACGTGTGCATAGAATTGCAGCCTCAATAGATTAAAAGCCGATTAAAAAGTACCTCCCTCAACACATAACCTACTTAACTCTGGATGTGAAAAGATAACATTAAAAAAAAAAAAAGAATTTGGTTGAATATATTAAGGTTTAAAAAATTAGCATCACTCATCCTCAAAAGAGAGGCAAGCTCTTTGGCTGTGGTTGTTTGGAAACCAAGGAACACAGTGGCCCAAATCTGGGGACAGTCCCTATCAAACAGCAGAGGAGATGGTAACTAAGCCTGTTTCCTGAGCATGCTACTGCAGCTGGGAGCTCCTCCATACAAATACATAATGCAGGCAGCTGTGTGTATTCATTTATTACATTTTTATTCCATGAAATTCGGGGTTGACCTCCTCACAACAACTCTTCAAGGTAGGTTAGGCTGAGACATAGTGACTGGCCCAAGGTTACCCAGTGAACTCTGTGGCTGAGTAGAGATTTCAGCCTGGTCCATGCCTGATCCTCTTGTTCTCCTCGCCACCCTGGCTCTCCATCTCCCTACATGTATAACATGCATACTTGTAAGGCACAACAGGAAAATTAGGACAGCAAACCCCATTGTAAGTTTCAGACACAGTGGGCAGTATCCTACGCTGCTGCTGTGGCTCCGCTAGTTCCTAAAGCAACCCTGGAAATGAGCAGAAACGCTCATTTCCGGATCTGGACAGGTCAGCGGAGCTCCCTTCTGTGAGCAATGCTCACCTGTCCTGTTCCGGAAATGAGGTTTCCATTAATTTCCAGTTGATTCAGGAACTGCTAGTTCCTGTTGCACTAGTGGTAGGTCCCGCTGGTGCGCAGGCAGCTTAAGATACTGCCCTATGAATGAGCAAACAGCTGTATTGTCTAATCAAGCACTTCTCTCCTTCGGTTGGCATTGACTATACTTGACAAAACTGTGTGCTTTCCCTCTACACTTCCAAATCGTTTCCTTTGAAGCACTGCACCATTTGCTGCTTTCTCAGTGGATTCTGCCAGGCGAAATCACATTTGTCTGGCTAACTGAAGCAACCTATATAGTTCTGTCTTTGCCATTTTTGTAAGTGAAAGTGGATGGGAGTCTGATTCATAATAATTTATATAATAAGGCACGGGAGGAAGCCATAATTCATGCAGAAAAGACCAATACACAAATGTACGCATCTAAATTGGCTCCATTGTATCCAGGTAAAAGAAGTAGCCAAATCAACCCAATGATCCAACCATTGACTGTCAATCCTGACTAGGCAGCCCACCTCCAAGAGTAGTGACTAGTAACTCTTCTCTTGAAAGAGCCTGGGGCCTTATAATAACAAAGAGAGCATGCCTTCTAGTGTTACGCTGCCCACAAATTATAAGGAGAGATGAGCACTCACCATGGGCAGAGCTAGTATACATTATAAGACATGTAGAGCTTGGGTCACGTTCCCCTCTTCCCCACTACGGAACCTGTAGAACAGTTTGCCCTGTGACATGATTATACTGTGTATTTCTTGCCCCGGCTCAACATAAATTTGTCTGACACTGATGGAGAAACACTCAACGTCATCATGATGTCAGAACCAGAATCAGTGGTGCAGCTAGGGCTGGGCCTCCGGGCCAAACTCCAGGGCCTCCGGAGCACAGGTGCCCTCCAAATGACCATCCAGAGAGCAGCAGGTGATGACAGCTGTGCCAAACAGGACCGGCATCAGCACCTGGGGCCAGCACAGGCATGCCAGGGCCCACCAGGGCTGATACTTGAAAACTATATTATCCTTTTCTACAGCAAAATGATGCTTATTGCCAAGTAAAAGCATTTAGGATCAGGGCAGCAGAAACAGACTACAAGAGTGCTATGATTTATGTGAGGTTAAAGTGCAACACTGCATTATTATTTTTATTTTTAAAAAAATCAGGGTTGCTAAACAGGAATGTAGAACCAATTAGGAAGCATGGAATGGTGGGGAGGGGAAGAGAGATGTGAGTTGTGTGCTTCACAACTGAAGTAATACACATGGTCATCTGAAGGGGCTCCCTATAAGACCATTGAAAGCCAGTGTGGGAATGTTGGACTGGGACTTGGGAGATCCGGGTTCTAGTCCCCACTTGGCCACGAAGCTCACTGGGTCAGTCACTGACTCTCAGCCTAACCCACCTCACAGGGTTGTTGTGAGAATAAAATGGAGAGGAGAAGGATTATATATATAGAACATGTATAAGACAGAAACAATTAGACCTGTAAAATACAACGTCTTTAGGGCTGAAGATGATAATAATGTCCTTTCAGACTTGAGGACCTCTATCTCTAGATGGAGTATTATTAGTGCCAAAGTTTTTTTGTTTGATGCTTCCAGAGAAATGTCCTTACAGCATGTAAGCTTTCTTTACTCTTGTGTAGAAGCCAAACGCGTTTCGGCCCAAAGGCCTTCTTCAGTGGCTTAGGAAAAATACAAAACTTACAATGAATCAAACTACAGTCTGCTAGTTTTTCATAAGAAATTAGTAGTAATATAAAACATAATTAAATGATATCATGCTCACCCCTGTAGTTTTCACTTAAGTCAATATACAAGCTAATGCTCTGTATCTCTCCAATTCTATATAAAATATACATTTGTTTTATTAGTACATACACTGATAAGAATTTTTTTTATAAATTTAAAAAGATAGAAAAAATAAAAATATAAGAGAACCCTTTCAGAAGGAGTATATTGACTCACCAAGGTTGGTTTCATCTACCAAGCTCCTGAGGCAGTGCTCCAGAGTTTGGCAGATGGAGTAATTTATCTGGTGTGATACTCTTACACACACCTGGTAGTCATCTTCATTTAGGTTGCCTGATAGTATGGCTATACATCTAGTATTCTGAACGAACTTACACTAAAGTTGGTCTTTATACATAATTTATTTCAACAAAACCATGGCAAAAATAGTATACTACAAACCAGTTGATAACCAATCTATGTTCTCATTTAATCCAAATGGAGCCACTGTATTTAGATTAAATATCCATCTGGACTCTTGGTTTTTAAGTTTTGCTATTTGTTGTTTTCCTGTACCTCGCACTCTTTCTAAGCACCAAAACCTGACAGAGTTTTGTCATGCTCCTGTTCCATATAATGTTTGACCATTGGTGCATGAATCTTTTTGGTTCTAATGCAACTTTTGTGTTCAGCTATTCTTAATTTTATTTTTCTAGTCGTCATGCCTATGTATAGTAAAGGGCAGGGACACTGGATAGCATATACAACACCTGGTGTGTTGCAATTGGAAAATTCTTTTAGGGTGTATTCTTTATTGTTAGTAGGGTTTCTAAAAGACTTTAGGGTCAAGCAATTGTCACAAACACTACAATTCCCACATTTGTAATGTCCCACAGTTATTTTTCCAGAGATAGTTGTCTGATTTGTGTTGTGCCCTAATCTTGAATGGACCAGAATGTCTTTTAAACTGGCAGTACAGTTTATAGGCAAACATGGGTGGTTGTGCACACTTGGGGATGTCTTTCAAAAGGTGCCAATGTTTTAGGATAATGTTTTTAATATACACAGTTGAGCCATCAAATGTTATGGGGATAATCATTCTATTGTTTTGTGTTAATCTATTTTTGGGTTTTAGCAATTCTGTCCTTTTTACTGTTTTGGCTTTGTAGAGAGCCTGTTTTAGTTTCACGGGGGTAGCCTCTGTTTTCTAACTGTCACATTAATTGTCCAGCTTGTAGATGGAATTCACTGCTTTGACTACAATTTCTTCTAATCCTTAAGAATTGTGAATAAGGTAAATTTCTCTTTAAAGAGACAGTATGGACTTCATAGTTCAGGTAGGAGTTCACATCTGTTGGTTTCTTATATGTAGATGTTTGAGAGATCCCTCATGCACAGTTAGGTATATATCCAAAAACGAATTTGGCGCTTGTCATATTTCATGTCAAATTTGATAGTGGTATGTGTTATTAATGAAATGTTCAAAATCGTCGAAGAGTGTTTTCAGAACCCTGCCAGACCACAAAATATCATCCAGATATCGTTTGTAGAATGTTATATGGTGTCTGAATGGGTTATCCCTATTCAAAATACGCTGTTCTTCAAAAGTTTGCATGTATAGGTTAGCCAATTCCGGGGCAAATCTACATCCCATGGCTGTGCCTGATATTTGCCCCAGAATTATAAGAAACCAACAGATGTGAACTCCTACCTGAACTATGAAAGTCATCATACTGTCTCTTTAAAGAGAAATTTACCTTATTCACAATTCTTAAGGATTAGAAGAAATTGTAGTCAAAGCAGTGAATTCCATCTACAAGCTGGACAATTAATGCGACAGTTAGAAAACAGAGGCTACCCCCGTAGAATACTAAAACAGGCTCTCTACAAAGCCAAAACAGTAAAAAGGACAGAATTGCTAAAACCCAAAAATAGATTAACACAAAACAATAGAATGATTATCCCCATAACATTTGATGGCTCAACTGTGTATATTAAAAACATTATCCTAAAACATTGGCACCTTTTGAAAGACATCCCCAAGTGTGCACAACCACCCATGTTTGCCTATAAATGTACTGCCAGTTTAAAAGACATTCTGGTCCATTCAAGATTAGGGCACAACACAAATCAGACAACTATCTCTGGAAAAATACCTGTGGGACATTACAAATGTGGGAATTGTAGTGTTTGTGACAATTGCTTGACCCTAAAGTCTTTTAGAAACCCTACTAACAATAAAGAATACACCCTAAAAGAATTTTCCAATTGCAACACACCAGGTGTTGTATATGCTATCCAGTGTCCCTGCCCTTTACTATACATAGGCATGACGACTAGAAAAATAAAATTAAGAATAGCTGAACACAAAAGTTGCATTAGAACCAAAAAGATTCATGCACCAATGGTCAAACATTATATGGAACAGGAGCATGATGAAAACTCTGTCAGGTTTTGGTGCTTAGAAAGAGTGCGAGGTACAGGAAAACAACAAATAGCAAAACTTAAAAACCAAGAGTCCAGATGGATATTTCATCTAAATACAGTGGCTCCATTTGGATTAAATGAGAACATAGATTGGTTATCAACTGGTTTGTAGTATACTATTTTTGCCATGGTTTTGTTGAAATAAATTATGTATAAAGACCAACTTTAGTGTAAGTTCGTTCAGAATACTAGATGTATAGCCATACTATCAGGCAACCTAAATGAAGATGACTACCAGGTGTGTGTAAGAGTATCACACCAGATAAATTACTCCATCTGCCAAACTCTGGAGCACTGCCTCAGGAGCTTGGTAGATGAAACCAACCTTGGTGAGTCAATATACTCCTTCTGAAAGGGTTCTCTTATATTTTTATTTTTTCTATCTTTTTAAATTTATAAAAAAAATTCTTATCAGTGTATGTACTAATAAAACAAATGTATATTTTATATAGAATTGGAGAGATACAGAGCATTAGCTTGTATATTGACTTAAGTGAAAACTACAGGGGTGAGCATGATATCATTTAATTATGTTTTATATTACTACTAATTTCTTATGAAAAACTAGCAGACTGTAGTTTGATTCATTGTAAGTTTTGTATTTTTCCTAAGCCACTGAAGAAGGCCTTTGGGCCGAAACGCGTTTGGCTTCTACACAAGAGTAAAGAAAGCTTACATGCTGTGAGGACATTTCTCTGGAAGCATCAAACAAAAAAACTTTGGCACTAATAATACTCCATCTAGAGATAGAGGTCCTCAAGTCTGAAAGGACATTATTATCATCTTCAGCCCTAAAGATGTTGTATTTTACAGGTCTAATTGTTTCTGTCTTATACATGTTCTATATATATAATTTTTTAAAAAACATTTCTGGAAATTTTTACATTACATTATAAAATCTAATCTATTTTACTATATTTTACGGTTATATTTTATATATACAATTCTTGACTTTTAAGTTTCTATGCTTTGTTTCTGTCAGGATTTTAAACATAGTCCCTTGTTGTATGTTTCTGAGGAGAAGGATTATGCAAGCCACCTTGGGTTCCTTGCAGGAAAAAAGGTGGGATATAAATATAATAAATAATAAATAAAGTCCAGGGTCTAAAAATTACCTAGCTGCACCACTGGTCAGAACACAGGGTGTTGTTGTACAGCCACAATGCCACAAAGGCTGATGTTTTGTTTCGTGGCATCCTTGTTTCTTAGCACATTTGATTTTATTTATTAAAATGTTTATATACCCGCTTTTCTTGTCACCCAAAGTGGGTTGCAAGCTAATGATTAAAAATACAGATTAAAATATCATCAGTAAAGTCCAATAATCAAACTTAAAAGCCAGAGAATAACTTAACCAAAGTTAACTTTAAAAGGTAGGTCTTGCAGAAAATGACAATGAGATTAAATATATAATTGACCAAAAAAGGAAAGCCTTCCAAATATGGCAAAATGATATTACGGTAACTGCGCTGCCAAGAAAAAAACCTACGCTAGCGCAAAGGCTGAGGTCCAAAGAAGAACAAGAGAACTTAAGAACGCTTGGTGGAAAAAGAAAGCTGAAGAAATTCAACAACTTGCAGAATCTCATGATGCACGGGGCTTTTTTAAGGCCACAAGGGCCATTTATGGACCAAAAACCTATGGTACAAACCCTTTACAATCAAAAGATGGCACCAAACTCTTAAAAGACAAAGAGTCTATTGCACTGCGTTGGAAAGAGCATTATTATGACCTTTTAAATCGTAAATCTAAGGTGGATAATGAGATTTTTTCGCAAATCCCGCAAAAACAAATTAAAGAGGAACTTGCAATACTCCCCACTTTGGATGAAGTAAAAAAAGCCATTAATCAAATGAAGAACAACAAAGCTAGTGGACCAGATGGGATTCCTGCTGAAATCTTTAAAGAAGGGGCCCCCGAACTTGTACAACATCTTCATAAACTCATCGAAAAAATCTGGATAAGAGAAGAGATCCCAGAAGACTTCAGGGATGCCATAATTATCACCCTCTTTAAGAAGGGTGATAGAACAGACTGTGGAAACTATCGGGGCATTTCTCTCTTAGCAACCGCAGGTAAAATATTTGCTAGGATTCTCGCAAACCGTCTTCTATCTATTTCAGAAGAGATCCTCCCTGAAACTCAATATGGTTTCCGCCCCTCTAGAGGGACAGTAGACATGATTTTTACTGCACGTCAGCTCCAAGAAAAATGCCGGGAGCAAAATCAACCCCTTTATATGGCATTTATTGATTTGGCTAAGGCCTTTGATACTGTAGATCGTACAGCTCTCTGGACTATCCTTATGAAAATTGGATACCCCAATAAATTTGTGAATATCTTGCGACTTCTCCATGACAACATGACGGCAACAGTTTTGGACAACAACGGCTCTCATGGTGCTCCATTTAAAGTGGGATCAGGTGTTAAACAGGGATGTGTTATCGCCCCAACATTATTTGCCATTTTCATCGCCATGGTTTTACATCTTGTCAAGGGGAAACTTCCCACCGGTGTGGGAATTATATATCGAACAGATGGAAAGCTTTTTAATCTCAGCAGGCTGAAAGCAAAAGTAAGGTAATTACAACCTCCGTTGTGGAACTTCAGTATGCTGATGATAATGTGGTCTCTGCACATTCAGAGGATGATCTCCAAACTATCCTAAATGCTTTTGCAGAAGCATACGAAAAACTTGGTCTCTCACTTAACATCAAAAAAACCAAAGTGCTTCATCAGCAAGTGCAAGCCAATCCTTTGGTGATGCCATCTATCCAGCTTGGCGGGACAATACTGGAAAATGTCGATCATTTTCTCTATCTTGGCAGCTATCTTTCTGTTACAGCTAACATCGACAGTGAAATCCAGCATCGTCTGAGCTCCGCAAGTGCCGCATTTTCTCGAATGAAACATAGAGTGTTCGAGGATCGGGATATTTGTAAGAAGACCAAAACACTGGTTTATGAAGCCATTGTATTACCAACTTTATTGTATGCCTGCGAAACATGGACTATCTATAAACGTCACTTCCACCTCCTTGAAAGGTTTCATCAACGATGCCTCCGGAAAATCCTGCAAATTACTTGGGAAGATAGGCGAACAAATGTCAGTGTACTGGAAGAAGCAAAGACTACTAGCATTGAAAAAATGATCCTTCAACGCCAACTTCAGTGGACCGGTCATGTTGTTCGAATGCCTGACTGCCATCTCCCAAAGCAGTTACTTTACTCCCAACTCAAGGATGGAAAGCGGAATATCGGTGGTCAATATAAGAGGTTTAAAGATGTTCATAAGGCTAATCTAAAAAAATGCAATATAAACATCGAAAACTGGGAAGCTCTGGCCCATGAACGATCTAAATGGAGGTTGGCCTTTCACAAAGGTTCCATGGACTTTGAAGAAGCCCGAGTGCAAGGTGAAAGGGAGAAACGTGCTAAGCGAAAAGCACGTCAAATGAATCCTTTACAGGACCATCTTCTATCTGGTAACCTGTGTCCTCACTGTGGGAAGCTGTGTGGATCTAGAATTGGCCTCCACAGTCACTTACGGACCCATCGCTAGAGTCTACACAATCTTCTTTAGAATTTCCTCCTTTTATCCCGGAAGACAATCTTACTCGGTCACGAGTGATCGCCTGATGATGATGATACCCGCTTTTCTTGTCACCCAAAGTGGGTTGCAAGCTAATGATTAAAAATACAGATTAAAATATCATCAGTAAAGTCCAATAATCAAACTTAAAAGCCAGAGAATAACTTAACCAAAGTTAACTTTAAAAGGTAGGTCTTGCAGCCCTTATCAAAAGAAAACAAAGAGGTAATCGTTGTCCTAACCTCTACTGGTGGGAGTTTCCACAGCTTTAGAGCACTGTAAAAACCTTGCTCTCTCTGGGCTGTTGCTCTCCTTACTTGCCAGAGAGATGGCACAGACAATAAAGCCTGCTGACTGTACCTCAACAGGGGTGTTTGTATGCAGAGAGATGGTCCATGGGGGTCCCAGGCTGTACAAGGCTCTCTCAAAGTTAAAACCAGCACCTTGAATTGGGCCCAGAAGCAACTGGGCACACAACAGGTTGAATATGGCCACATCTTCCAACATGTGCCAGAAGGCACACTGCAGCGTTCTGCACCAGCTGAAGCTACCGTGTTGTCTTCAAGAGCAGCCTCGTGGAAAGCATGTTGAAGTTTCATAGATTTCATAGATCATAGAGTTGGAAGGAGCCTACAAGGCTATCGAGTCCAAACCCCCTGCTCAATGCAGGAAACTAGAGGAGGGGTCTCCCATCCAAGTACCAGGCCTGACCCTGCTTAGGTTTCCACAGTCAGAGAAGCTGAGCCAGTATAAGCCACAGCTGCAAGTTACAGAAGCATGGATGATGAGTACAGCAAGTTCTGACCTATCCAGAACAGGAAATAGCCTCCAAATGAGCTGAAGATGGGGAGAAAGGTGCAACCACTCCTACCTAGCACTCAAAAATGCAGTGCCTGATCCAGGAGTAACTCTAGTGGGCATTGTGGGAGGACATGGTGACCGTTGACAGCATCACTGCTGCTGCTGCTTTGTCACATTGGCTCAGTCAGCATCCAATGTGACAAAGCCACATTGGATGCTGACTGATGCCTTTCACAATAAGCCCTCCAAAATGTACTCATTTTTTCCTGCCCCCTGGAAAAAGAAAAGGTTTTAAACAAACACAAACAGGAAGGGGAAGAGGGTTAGTGTTTTTTTTTACTCAGTCTTAAGTGAAAACCCACCCAACAACTCCCAGGGAGATGACCTCACCAACAATCTCCCTGTGAATGCAAAAGGGAAGATGTAGTTCTGCCTCGAGAGAAGTGATGGCAAATCGGGAGTTCTAGGGTGGATGGGGTGGGGCAGAATGGGATGATGTGCCTGAAGAAAAGCAGGCAGGTGGAGCCTCATGGAAAGGTCTCCTTCACAAAAGGGTGAACAGTGTGGGTGCAGAGAGACTGCAAAAGGATGGCAGGAAGCAAAGGATGGAAGCTAAGCCCCTGTGTCCCTTCGTTGTCAAGAAAAAGGAATTTTAGCAGGGTCACCTTCTCTCTCAGCCTGCATGGTAAGCTGCACCTGGTAAACCCCCTCTCTCTTAAAGACCATGGGGCCTGTCCTCTTTTGCATTTGGCCAATTCTGAGACTCCAAGGCTGAGCGACTCCAGGTTTTCTGTCCAGGATGGAACTAATTTAATACTTTGCCCAGGGAGCTGGCTGTGGCACCAGGGACAAAAATTCCTTATTTTGTAGACTGGTCCTATGTCTGACCAGTCTCCTATTAGCAGGTCAGTTGTTGGATTCCCTGTAACAATACTCCATCTGGGAGTGCAGAATGCTTCCTGCTGTTCTTCCCTTGGCAACCTGCACACTCTCACTTATTCTGCTTGCAAAGTCCTTTGCTTTTCAGAGGAGACAGTGGTGCCATTTAGTATTCAGCTCACGCAGTTTCTTTCCCGTTTCTCTTCGGACTGAAATAATTAAACTAGAATTGGCCTTTCTCCCTCACCTGTACACACCCCCCCCTCAATTTCCTCTCCTTTCTGTCTCCAGAGCCCTTATATGACAGTTCTGTCCTCAAGTAAATGTACAGAAATCTTCCCTTTGGCATCCCACTGTCTCAGATTTTTAATTTTAGCCACCTTTTTCATTCTCATCAGCGATGCCTAAGAATACTGACCTTTCTTCCTCACCCCCACTCCAGTTCTACAGATATCGCCGCATCTACTACATGGCGGCAGAAAGTGTGTGAGGAAGAGCACCCAGCTGTCCTGACGATGATTCTGAATGTGCTGCACATGGGCGACGGCCATTTTGTGGCCTTCAGTCTCTACACTGGGAGCCAATGCTTGCAAAGCGGCCAGTTTTGACTGGAATGTGTGTACGCTTAACATCTGGTGTCGGGATTCTGTTTGTCACCTGCTGGGAGCTGGTATGTGGACTTTGTCCATCTGCCTGCTTGCCCTCATGTTTAAATGCGAATGGGTTTGCTACTAAGTGCTTACCTAGCTTGATAATGTCATGGCTGTATAGGAGACAGGTGGATTGTCCATCAGGGGCGGCTTAGCAGCTGTACTGGTTGGAGTCATTTTGGACTTGGTGAAATGGCTCGAAACAAAGGACTTTTTAATAATCTACAGGCTTCTGGGGCTCTGCTTGAGATCATCCCAGTTGAGTCAAGCACTGAAGAACGGCATCTGCGTCAGGGCTAAGCTACAGGTTACATGATTCACGCTTTTTAAAAAGCATCGTTAAACTGGCCAGTTTTAATTCTGAAGGAAAGTCAGCTGTGGGACCCCAATCTACAATGTGCTCCTGTCAGATAGGGGACCTTGCACCAGTTCCCTGCTGAAAACCACCCCCTCCCTGGTCCCCTGCTGCTTGTCCCCCAAAGTGCAGTTTACAACAAAAAACAGCACCTTTGGGCAGACAGCTGCCAAGGAGGGGGCAATTTTCAGCAGGAAACTGGTGCAAGACCCTTATCTGGATCTGGAACACAAGGGGTATGTTCTAGATCAGGACTGCACAGCTGCTAGTTCTGAAAAATAAAGCTGGCTAGTTTAAGCACATTTTTAAAAAAGTGAATAATGTGTAGTTGGCACCTGCTTAGCTACAGACTTTCTTGAAAAGGATATCATGCCACGATCAGCAAAGGGAACCCAGGACCCTGATGGGGGCAAACAATGTCCCTGCCCTTAAAGCAGTCCTTGCCTATGGCTTGTATTTATTTTTGGAGTATCCAAGCAGACCTTCACAGCTTTGCGGTGGTGGTTTTGGAGAGATAGTCCTTGCTAGCAATTTAAATGGTTAAAGGGCTTAGACGGAGTGCTTTACTCTTGTGCAAACACACCCAGGAGTTTAAAGGCAGCAATATCTGTACCTTTTGAAGCTTCATTTGTAACTCTAATTTTTATTTCAACAATCTCCTTCCGCATACTGCGACGAACTGACAGAGCAGAACAGCCATCTCTTTCAGAGACATGAAGCTAGAGCATGCTCTTTTGTTTTCAATCAGTCAAATGGACCATAACAGAGCCTGATGGGTAATACTGACACTGTGGCTGTCCTATAAGTCAGTGTTCTTCAACCTGGTGCCCTCCAGATATTTTGAGCTACAATCCCTATCCCAGCCGGCATGCCCAATGATAAGGAATGATGGGATTTGTAGTCCAAAACATCTGGAAGGCACCAGGATGGGAAAGCACAGCAGTCCACATATGGCTGGGAGCTCTATATCCAGTTTTGATCAAGGAAAAAGTAAATTCCTCCCTATTAATTTCCCTAGCATGGTTCACATAATATAGTATTCTGAACAGACATTGCAGGAATGTCCAGTTTGCTAGCTAGGCAGGCTTCCCTGCCTCTGGATCTACTCAAGTCAGCACCTGAAGGCTGCTCGTTCCGCGCCCAGCAGCGCTGCCTGACAATTGGGTACAGAAGTAATAAAATATTGCTCAGCAAAAGCTGTTATGTCAGGAAAATTAATCAGAGCAATTTAAAAAGTGGTGGGAGGTTTTTTTTTTGCTAAAAAGAATTGTGCATATCCTCAAGCAGCCTGGATGTGATTTTTGCTTTCAGAAATGCCTCACAAGGAGTTTTCCATTTGGTGCTTACCGTATATTGCACTCTTAGACATTTCAAAGTGCTTCATACACACCCATTTCGGTAGTCCCTACAAAAGGGACGGGGGACCATTTTGGGCCAGAGGGCTGCATTCCGTTCTGGAGAAACTTCTGGGGGGTACATGCCAGAGGTGCCCCCTCACAAAAAGTGGGTGGGTGGGGCCACCCCACACAGACCATGTCCACACAGACACATTCATATACATTTACACCACACACACACACATCCATTCTCACACGTAACGCACACCCATTTGTGCAGCACACCCATCCATCCCCACACACTCCTTAGTTCACACATACACATTCACACACTTAGTGGGTGCACACACACACAAAGATCCCACCCCCTGGCAATGCTGTAATTAGGCTTGAAAAAATGGAAGTCATTTTCCAAGCCTAATTTCAGCATGGAGAGATGGGGGGCGGGGGGTCACAGCATGGGGGTAGGGGAAGGTTATCCCTCCCCCCCCCCATGTGAGCCTCCCCCAAATTGGCCCCCATGCTGCAATTAGGCTTGGAAAACTCCTTCCATTGGCTTCAGTGTGATTTAGTGATGCAATTTTGGGGACGGGGGAGGCTTGCAGCAAGGAGAGAAGCTTTCCTCCCTGGCTGCAATCCCCCCAAATCTGATTGGAGGGTTGAACATTTGCAAACCCTCCAACACTGAGAGGCAATTGGCTCTGGAGTCCTTTAAAATAATGACTTTTTGTCCTTCTTGGAGGAATGTCTCTGAGCACGCGCTCAGAGACATTCAGCTTGAAGCACCAACATTTATGATTACACCCCTAATTCCTTCACAGGAGCAAAGATTAAGACTTAGCAGCGAGAACAAAATTCCAGGCCATGTCCTGGCATTCTTACTCTACAGAAAGAAACAAAAACAGGTACACACAGGTACATTTGAACATTTAGATCTCCAGATGTTTTGCGCTTCAGCTCCCAGCGTTCTTGACCTGGCCAGGCTGGCAGAAGCTTCTGGGAGTTGAAGTACAAAAGATCTGCAGATCGACCTTCCGCCCATTCCTGATCTAAGGAGTTCAAGGTGACACGTGTGAGTCTCCCCCTCCTCATTTGACCCTTGCCCCAACCCTGTGAACGCCCAGAATAAAACTCCCACTCCCACCCCCACCCCCCCTTAGGATGGAATCCTGCGTTTCCGGGCTTGTTCTGGTTAGTTGCTGCAGCCCTCAATGTACTTCTAGCACAACACCCACATGTGCAACAAGGCTGTGGATTATCCTGCCACGGCCACCAGATGCGACGTAGCAGCATGCGGACTATCCCACCTATGTTTCTTTCCTTTCCTTTTTTTAAATTAACTTGGAGGCTTGGGTCTACAGAACTCCCTGCCAGTTGTTCAGAAAGTTCTCGATTAGATGCCACCACTAGGGAATGCTGCCTCAACTATAAAAACTGCTGCCACTAGAATAAACCCTCTCGACGTAAAAGGAACCCAGTCGCCTGGTTCCTATGGCATAGGCATCGGATTGACACCACCACCAGAGACAACCTTTCAAAATGAACAAAAAATCAGATGTTCCTAAACAGAAATTATTTGTAAGGGCAAATAAAATGTCACTCTTCAAATAATAGGTTGAGATTGCTTGAAGGTTCTTCAATTAAGTGTAGTTGCAACAGCTTTTCCTTCAGACCAGATTTCCCTAACCTCCACCCCAGAAACGGGAACAGGTTTAGGAATTTCCCTCAACTTCCTTAAAAATGGAAACAGGTGCTGTACGTCAGTCTTCCTCTGCCTCCAGTTCTTGTTGCTGCTTCTGGCTTCTAGGAAGGTCCGGATGTTTCAGGGACTACTTGCTGAAGTTCCCCCTGGTCACACATGCAAGTGGGACTTAAAATGTATGATGAGCAACTTGCTTTGCTCATTAGATTATCATGCTTGGAACATTACATTTGAACGTATACTTTATTCAGACAATCATTACACATTTACCAACTGTGTTTACTTTTTAAAGTGTTTTTAATGATAATTTCATGAGCAAACCAAGTTATACACAATATAATTTATGTTCCTAAAGCAGCCCCCCCCCCACCTGGTGCCCTCTGATCATTTGGACTACAACACCCAGCATTCCTGCACCTTTAACGGATGCACAAAGACGAAGATTACGCAGATGCAGGTTCTCCCATTCCCTGATGCTGGGGAAAAGGTTCACCTGTTCTGTTTCAGTCTGTCATGCAGCTGTTAGACCAGGCCTTACGAATCTAAAAAAGAAACCGATGGCAGCCACGTAGCCGCCAGAGAACAAGGCTACAAATATAAAACCTTTATTAGGGCCAAGCAAAGTTCACAAGGTGGTATGCAAGCTTCCCAGTTGCACAGATGCATCTCCATTTTCATCAGAGGGGTCAGCTGTTAATGTTAAACCTGAACCTGAAGATCGAGAGTTGAATTTTCAGACAATGGGGCTGCAAGACATCACCTTAGATGATGAACTGGGTGATAACAGTTGTGACACTGAAAACACACCGTTGTAACACGCCATGGGTTTCTACTAAGTTTTGCTTCATTTTATTGATTTCCTTTCTATACCACCCAAGAGCCAAAGCTCTCTGGGCAGTTCACAGCTGGCTGGAGGGATGCTGGGAGTTCTAGGACTTTTTTCCTATCTAAACATGCATAGGATTGTGCCCTAAATGAAATAAAATGTCAGGGAGAAGCTTTCTAGCTTAGTTTTCTCCCTGATGTGCTAGCTTTCCACATGCATGGTTAAAAAAATATGTTCTATTTTATTTGGAGAAACATTCAATCATGCGAGTTTTCACCTGTAGCAGTACAGTAGAACCCCCACAAACAAACAGGTTTACCTCTTCATCTACTCTTTGCAAGAACCAGTGCTAACCTTTTAAGGCTAAGGACGCAATCCTGGGCATGGTTAGACAGAAAAAAGTCCTAAACAACAACAAAAAAGTTGTAGGACTTTTTTTCTTGTCTAAACATGCCTAGGATTGCGCCCCAAGTTAATTACAACTAACCTACCCCACCCACCCCCGCCGCTGCTTTCAATGGGATAGCAGCTCCCAGGGGAATCAGGCACAGAAAGAACTTCCCAAGTTGGATCGTGAGAGCGTTTTAGCAGGAGATGCTTGGCCAGAGAACCTGGGACTTTGTGCATGCCAAGCTTCCAAGCAATCCCACCGCCGCACACTTCGCTGGGGCTGCCCCCCCTTTGCCTGGTTGGATTTTCTTCCAGTGCAGAAACATACATAGACACACAGAGAGAGCGAGAGCAGCGTCCTCCCCTGTTCCATTCACCAGCTCTTTCCCAGCTTCCACCAAGGAATGGAATAGAAATGGGGGAAGAGGAGGAGTGACTTCCCCAATTCACATCCCTATGTCTCTCTAGGAAGGCCGGCGGTACCCCCCCTCCCCCCATAGTCCAGCCCATCCAAAGAAGGATATTTCTCTTGCCTGGTGCCTGTAGGAGAAAGAAAAAGCGGCGGCGGCGGCGGCGGCGGCGGCAGGGCTTGCATTAGACAGGCAGAGGGAGGGAATTGTCCGAGCACCGAGCAATGCTCCAGACTCTCCCGCACCTTGCCTGCAGGGCTCAGAACAGATCCACTCCCCGCTCCACGTTTTCTGCAAGAAGCACTTGGAAGAACTCCGCCAGAATCTTGCAAATCTGCCAGACGGGGGTTAAAGTGCAAGAGCGCTGCTTCCTAGAGAGGCACCCGGTGGTGTGATACCACTCACTTCCTGCCCCCACCCGCTTCCCCGCGTAGGAAAGGAGTCCGGGATTCAGGTGGTGGGTGTAGTCTGCAGCCTCTCCCCCTCTGCAAGGGAGCTGGTGAGTGAAAAGTGCCTTGGGGTCCCCAAGAGATTATGGGTGGGGCTGGCGTCAAGGGTAGGCATGGTTGGGCATCTGCTAAGGGCCCACACCCCTGCAGAGTCCCACTGACAAGAACCCTGTGGAGTCCCCCCTCCTCTTCACCCTTGCAACCTGCTTGTTCGCCAGCCTCTCCCTCTGGCCCAGACAATGGGGGTGATGAGAAAGAGGAGCAGTGGATGCCTGTGGAGCAAGCGATAGCATTGATGAGAAAAAGGCGGCTGAGAAAGAGCAGCCGGTGGCCATGGTGGTGAGAAGGTAGACCAATTGAGGGAGGGGTCCCAGTGAGGGTGTCTTGTGCAAGGACCCTCACAAATCTGGAGCAGACACTGATGATGGGAGTGGGAGGAAAGTGCCAGGGGTGGCGGGGAAGAGAGATGCCCAGCCAGAAAACAGAGGCAACAAAGTGCAGGGAGGCTGTCAGTATAGAAAGCTATAGATGCAGGACCTCCCCCTCTTACCAATACTCCATGACTGCTAAGTCTGCTCAGGAGTCTTTGGTGAGGGACTTTGTCAAAAGCCTTTTGGAAGTCCAAGTAAACAGTGTCTACCGGATCACCCCTGTCCACATGTTTATTGACACTCTCCAAGCAGGCCGGTGCAAGGCAGTTTGGTGCCCTAGGCAAGATCAGATATTTAGCGCCCCCCCCTTCCCACTTGAGCCCTCCCTCCCTCCAGCCCTATGCCCATTATGAAATAAAAGTCAATTGTGAAATTCCATCTACTACAAGTCAAGATATGATTGGTAAAACAAACTTGGTAAAATACGCATTTTAGCGCTGTATTTTTTTTTCAAGGCGTTTCTGGCGCCCCCTTTAGCCCTGCGCCCTAGGCAGCGGCCTAGTTGGCCTAATGGTAGCACCGGCCCTGTCTCCAAGAACTCTGAAAGATTAGTGAGACAGAGCTTACCTTTGTGGAAGCCATGTTGATTCTTTCTCAGCAGGGCTTGCCCTTCTATATGCTTACTGGTGTTATTTTTAATATCGCTTTCAACCAATTTACCCAGAACAGACATTAAGCTAACCAGCCTATTAATTTCCCGGAACCCCCCTGGATCCTTTCTTTAAAATTGGTGTTGCATTGGCCATTCTCCAGTCCTTGGTACAGAGGCTGATTTCAGGGACATGTTACATTTTGTTAGATCAGCAATTTCATATTTGAGTTCTTTAAGAACTCTAGGATGGATACCATCTGGGCCCAGTGATTTATTGACTTTCAGTTTGTAAATAAGGTTGAGAACGTCATCTTTTGTCACTACTATATGCCTCAATTCCTCAGACTCCCCTCCTGAAAATATCAGTTCAGGCACAGGCATCTGTCCTGTATCTTCTGCAGTGAAGACATGAAAAGAATTTGTTCAGCTTCTCCACGGATCTCCTTATCCTCCTTTAACTCCAATATTGCCCAGTGGTCCAACTGTCTCCCAAGCTGGTTTCCTGCTTCTGATATATTTAACAAACTCTTTATTGTTGGCCTTGATGTTGTCAGCAATATGCTCCTCAGAATGCTTTCTTGCATCTCTAATCTGCTTACATCTCCTTTGTCCAAGCTCGTGCTTTTTTGTTTTCCTTTTTCTGGCAAGACTTCCATTTTCTGAAGGAAGCCTTCTTATCTCTTAATAGTTTCCTTGACACTGCCCATCAACCATGGCTGGCCAGGGCCTGCTGGGAGTTGTTTAGACAGGAAAAAAGTCCTACATGCATAGGATTGCATCCTTAACCTACTTCACAGGATCACTGTGAGGATAAAAGGAAGCGGAGGGACCACATAGACCACTTTTGAGGTCCCTGAAGGAGTGCCTATTATCAGCTTCGGCTGATACGCCAGCTGCGCCCCTTCCTAGAGTTGGAAGACCTAAAGACGGTAGTGCACGCACTGGTAACTTCGAGGCTCGACTTCTGTAATGCGCTGTACATAGGGCTACCTTTATACCTAGTCCGGAAACTTCAATTAGTGCAAAATATGGCAGCCAGACTGGTTGCTGGTACACCTAGGGGTGCCCATATCACACCAGTTTTAAAAGCACTCCACTGGCTGCCAATCAGTTTCCGGGCGAAGTATAAAGTGTTGGTTATTACCTTTAAAGCCCTACATGGTTTGGGTCCAGGCTACCTACGGGATCGCCTTCTCCCGTACAATCCACCCCGCACACTTGGGTCCTCTGGGAAGAATCTGCTTCAGTCAGCCAAAACTAGGCTGACTAGCATTACCCAGAGGACCTTCTCTTCTGCTGCTCCCAGATTATGGAATGGCCTGCCGGAGGAGATACGTCAACTTGTCAGTCTTTTGCACTTTAAAAAAGCCATAAAGACTGAACTCTTCCGGCAGGCCTATCCGGCGGAATTTTAGGATGTTTTAAAGATGTTTTTAAGATGTTTTAAGATGTTTTTAGGATGTTTTAAGATGTTTAATAGTATATATTGTGTTGTTTTAGTTTAGGTATTTTATATTTTCCGTTGTTCCCCGCCTCGATCTAGATGGAGAGGCGGGTAATAAATAAAATATTATTATTATTATTATTATTATTATTATTATGTGATTTTTTTAAAAAGCACATGTGCAGCCATTTGTGTTTAAGCAGTAAGGTATATTTTATTTTTTAAAGTTCAGTGTGGCAAGGTCTCCTTGGATGTCAAAACATTTCCCTCTTCTGCCCTTCACTGTATCTTTTCCTCTCCATCAAAGGTCCCATTCTCACAATGTCCACTCAGTTAGACAGAACAAGTACATTATCAGAGATCTAGTTCTCATTGAGGAAGTAAGCCTTGTCCTAGGCGATACCACAGGGGTAGGGAAGTGGTGGCCCTCCAGATGTTGTTGGACTCTTCTCCCATCAGGCCCCACCAGCCAGTGCTGTGGAGTCGGAGTCGGAGGAAATTTTGGGTACCCGGAGTCGGAGTCGGCAAACAATGCACTGACTCCGACCCCTACTAAATTTAGATTGGAATTTTTAAAAAAGCAAGTTTAAATGTCCCAATTCACAAAAAGTTGTAATTAATGACTTCTCTCCTGTAAGAATAAAGACCAATGCATGCAGTGCCTCACGTAGGCTGTAAAAACTTGTAAACTCCAATTGTTAGTTTAAACTAACATGACTATGGGATTCTACTAGGGAAATCATGTTTTATAATAAATGCCCCTTCCTGGATCCTCCCACTGCCCTATCTTCAGCAGCAGATCAGCACACAAAAAGGAGAAGGCAGCAGCTTCTGTCCAACTACCTCTCTCTGCTAGAAGAGCTTAGAAGAACTTGGTGGAACAGCTTCTTGGATTCAACTGTAAGTGTTTATATTTATTTTAAAACCTGCATGCCTGCTTGTCTGTATGAGGGAAGACATGTGTACATGTTTCTGGAAGAAACTGTCTATCCTAGGTTTGTAAGTGTGGTGCAGGAATGTATGAATGTTTATGTATAGTGCAGATTGTTTATATGCTCTGAGTACTAAAATGTAGGCTCTGTGTTGTGTGTGTGTGTTCAGTACATGTCTGTGCATGTTCTGTATAGGACAAATCATGTCTAGGTTTAGTGCTGGGATATATAGCTTATTTGTTTGTATAAAGCCATGTACGTACAACTTACAAGACTGTGTATGTTGATATTAAAAATCTAATTATATGCCAGTTAGTATAACGTATTTTATATTTTAGGGAAAGAGGCATCCTAAACAATGGCAAAAAGACTGCTAACAACAAACACGACAAAGTCTACTGTTTATGAGCACTTTGCATTATCAAGTGATGGAAAACATTACGTGTGCCAATGTATTAGAAAAGATGATGATGGTGAAAAACAATGTGATGCAAAAATTAGCAGTTTCAGTGGGCCTGATAAAAATGCACCTACAAGAGCATCAGATTTGAAAAGACACTTACAGCGTTTTCATCACAAAGAAGCCGTGAATGAGAAAGATAGCAATGAAAACATTGCATCTACTTCTGTGACAAAAAACGTTCAGAAATCTACTGGAGAACAATCACAAATAAGAAAATTCTTTATATCTGACAAAGTTACCATAAGGATGACACCAGAAAAATTCAAACACCACATTATTGAAATGGTAGTAAAGAATAGTGTACCACTATCCTTCTTTTCACAGACAGCCTTTTTAGGCCTAAATGGAGAAATGGCAAAAAAACTTGGTGTTTCTCTGGAAAGAGAAAGTATAAGGAAACTTATAATTGAGGAGGCCAAATGTAAAAAGGAAGAACTACAGAAAGTTCTGAAAGGACGTTTTGTCTTCCTTAAAATGGATGCATGCACACGTCACAGAGTCAATTATTTCGCCATTAATGTTAGATTTGTGGATGAAAACAAAACAATAACACGGACCCTCGGATTAAAGGACACTCAGGCACATCACACCAGTGATTACCTTCAGAAGTTAGTGGAGGGTATTCTAGAAGATTTTGAAATTAAAAAGGAACAGATTTTATGTGTTGTGACAGATAACGCTTCTAACATGTTGAACACAATTGAGAAGATGAACGCAGATGAAGAAGGTAACAAACAGATATTAGAGTTAGAGGAAGACAGCTCTGCAAGTATTGGAGAAAGTTTAGAAACTGAAGAGAATGCTGACATTTTTTTAGACAACTTTGTTGAAGAACCATTGAAGCTTGCTACTATTCATCATATGCGATGTGCTGTTCATACACTGCAACTTGCCATAAGAGATGGATTAAAAGATCGCCATGCAGCTACACTAATTGGCAAATTATGGCAAGTAACTGTTGCAGCCAGGGCCCCGAAAACAGATGCAATTTTGAAAAGACGTGCAGGAAAAGGAGCCATTTTGGATCAAACAACTTGCTGGGGAAGCACTTATTTAATGGTGAAGCGTTTGCTTGAACTTAAAGACTTCATAGAAAAAATGGACAATGAAAATCTTGCATTAACTGAAAGCCAGTGGACACAAACAAAAGAGCTGGAGAACCTTCTTTCTCACCCCTTCACTGTCACCAAGAGGTTGCAATGTGACGATCTAACCCCGGGTAAATTCCTCTTGGAATGGAAGAGCCTGTTATATCGCCTGAACAAAAATGGAGGGTTAATAGCTGAGGGCATTGCATCTTCAATGATGAAAAGAGAGAGTCTTTTGCTGGAAAATGAAATCTTGTTAGCGGCTATTTATGTCGACCCAATGAGCCGACTTTTGTTGAACAGTGAACAGACTGCTACTGGGAAAAAGGCCCTCTATGATGTAGCAGTTCGCATGAAGGGATTACGACCTGAAATACCTCCACAGGAGGATGAAGTTCTTTTAAGCAATAGTGGTAACTCAGGATCATCTTCTTCAAACGAAGAATTAGACTTTGATTCCTTCTTAGACAAAATGGAAGTTGCTAAAGGAAAGCGACGTCGCATAAGCGTTACAGAACCAGTAAATGTCCAAATAAAAAAATTCCAACAGGAGTTTTATAAAGCACTAAAAGAAGTTGAAAAGTATGATCGCTCATCAAAACTTACTGTTGAAGAAGCCATCCTTATTTATCCAGAGATCGACTTAGTGATGTGGCCAGAATAGTTACTGCAATGCCACCCACCCAAGTCAGTGTCGAAAGATTATTTTCAGCCCTAAAAATAATAAAGTCTGACTTAAGAGCCTCTATGAAAGAGGATCTGGCAGAGGCAATTCTCTTCCTTAGAACTCTACATTGAATTGATTTGCATTTGCTAAGCCTATAACTACATTTCAAGATTAATATAAACCATTTCTAGGTTTTACAGATTTTGTTTTTGGTTCATATAGATAAGCTTTGTTTTTGTTCTAAAACAACCAAATAATGTGGTTTGTATTTTTGAACTGGTAAAGTTCCTGTTCCTGATGTTTATGCCTGCTGCTACTATCCAGCCACTTGATTAATTAAATTAATAAAAAAAAATTAATAAAACTTTGTTGTTTTCATTGTGTGTCTTTTGCTTAAACTGTTCAATACAGTAGACTGTTGGCTTCCCAACCAGTAGTCCTGTGGTAATGACATGTATGTTGCCTTTCTTTCCTTCAAGGAATGTATAAAATACATTCGCATATTAATACAGAGGAGTCGGGGAGTCGGAAGTACAAAAAACTGAGGAGTCGGGAGTCGGAACATTTATCTACCGACTCCACAGCCCTGCCACCAGCATGACCAATGGATGGGGATGGTGGGAGTTGTAATCTAACATCTGGGGGGCCAGTGCTTCCCCACCCATCCTATACTGCTACATATCGCACATGGAAGTCTCATTGATACAACAATAAACATCCCTGCACATAGGAAGCTAGCACATAGAACCCTTCTCCTTGAGATGCTAGTTTTCCAGAGGAAGGATTTTTATTTTATTTTATTTTTTGTATGGTGGAGCATTCAGCCCACCACCTATGTGAGAACCAGGCCTCTGTTCATGTGTCTCCCCCCCCCCCCCCCCGTGTAACTGAGCACACTTGTTTTGGATTGAAGTAGGGTAGAGATAATAGGATTTCCACTCAAGTGGCTTACTGGAGCAAAGCAATCTTTAGAAATGCAGCTGAAGGTTGCTGCTTCCGAGAGTCTGTGTTTCTAAGGTTCAGAAAGATCACTTTCTCAGTGCCTGTTATGCAAATCATCTGCTGGCCAATGCCCCATCTCTACATTCTGCCATTCCCCGCTCCCCACAGTGCCTGGGTTCAAACAACACGAAAAGCCATGGTGGCTTATAAGCCATGTTTGCTTCAGAGCGGCTGCTCTGTTGTCTGAACCTGGCCAGAGTGGCTTGTGTGTGGTTAGCAAATTGGCCACACTGCTGGGTTTAGACAACACAACAAGCCACTCTGAAACCACCATGGCTTATTGTGTTGTGTGAACCCAGTCAGTGTATTTCTAAGGGCACAATCCTATGCAGGTTTAGACAGAAAAAAGTCCCCAGCCAGCATAGGATTGCACTGTAAGGGTGTTTTCCTGCCCATCCATGCCCAGCAGTCAGGCAACATCCCCCCCCCCCAACTCATCCTGGATTTGAATCCAATACCTTCTGCATGGTACATGAGAACCATGCCCGCTGCCTAACAACCGCTCACCATCCCCTCTCAAAAAAGGGGGGTCAGCCAAAAAAGAAAACTGCAAACACTCCAAATGAAAACATTTATTTAATGGGAAAAGACTGTTCAACATTTCTTCTTCTAAACTCCCCTTGCTGAATTCCACACCACATCAGCACTTACCGGTAGTTCTACCCATATATTACTAGCCCTGGTGAAAAATATGCTAAACTTAAGAATGCAGCTTAAGTGGCAAACCTAATGAATACCTAACCTATCCCTTTAACAACACACATTAAAAAGCCTTTACAGATACAAACTTTGTTTTGCCATCTTTGTCATACTGCTGTCCATCAGGGGAACTGGGGCTGCCATAGATCAAGTCCTGATGTGGAGATACTTATTTAAATTTGTACCTCTAAAACAGCATGGCCAGATTATCTCCTCTAGCGGCTGTAGGGCAAAATCAAGGTCCTGCTTACTCTAAGAGTTGAGGGAGGTGACTGAATGACAGGACCAAGAAAGGCAAGTGTCACAATAACAGCAAACTCTCCTGCTATGTATGCACTATTGAATGGGTAAAGATGTGATCTGGGACTTGGATCTTTAGTGGCCCTCCTTATGGCATGTTTTCCGACTCAGGAGTTACAAGACGCCTCTTACACATTCTCTCCTGTATGGATTCTCATGTGTGTCTTAAGGTTTGAACTCTGGCTGAAGCTTTTCCCACAGCCTGAGCATTTATACGGTTTCTCTCCGGTGTGCATCCTTTGATGCACTCTCAGCGCAGACTTCGAATCAAAGCTTTTCCCGCAATCTGGGCACTTGTGCGGTTTCTCTGCTGTGTGGGCCTTCTTGTGCTTAGTAAGCTCAGACTCCTTATTGTAGCTCCGGCCACAGTCTGAGCATTTAAATGGCCTCTCGCTTCTGTGGATTCTTCGATGTACTGTAAGGGTGGAAATGCGGTCGAAACAGAACCCACACTCCCTGCACTTGAATGGCTTCTCTCCCGTGTGGATCCTCCGGTGCTTAATCAGCTCGGACTCCTTGTCATAACTCTTGTCACAGTCCGAGCATCCATGTGGTTTCTTCCTGGCATGGTTTTTAATGTGTGTCTGATAGCTGGTTTCCCAACGAAAGCGTTTCCCACACTCTGTGCACTGGAAGGGCTTCTCTCCTGTGTGTGTTCTTTCATGGAGGTAAAGCATAGTGCTCTGGGCAAAGCTTTTCCCACATTCGGTGCACTTGAACGGCTTCTCCCCCGTGTGGGTTTCCTTGTGCCGTATAAGGTGTGATGACTTCCCATATCTTTTGCCGCATTCCGAGCAGGCGTACGGCCGATCTCCAGCATGGTTTTTCATGTGCATCTTGATGCTGCTCTCCCAACGGAAACTTTTCCCACACTCCACACATTTGTAGGGCTTCCCTCCCATGTGGATCCTCCCATGGACAAAAAGCTGTGAGCTCTGACGGAAGCTTTTCCCGCATTCCGGGCACTGGTAAGGTTTCTCTCCCGTGTGCGTCCTCTCATGGATGAGAAGATCATACCGCCGAATGAAGCTGTTCCCACAATGCGAACATGTGTGTGGCTTCTCCCCAGTGTGGATTCTCTTGTGAGTGATGAGGTGCGAGCCTTGACTGAAGCATTTCCCGCACTCGGAGCATCTGTATGGTTTCTCCCCCGTGTGGCTTCTCTTATGGGTTGTGAGAAGAGATTTATCGCCGAAGCTTTTGTCGCACTCGGTGCACTTGTAGCGTTTCTCTCCCGTGTGGGTCAGTTTATGCCTCATCAGGTGTCCTCTCTTCACAAAGCATTTCCCACAGTCTACACAAGTGAACGGCCTCTCTCCGGTGTGAATTCTCTCATGATCTGAAAGGATGGTACTGGTGCTGAACGTTTTCCCACACTTTAAGCATTTGTATGGCTTGTCTCCCGTGTGGCCTTTTTCGTGCCTCACAAGAAGCGCTTTATAACCAAAGCGTTTCCCACAGTCCAAACACTGAAACGGCTTCTCTCCTGTGTGTATGGTCAGGTGGTTAGTTAGGATCGAAAGCCGTTCAAAGGCTTTCCCGCACACCGAACATACGTGCGTTTTCTTTCTTCTTCGGGCTGGCCGTCTCTTCGGAAGTTCAGGGCTCTGGCTGTGCTTTGCCCCACCGTCGGGGCCCTCCGTCTCTCTCACACAGGAAGTCACGGCAGGTATACTTTTGTCGTTGCAAAGAGAGTCTCCTTGCGTGGGACAGGAGTCTGCAGGGCTTCCTTGCTGACTTCCAAGTGTTTCTTCTGTATTCACTCCTGGGGAAACATTTCCTTTTGCCCTCTCCTGCAATAACCCATTGACTTCAGTTTGCTCCGATCCTCCACCTAGCTGAAGATTCTGTTCCTCATTTTTGCTCACTTTCAAAGCACCTGACAGAATAGAAAGAGTGTGATTTCGATCAGGCGTAATTCTACAGGAAACATATTTTTAATTATTATTTATCGTATATAAAATACACATAGCATCCATATAAATTCTACAAAGAGAAAAATAATTTTTAAAATCCTTGTGTTAAGATTTTGACTAGTCAAGATGGATCAATAATTCATAAGATAAAGGCAAAGATCTCTGGTGGCACAGTATCCTGAAATGTGTTGTCCCAAATGTTATTAAAACAGAGAGTAGTTCTCTACAAGCCTATCTATTTGTGTACTACTTTAACTTCAAATTTGGCCATGGAGGGAGCAATCCTATGACCCCAAAACAGCATCTGAGCAGCCATACATTGTTCGGATTCCCAGATCCGAGGTCAGAGACAGCACTCCAACCTTGGAGGGGGGAGTTGGAGATCCGACTCCCCTCATAGCTGGCACAGGGAAGAGTAGGTGGGGCCAAAGAAAGGGGCATGGCCATCTGGGCACCTCTAGAGGGCTCGATTGGTACCCCCCCCCCAGAGGGCCAAATTTGGCTCCTCAGGCCTGAGTTTCTGCACCCCTGCCTTACCCCAACCTGTCACCCTCCAGATGTGTTGGACTACAAACTCCATCACCAGCCAGTATAACAACTACTGGTTGGGGGTGATGGAAGCTGTAGTCCTGCAGATCCAGCAGTCACCAGTTTACAGACTACGAAAGTGTGAAGAAAAGCGTCCATCTTCTGCACGCGCGCACACACGTAAATAAATGTAATCCCAGCTGGAGGTTGAGAATCCCATGCAAATTTAGCTTCCTCCGATGGCCCTACGCCTCAGAGTCTCCCATGTCTTTGATGTCCCTGTGCCACAAGTATTCACATGCAAATGTTCCCAAGCCACCCCTCCCCTGCCTATCCCAGATGAATTTCATCCTGATTGGCCAAGGACAGCCAAGCTACAGAAAGGAGGGGGGGGATCTATACTGCCTGCCGTGGCTTTTGGGTTTTGTTGTCTGGACACGAAGGAGTGTGGAGTAGGGCTTTTTGCTGAGGTAGACCCTAAGAAGACCAACCCCCAGGCAAGGAGTAAGTGCCTGGGTGTTTATATAGTAAGAGACTAGTTTATTGTTTTGTAGCTCTACTTGCGTATACCAAAGCGTCTCCCCACCTTTCTCCCTCTTCCCTCATTCCCCAACTTTTATTGTAATCTGTTTACCTTAAATAAACTTTCCTGGTTTTACCACACACGGTGTGTGTGGTTCCTCTGTGGTTCAGTGCTAAATCCAGCGTATAGACCAAGGGCAAGGCCCTGAGAGAATCAGGTCAAGATGGCAGAGCTAAGGCTGGCAGTTTTGCACCTTTTCTTATCTTGAAGAAAGGACCGGTTGGCAGTCCTTCACACAAAGTAATCCCATTTTCTACTCAAAATCTACTGCCCCAGCTCTTCCAGGCAAACTGTTTCTGGCTTAAAGAGGCAGGTGGGAGTATCTCATAGGAACATCAGAAGCTGCTTTCTACAGAGTCGGGTCTAGCCCAGTCCTGTCGACACAGACTGGCAGCAGCACCTTTCCAGGGATTGAGGGAGGAGTTTTTCCTACAGCACCGGGAGACGCCAGGGATAGAATGTGGGGCCTGAGCAGGTGCGTTCGTTCTGTCTTGAGGAGAGATCTTTTGTTCCTCTGGGTGGTAGGCCTGTATTTGCTTATATACACCCCACCAGCCTATAACAGCTCCTCACTAGCAGCAGCAGCAGCAGCAGCAGGCCACATAACAAGGATACAAACGTAAGGACCGGACCCTGCAACGAACCCAGAAGCCAGCTCTGTCCCCATATCTACTCTGGCAACACTATGACGGGACTGAATCATGTTGCCCACAACCCGAGTGGCTCATTCACTAGCTCATCTCCCAGTGTGGCTCAGCAACGTCTGCCTGCATCCTGCAGAAGGCAAGCAGGCCAGTCTCTTGTGGAAAAGAAGAAATGGACACACATCTGACATCAGAAATGGCGAGATTAAAAAGCCAATGGGAGAAGATTTCAGCCTTCCAGGACACTCTCACTGACGGTAAAGTAGCTATTGAAGAGCAAAGAAACTCGAAAGGGGGATTAGAACAAGAAACAGCTGAGTTAGGATTCATCAGCAGCTTCAGTTCTGTTGCCCGAGGCTTGAGTTGGAATGAAGTATTTTTGCCACACTACAGGTGTTAATTAGCCTAGTGGATGAAGCTTAGCCTTAAATTGGCCGATTTACAAATGGGGGTGGGGGATGTAAACTGTGTTGTCAGAAGGAATTGAAATGCAAAAGGTACAGACAGTGTTGATTACCTAAACAGTTGTCATCCACAAAGTTGAATATGATGTCTGTGTTATCACCCTAAAGTGTTTTGTAGATGGTCCCTGTAATCATCTCCCACCCAGCAGATACATATAAACCTGCCAATTTGAAGTCAACACTTTGTGCATCTGATGAAGTGGGCAGTATCCATGAAAGCTTTTGCCAGAATAACAGCACCATCCAATGTGGCTGCCCGTAACACTCCAAGGATTACGGGCATCCTATTGAGGACGGAAGGAGCGTGGAGGCGAAGGTCACCTCCGCGCTTCTCCCACCCCGCCAAACACTTAGTGTATCCTGGTGGAGCCTCCCTCCTCCCCTCCTTGCCCCCCAGAACACCCCTCCAACACTGGCTCCAAGGTCAGTCTTCCATCCTGGGGGCCACAACTGGCATGGACAGAACCACACTGGCTGAGAGGGCAGGTGCTCCGAATTTGGAGACCCAGCTCCAACCTCGGAGCACTTTTCCAAGGTCGGAGCTGGAGTTCTGATTTTTATTATGGCCGTCTAGACTCCAGCGTGGGTTGTGCGTGGTTAACAGACCATGCTGCTGGGTTGAGACAACATGACAAGCCACTCTGAAACAAACATGGCTTATCATGTGTGAATCCAGTCACTGTTTGCCATTACGTAGCTGATTTAAAATATATATACCGTACTGTATATATTGGGAATATCTGTTTCTATGGAACTTTTATTGAATATGTACGTGTTGATTTTTATTGCATCCACTTTGCTTGGCTTTTATCTTGTACGCCGCCATGAGAGGGTTCCACCCTTAAAGGCAGCCTAAAAATAATTACATATTATACATATACACACACTCACATGCGTGCACGAATGGACCAGGCTTCACATGGGTCGGAACAGCCCATAGTTTGATACAGTAAAGCCTTCAAGCAAACTAACGCAGCTGTCGGAGCTGCACACGTTGTGCTTGCCCTGTCTACAGTGTAGGCATGCCCGCTGGTACCCCGAGGCATGGTCCCTGCCAAGGTGCACCCCTACAGCCCTGGGAGGGAGGGGGCTGTCCACTCCACTCCTCTGAAGAGGGGCTGCCCCACAGCAGTGGGGAAAGGGCCGGTGTCTAACTCTGTCCTTCGGTCTATTAATCTCCCCTGGCTTGAAACTGTATCCATGGCAAAGTTACGTGCTGGTTAGGGTTGTCTGCCGGTTAGGGAAGTCCACCCCTAGTGAGTGGAGATGGTCCTGTAGGCTTCATCTACGTGGAAACATTTAAAATAAAATTAATTCATGAGTTTTTAAAGAACAAAACCCTGAGGTGCACACCCCTAGGGTCCTCTTAGTATGCATGCCAAGTCCCAGGTTCCTAGGTTTCACAGTCCTGGAGCTATGGCGCTGATGGACACAGACACACACACACTTTTCTCCCATTGCAAATGGCAGGCATGGGGACAGATTCCAATTGGGACCAGGGTGGGGGCCCTCCCCCACACTATAGCCCTGTTCTCGCTCATTCCCAAACACAAGAGCCAGTGCTAGCTCCTGGTTTTTGAGGGCCCTTGGAGGAAAATCCCTCAGTGGGCCCCCTCCCTCAGTGAGTCTACCTGCTCATTGCCATGGTCACCAGCTGCCCTTGCTCCCCCTCCTCTTTCTCATCATGGCTACCTCTTGCTTGCTTGACAGACAGAGGGCCAGTGAGCAAGTCGGCTGTGGCATCTGTTGCTCCTCACCACCACCACCGTTGTCTGGGCCAGAGTGAGGGGCAGGTGAACAAGTAGGCTGCAAGGGTGAGGAGGAGGAACAACTCCAGGGGCCCTTTGTCAGTGGGCCCATGCTGGGGAGTGGGCCCTTGGCAGGTGCCCGACCATGCTGACCCTGGCAAGAACAAGTACATGACAAACGTCACATCTAGCTGGCTCTCAGATGTTGACCTGAGTTAATAAGAAGCAGAGAGCCACAGAGCGCTGCAAAACACTGTATTCTATTGAGTCAGAGGCCTATCTAGCCCTGCATTCCATCCCCACAGTGGCCAGCCAGATGCCTCAATGGGAAGGAAAAAGTTGTTGGAAAGCTGTTTTCTAGGATGTATTCTACTGTACTTTTTTAAAATTATTTTTATTATTATTATATGTAAGCCACCCTGTATACATGTGTAAAAAGGTGGTGGTGGTAATCATAGATGTTATCTCCATTGACACCACCTCCAACACTGTTCCAAAGAGACCTTCAACCCTTTGGAGTGGATTTGGGAAGCATGCCTGGGAGGGGCTGCAGGGGGGTGGGGGAATTGCCCCCTTCCCATTCCACCAATAGGTGTCTTCCATCAGCAGAAGGACCCCATTTATTTATTTATTTTTAATCAGTAGTAGTAAGTATTGTTACCATGATCATTTTAGCGTCAGCATCATCAACAACTCCAGAAACTTCCTACCACCATCCAAAAATTCATGTACATGATTCTCACCCAGAATGCAGGCTGCTCTGTCACCCTCACGTTTGGTCTTCACGTGCAGCTGCATCTCCGGGCGGTTGGATGGATTCTGCCCCAAGACAGGGAAATCAGCAGACCCCTCCTTCAACAATCCTGGCACCTGAGAACAGAAAAGCGGGACATTTTGCAGGGAAGGAAAACCAGTGAATGCTACAGAGATATGTATGGCACATCCCCCCCCCCCCCCGATCCATGCAGCCCCAGCCCGCCGTGGTCCTCACTGGGTGAACTTCGACCTTCGTGACCTGGCTAATGTTCAGACAGAGCAGATATAACCAGATTTCCAAGTGGGTTCTGGGGTCAGACTTCTGCCAAGAGAGAGACTATCGGCAGCACCCACCATGGCTTAAGTAAAGCATGGTGGGTTGTGGCGTGCACAGTTCATCACTGTGAATAATCAAGCTGCGGAGAGCAATCATGATGGCTTATCTTTATCCCAAAGTGCGAACCCACACAGGGCGGCTTGTGGCCATGGTTAGCAAACCACCCCAGAACCCCACCACAGCCAATGGGCGGGTCCACACGACCACGGAGAGAACAGTCACAGTGGCTGCTTTTTGCTCCCCCACATGCTAGTTATGAGCTGCCTAATTAGCATAATTACCCTCACCAGGAGTGGGTTGTCATAATGTCTGAACCAAGCAAGGCTGGCTGGCTGGGCTACAAACCACCCTGAAACCCTAGAACAGTGATGGCGAACCTGTGGCACCCGTACCACAGCTGGCACGCAGGGACCTCTCTGTGGGCACTCGAGCCAGACCGCCCCCTTCTGCATTCAGCGTCGGGTTTCCATAGTAACTCCTCTCCACTCATTCCTCGCTGGCCTCCACAGGCAGGCACACTCCAACATCTCCACCCCCAGAAGCGGACTGCGCAGGCACCCAGCCCTCCTTCTAACTGAACAGACAGCCCAGAAGCACAGCGCGCGCACGCCCGAATCTTTGCGCAGCCCGGTGAAGAGCCATGCCCTGAGACAGAGCGGGGCGCGATTAGCTAGTGCCCCCTCCTCCTTCCTGCCAAATTTAAGGCACTTTGAAATAAATAAGTTGGTTTTGTGTTGCAGTTTGGGCACTTGGGCTCAAAAAGGTTCGCCATCACTGCCCTAGAACAAGCCATGGGTTACAAGGTGGTTCCTAAACCAGCCCACCCACCCTCGACATATTTGGACGTCACAACAACCCGCACCGGGTAAGGATAATTATGCTAACGAGGCAGCTCACAACAGGATGTGCAGGGGGGGAAGTCAAGTCACAATGACTTCTTTAAGCCGTGGTGAGCACCCGGCAACCATGCAACCTGGCCCAGAGAGGCAGACTGAAGGCCCTCACTTTCTCTAGGCCTCTTGCAGTAAGGAACTGCAGCGCATAGTTAAACTATGAGATTCACTTCCACAGGATGTGGCGATGGCCACCAATTTGGATGGCTTTAAAAGGGGATTGGACAAATCCATGGAGGACAAGGACATTGGTGGCTACTAGTCCTGATTGACTATGTGCTTCCTCCAGTATCAGAGGCACTATTGCCTAAGTAATCCAGTTGCTGAGGAACATGGGCAGGAGGGTGTTGTGGCACTTTCAGGGTGGTTTGTCCTGCTTGTGGGATCCCATGGGCAGCTGGTTGGCCACTGTGTGAGCAGAACGCTGGACTAGATGGACCCTGGGTGTGATCCAGCAGGGCTCTGCTTATGCTCTTATGAACACAGGAAGCTGCCTTAAACTGAGTCAGACCTTTGGTCAATCTAGCCCAGTATTGTTGACACTGACTGGCAGCCATGGCTCTCCAGGGTTTCAGACTAGAGTCTTCCCCAGCCCAATGTGGAGATGCCGGGGATTGAACTGGGGACCTTCTGTTTGCAAAGCGGGGGCTCTCCCACTGAGCTATGGCCCCTCCCTGAGTTACTTGGATTAAAAACAAAACCCTCACCTTCTGTTCCCATCTTTCGGCCACTTGCAACCAGAGGGGAAAGCCTTCTGCCAGGGCCACGGCCTGGGCCATGCTCTCTGGAGCCTGTTCCCTCACCCAGCTCTGCATCTCTCGGGGCAGGATAGTCAGAAACTGCTCCAGGCTCACCAGCTCCAGCATCTGGTCTTTGGTGCGAACCTCTGGCCTCAGCCACTGATAGCAAAGCTCCCAGAGCTGACGGCCGTTCTCTCTTGGGCCTTTGGCTTCCTGGTAGTGAAACTGCCTGAAGTGACGGCAACGCCTCTCCCATCCAGAAGTGTCATCACCATCTTCCTCCTCCTTCACTTCACCAGAGGTGTCCACACTTCTGTTGGCCTCACCGGGCACCTCTCCACCGAGGCCTGGCATGTTTGGGGCGATCCATTCTCCCCTGGGCCGCTGGCTGGCATCCACTACCCCCTTGAAGGAGGTCTGCAAAAGTTCTGCATGATCCCATCGTGGGGCCTCCATCAGCTGTGGGTTCCTCGGTCCAAAATGAGGATACGGCATTGTCTTCAGGAATTCCTGCCACGGGGGTGTCCAGTGGTGTTTCAGCCCCTTGGCCGGAGCCCTTATCATTTCAGAAGTTGGCCCTGTCTGGAGGTCCCAGCGGGTTCGGATCGGGATAATGGGAGGGACTTGCCCGCCTTCCTCCCCAGGCTTCACGGACTCATGCTCCTCCGTTTTCATTCCATGCGCTGCAAACAAAATTGGCACTGAAAAGTGCAAATTCATGCGCATGGGACAAAAGGGGCTCCCAACAGGGCAGAGAACCTAGAGGATAGGTGCTGAACCTCTTTCAACCTGAGGGCCGGATTCAGTTTCAGACAAGTTCTTGGGGGGCCACATCCCAGTAGTGGGCGGGGCTGAAGGCAAGGGGGTGGAGCCAAAATTACAAACAAAAAAACCCACCCAGCATGTTGTTGCTTAAGACTGCACTCCTAGGCACACTTACTTGGGAGCAACTGCCATTGAACTCAGTGGAATTTACTGTTGAGTAGATATACATAGGGCTGCACTGTAAGTAACAGCCTTCTAAGAGGCATTTCTCCCTAAGCTTCTCCAACAATGGCAAGCCTGCTCTGCCTGGGAAATGTGTGGTCTTCCCAGAGGAGGCATGCAGCTAGCTGCTGTTGGAAGCAGGATACTGGGTCTAGCTGGACCTTTGGTCTGATCCAACAGGCCTGTATCCCTTGCGTAGGAGATGAGCAGAGACTTCCTTTGGAAACCAGTGCATTCTAAAGGTCGTTCAGCAAGTACCATTCTTTGTTTGGTACGCTTCATCCTTCTAGCATTTCCCAAGTCTTCTCCTGATCTGATCTGCATGGAGCAGGCTGAAAGCCCCCCCCCCCCCCGATAAGCTGTGCAGATCTCTGTCCTAAGAGGTGGGACTTTGGGGGTCTCTCGCAGTTCATCTCTCCAGTCAGGGATTTCTTGCTTAAAACCCGCATCCCCCACCCATCCCGTTTCCCTGTCTCCGGGGCAGCCATTCTCATTTTCCACTCACCTGGTCCATGTAACCTTTGCATGACACCCACCTTGGAAAGACACGCTGCTCCCCAATGTTCTACCAGAGGAAGAAGGCAAAGCAATTAGGGAGAGGATTGGGGGGTGGGGGAAGAAATGAAGTTTTCCTGAAATGAGAGAATGGGCTGGCAGGGAAGGCAGCAAACCTCCCTCCCTCCCTCCTCTTTCTCTTCTCCAGTTGCTGCGCCTGTCTAGAAAGAAGAGCTCTGTGCATTTAACCCCTTTCAGCCTCTTCCTAGGGAAGCCGCCAAGATCGGAATGACCACATCTCAGTAACTTCCCCCACCCTGACGTGGGGGGCGTGGCGTGTGCACACACACACCCAGCCCCATGCAGCTTTCCCCCTTCAATACAGTCCCCCCACTGGGAGGCAGGGAAGGTGCACCAGCTGGATTTCTGCCTGTTGTGGTGAACCTAGCACAGGGCATCAGGGTAGCTCAGTAGTGCTTGATTTTTGAAAAGTTATTCAAGGCTGTTCTTGGAGCCTGCTAGGGCAGGTGGGGAATCACAACAGAATGCTCCACTAAATATGTGTGAGAGCGCACTTGCTCATGCACGCACACACACAGACACACACACACCTTGCCCATAGAAAGCTGACATGTCAGGGAGAGGAGAACCCTTTTCCCCAACATGCTAGTTTTCCATCTGCAGGTGTGTGTGTTTTTTAAAAAAATTAATAGGGAGGAGCAGCCCATATGGAAATTGAGACGGCACCAACCGAGTGTTAAGACCGCAGTGAAGAACTTGCACCTGACTTAGCTTGCACATGCTCAGAGGCACTTTTTAAAAACAAAATTCTTGCTTCATGTTAGCAGTACAGAATTTGGTGCTGAAAGCAGGTTTAAGCTGGGAGGGGGGGACTTTGGTTCATCTTAAAACCCAGTAGCCACACCATTGGAAAGTCCTGGAACTGGAGAGCAGATGGGAATCACACTCTGGTTTCTGCCATCAGCACCCCCTGCTTGCCAGGAATGACTTCAAGCCAAGGGGGAGATCAACCTGGCCCCATCCATCAGCCAGAAAAGCAGCAGCTGCAGGGGGCTCACTTCTGCCCACCCCCTGCCAGAAACAACAACCGGTTCCCCAAATGCCCATAGTCCTGCACAGCAGAAGGGGAAAGAGCACTCTGACCCCCTCTGCCGGCCAGTAACCTTCCCGGGCCTGGTGCCCTCCAGATAGTGTGGACTTCAACTCCCATCTGCCCCAGCCAGAATGCATGGCTAATGTGCTCAGGAATGCTGAGAGTTGTAGTCCAAAGCATCTGGGGCACCAAGTTGGGGAAGGCTGGGCCCAAGGAACAAGAGCCACCAGTGCAAGAACACCAGTCAGGGAAGTTCAGTTTGGCCTGAACTGGACAAAAATGCCAGCTTAGAACTGACCTCCCTCCTCAGACCTTTCCCTCCTTACCTTGTGTGTCTCACCTTTTTAGTTTTTAAGCCTGGTGGCAGCACAGTCTACAATGGTGACCATCATCATAATTCATTATTATTAATAATAATTTATTGATGTGAGCCACTTTGAGAGACAATAAAAGCAGGATAAAAACACAGCAAATAAATACTAAGTATGTTAGTTGCACACGCACACACACTCTCTCTCTCTCTCTCTCTCTCTCTCACTCACACACACACACTAACTCTTCAGGCAATTTATTAATGAATACTCACCCACCTCCAAATCCTTAATTTAACACAGATGAAAAAGGCAGGAAAACCTGAGGCAGGTGTTAGCAAAACAGACCTTAGAAATGCATCTTAACAGCTAAATAGAGCCTCCCTATTCAGAAGTAGTCTACCTCTGAATACATCAGATGCTGTGTAAGGTAGGGAAACGAGGAAATAGCTATCACCTTCATATCCCGCTTGGGGGCTTCCTAGGGGGACAGTATTGGCTGCTTGTTACTGGAAACAGAAGTCTGGATTAGGTGACTCTTGGGCCTGGTTCTTCTAAGGTGGTGCTATGGGTCATAAAAATCACATTTATGAATGCTCCCTTACGTTAACATCTCCCTGCAAAAACAAAACCAGCACAGAAGGCAAAGGCTGGGCTAGATATCTTTCCCCTGATACGCTAGTTTTCTATTTGCAACGAGTCCTTTTCTTAACATAGGGAAACAGTGGAAGGTGGCATGCCCTGCCTATAGCCTCAAGTGGTACGGTCCAGTCTACTATCTCACCGTGCTTTACATGCAAGCCAGCCTTCTCCAACCAGGTGTGTTAGACTACAGCTCCCATCATCAGCAGTCCACATGTCCCTATCAAGGATGATGGGAGTTGTAATCTAGCACATCTGGAGGGCACCATGGATGGGATGGCTGCTCTAGACCCGGGCAAGCAAGCGAGTGGGTGTTACAGGAGTACCGATTCACAACTATTACTGAAAATATGAGTCGGCCGTCTTTTAGAGTAAAACTTCCCCAAAGCAACTTCCATCATATAATTTTATAATTTATAAACAATTAAATTTATACATTAAATTGAGAGCCAGTGTGGCATAGTGGTGAGAGTGTTGGACTGGGACTCGGGAGATCCGGGTTCTAGTCCCTGCTCGGCCATGAAACTCACTGGGTGACTTTGGGCCAGTCACTGACTCTCAGCCTAACCTACCTCACAGGGTTGTTGTGAGGATAAAATGGACGAGGAGGAGGAATATGTAAGCCGCCTTGGGTTCCTTGTAGGAAAAAAGGCAGGGTATAAATATAATAAATAAATAAAATTTAAAATCATAAAAAAAACCATGGGGTAGTATCTAAAACCATAGTAACCATGGGGTAGAGTAGGCCCATTGAAATGAATGAGACTTAAGTTAGTCACATGTAACCTGTCCCATTTATTTCAATGGGTCTACTCTACATAGGACTAATATTGGATACTACCCTAAAGTTAATTTAATAATTTATGAAGTTAATTTAATAATGAGTTAATTTAATCATCAGTAAAGTTTACAATAATAAATAAGTGCCAACAATAACACCAAAACAGGTAATATATAAACAGGCAACAGCCCAGTAAAAACAATGCAATCAAATTACGGCTAAATGTTTGAGAAACAGTGATGTTGGAGCCAAACTGCATGTTACGCTTATTGCATAGCTGAAGGTTGACTTTTTCTTTACTGTAATGTAAGCACATGGGACCACCATTTGGACTGGGACCACCAGGCACCGGGAAAGGGGGATTATTTATTTATTTAATTTGTGCACCGCCTTTCCACCAAACCAATGGTGCTCAATGAAAATAACAATCCACAGGAACTAAAACTTTTTTTAAAAAATTAATTGACTAAAACAATAATAAAACAAATACATTAAAAACACAGTTGAATTAGGCAATAACTAAGGTCTTCAACTTACATGCATCAGTATGTTGCTCTCACAGTGTTCAGATAAAGTTGGGGGGGGGAGAAAGAGTAACCCTTTTTATAAGCTGGAGGGAGAGATCCTCCAATCAGAGAAGATCCTTTGGTCATGTGGCCCTGGACAATTAGCATATGCTCTAATTTACATATGCTCTGAAGTCTGTGTGTGTCTTTAAAGGGAGGACCCTGTCTCTTAAGGACCACCCCTAGGGAAGAGGAGGGCATTTGATTCCAGAAAAAAACCTCAGGCAGAAAGATTCAAGGGGCGGGGCACCAGAAGGGGAAGCACACATGTAGGCCAAAAGCCAGCTCATCCAGGGGGATCAGATGCAACAGAGGTCATCAGGATGTTGGGAATGGGCAACAACGCTTGTTGGTTAAATTGCGTTCACTGGTAAATAAGGGGTTGATCTGTTTCTCCCTAACTGATTGTCATTCTGACTCTCCTTATCTTGGCCACTCCCGTCTTCTGCGAGCCCTTTTTGAGCCCTTTTTTCTCCCCTCCTCTCTCTTCAACTGAAAGGAAGCTTCTTGTTTTTTGCAGCCTGAAGTGCAGATACCCCCGCCAGGTGATCCCCTCACAGCCCACTGACAGAAGGGGGGGCACCAGCAGACACTCTGCCCAGGGTCCCCTCAAACCTGGAGCTGGCCCTGCTCATGCCACATTTCATGGTGTTTGTGAGTTTGTAGTCACTTTTTCCATCTGGGAAAATCGATTTGTGTCTCTGAGCTGTCGATCTTTCATCTGAATATGTGGATTCCACTTGATTACTCGATGTCTTTGCCTCTTCTTCGGTTTCTTCAGAGTTGCTCCACATGGCATGGACAAAGGCAATGAGGGAAGAAAGCAATTGTTTCCCTGACACAACATCAAGGCCTTTCCCAAATCACTTCTAAATAAAATGCACCATTTCCCCCAATCACCTCTAAATAAAATACACCACCCATACCCACTGGCACACCCTTTCCCTCCCACACAGGCCCTGAGCCCTCCCATTTTTTCTTCCTCCCCCAGTCCCTGGCCTAGATGGCTGGTGGCTCCAAAACCAGTGGGGCGGTGTATCCACCCTGGGTTTTATTCTGAACTTTTAAGGAGCTATCCATGGTGCTATCCCCAAGATAGGTTTGGCACCACGAATACCTCCTTTAAAGTTCAGACTGAAACCCAGAATGAATACACCGCCCCACTGACACTGGAGCCACCAGCCACTGCCGCCTCGATCCTCCCTTTTTCCTTCCCCTACAGTACCTACCTTTCCATTTTTATTAGTATTATTTATTATTTACAGTATTTGTATGCCACTCCACATCAAGCAGATTCCAGAGCGGTGAACAATAAAAAGCCAAAAACAGATCAAAGAAACAAAAACAATATATTGAAAACAAACTAAAATGACATTGGTGGTTGAAGAGCAGAGAAGGCTTCCTGGAACAAGGAGGTCTTCAGCAGGCGCCGAAAGCGGCACAATGTTGGAGCCTGCCTGACCTCCAGAGGCAAGGAGTTCCACAGAAATGGAGCCACCACACTGAAGGCTCTGAAGGCTCTTCTCCTGGTAGACTCCAATCAGGCCGAAGGTCCACGAGGAACCACCAGGAGCATGCCATCTGATGACTTCAGCAACCGAGCAGGTTGGTATAGGAGGAGGTGCTCTCTCAGGTAGCCAGGTTCCAAGTTGTTTCGGGCTTCTTGGAATCCACATGCTCTCCTGCTAAAAGTGTCCAGTTAGAACAGTTCTCTCAGTTCTAATCAGTGTTCTCATTGGAGAAGAGAGGGAACACTTCCGACTGGTTTCTCTGCTGGTCCATTGCAACTGTTCTTTTTCTTCTCTCATCTCCTTTTTTTCTGATTCTGCTGGCCAATCAGAACTCTAGAAGAGGGCCTGAGAAAGCTCTGTTGGTGAAACTTAAGAAAAACTGGTGGCCATTATAATCGCCACCTATGCAATGAAGGGAGCAGAGAGCATGGAGGCCATTCTGATAGGTCTCTGTGAGCACACCGATGTCTGCAGGCACTGCACTGAGCATCCTGTAGTGTATGTTTGACTATGGTTGGGCTACTATTAGCATTGCCTACAGCTGCAACCATCTTATGCATGCGCTCATGACAAAAGAACACTGGAGTTTGTTTTGTGATCCCCCACCCCATTAGGTTTATGGATCTCAAGTTAGTGGGATCCACTGAAAGAAGAGTTGGCAACAATGCATCAATGCCCATGTTGATGTGGCCCCTTCCATGTGTGAGGCCCCCCTTGTGTGTGAGACCCGGGGCAATTGCCCCTATTAAAATGGCCCTGCCTCAAAGGTATGAGGGAGAAGCTGGCTGCTCACTCACTGGGGTTTATGATCCTGGGAGTGGTGCCCAGAGGCGGTGTTAGGGGGCGGCCCACTAGGGCTGGAGCCCCGAATCTCTGGGAGGCCATCTGCCCCACCACCCTGCTGTCCAGGAGCACTTGCTGAAATAAAGGTCCAGGGGCTCTGATGATCTCTGTTGCATCGGATCCCCCTGGATTAGCTGGCTTTCTGCCCACGTGGGCTTCACCTCCGGCTGCCCCCGCCTTTGAATCTTTCTGTCTGAAGCTTTTTTGCTGAAATCAAGCCAGTGTGGCGTAGTGGTGAGAGTGTTGGACTGGGACCCGGGAGATCCGGTTTCTAGTCCCCACTGGGCCATGAAACTCACTGGGTGACTTTGGGCCAGTCACTGACTCTCAGCCTAACCTACCTCACAGGGTTGTTGTGAGGATAAAAAGGAGAGGAGGAAGAGGAGGATTATGTAAGCCGCCTTGGGTTCCTTGTAGGAAAAAAGGTGGGGTATAAATATAATAAATAAATAAAATAAAATAAAATAAATGCCCTCCTCTCCCGTCTATATATCTCTTTTTACAAATAGGGGTGTCCTTAGGAGACAGGTCCTTTACAGACACACACACACACACACAGAGATTTTAGAGCATATGTAAATTAGCATATGCAAATTTGTGCTGCTCTTTTTTGTCCTGTGGGCCTGAGCCCCAGATATTTTCAGGACCTAGCACCGCCCCTGGTGGTGCCTCAAGAAGGGGCAGATCCCCAGCTCTGCCTGAGGCACATGATGCATTTCTTCCCAGAGGCTTTCTTCCCCACAGGACGTCATCTTCCCTCCCCATTCTTCACACACACCCTAAACTCCATTTTATTTACTTGCACAGCCCAATGCTTCTCATGGTGATGGGCAGAGGGAGCACGGCCGGCCAGCCTCAAGGGTAGGCATGGATGGGCACCTGCCGAGGGTCCACCCCTCATCAGGTGGCCCACTGACAAGAGCCCCAGGGACTTGCTCCTTCCCTTCACCCATTGCAACCGGCTTGTCCGCCCGCCTCTCGCACTGGGGCCCAGAGGGGTGTGAGCAACCAAGCAAGCAAATTGCCGTGGTGAGGAGTAGGGGCAGCTGTCCCTGCCTGCTTGCTCCCTGGCAAGCAAGCCAGACCCAGAGATTCTGAGGAAGAGCAACAGCAGCTGGTGATAATGGTGGTGTGGGTGTCAACATACTGACCCCTCCCCTTGAAGGTACTTTGCCCAAGGCCCCCCCCCCGAAACCTGGAGCTGACACTGAATGGGAGCATCTGCATATTGCTGGGATCCCTGCATGTGTGGGCCCAGAGCTTCTCTGTACTGTATACCGGGACAGTGCGTGTGTGGGTGGGTGTGCAATACACAGCCACTCGCACACATAGCATGAAGTCCCTTTTGGTGGGGGCTGAGCCTTCAGCTTCGCCCTCCCACTGCAATATTGGCCCCAAATGTAGGGTTGTCCTTCCCCAGTATGAATAATTGGCAGCCATTCCCCATGAGAGAAAAATAATGGGGTGCACTTCTCGACACTGTTGGAGGGTGCAGGTAAAGCTGCCCCAGGTAAGTCAGAGGAAGCTGCCTTATCCTGGGTAAAACTACCAGTACTTGTCCATCTAGCTTAGAACTGTCCGCTCTGACTGGCAGAAGCAATCCTGAAGCTTTGGCAGCGATTCCCCCCCCCCCATCACCCACTACCTGATCCTTTTAACCAAAGATTGAACCCAGAACCCTCTGCATGCAAATATGTTCTCAGCTCCGTGGTGATGCCAATTACCGGCTTCAGCCTTGTGTTCTAGGGCAAGGCTGGAGCTGGTGGTGCCGTCAGGGCGGGACTTTGGGGCAGAGGTCTGGGGCCCCACTCAGCAAAATGAGCAGGAGGGCCCCCAGACACCAAAGCACTGGCTTACCACATTTTGAAGCAAGCAAAGTGAATATGTTAGCATCTTACGGTGTGTGTGTGTGTGTGTGTGTGTGTGTGTGTGTGTGTGAAGCTAGGGTGGCCATGTACAGAGGATGGTCCTCTATTTGAAGGCATCCTCTATTGGAAGGGCTGTCCACTGTCCAGGTTGTTTAAAGGTAGAAGAACTATCAGAACTGTTGCCCATCAACCCTTAGCACTCGAACAGCAGACTGCAGAGGCAGCAACACAGGCCACCCAGTCTCACTGTATTTCTATTTAAACGATCATTATTAATTCTAAAGTTGCATCTTTACATATACACTTGCATATTCAAGTTTTAGGCAAATCCCACTTTTTTGGTAATGGATTTCCTCTTTTTTGGCGATTCAAAAGTGCCCACCCTAATAGAGCCCTAATAGTGTTGCCTAGTGGTTAGAGTGAGGGTGGTTGTGAGGATAAAATGGAGATGAGCAGGACCATGTATGCCACCTTGGGTTCCTTGCAAGAGGAAAAAATGCAGGATATAAATGTGAAGATAATGTGAGGAGTGGTGAGGATAAAATGGGGAGGAGGAAGACCATTTAAGCCAGCTTGAGTTCCTTGGAGGGAAAAAAAGCCAGGCTATAAATGTAATAATAAATACATAATTTTGCTGCAGGTAGAATTTGTTAGACAAGCCCATAGCTTGGCTTTCTTGCATGAGCCATCTGGAACCGTTTCTCTGCAAGCACCTCTGGTGATGCAGCCACTCTCTGCTTGTGGAGTTTGCTGTGCTCTGGTTGAGTAGCCTTTCCTTGAACATGGGATAGTTAAGGTGGGGAAGGAGGGGTAAGAAGGACTTCCAGCTGCCAGGGGGTTGTGCTTCAGTACCATGTAAAGCACCTCTCCCTTCTGAAAAAACAAACATTTGACAAGCTGGCTCCCTCGTGCAGGGGTAGGTAACCTGGCACTCTCCAGCTGTTTTAGACTACAACTCCCATAACCCCCAACAACCGTTGGCCATACTGGCTGGGGCTGATGGGAGCTGCAGTCCAAAACATTTGGAAAGCACCTGGTTACCTATCCCCGCTCTAGTGCCTTTAGCCCAGGGGTGGGCAACTTGTGGCCCTCCAGATGTTTTGGCCCGTAACTCCTATCATCTCTCACTATTGGCCATGCTGGCTAGGGGTGATGGGAGTTGTAGGCTAAAACATCTGGAGGCGCACACTTGCCCACTCCTGCTTTAGCAGCAGCAATCTGCAGAAGCACACAGACGAAGCTTTTCACTGCAGAAAGATAAAAGCAGTTTTGTCACCTGCTAACATCTGCAGTTAAAGGCACTGCTCCTGCTGTTAAAGGCACAGGAGCAGAGAGGCTAAGGGGGAGGGGGGGAGTGGCAAAACTACTTGCCTTCATAGCTCAATGGTAGAGAACATGGCACTCTGTGCAGGAGGCCCACGGCTGCTCCGGGAACGGCAAGGAAAAGCTCCTGCCTGAAACCCCGGAGAGCCGCTGCCGGTCAGTGTCGACAATACTGGGCTAGATGGACCAAGGCCTGACTCAGCATACGGCAGCTTCCTAGGTTCCTAATGAACAGTGCAATGTAAAGGAGCATGTGCTTTTGCTTTTAGGAACAGCAGGTGTATACCAAAACGGGATGCATACCTAACTTCAGATGCTGCATGTTGCTTTCAGTTCGATATACACTTTGGTATCGACCATGTCCAAAACAGGCGAACGTGACTGTAGGCTGCATTAATAGAAACTTCATTTCCAAGTTGCAGGAAGTCAAAGTTCCATTTTATTCTGCACTGGTCAGGCCACATTTGGCGTAATGTGTCCAGTTCTGGCCGTCGTGCTCGAAGGATATTGAAAAGGTTGGAAGGGGTTTAGAGGAGGGTAACTGGAGTCAGGGGTATGGAAAAGAAGCCCTGAGAAGGAAACTTTGAAGAATTGGGTATATTTCGCCTGGGGAAGACTGAGGGGGCAACATAATAGCACTCTTCAAATATGTAAAGGGCTGCCATATAGATGACGGCACAGACTTGCTCTCTGCTGTTCCAGAGGACAGGACTAGATGGAATGGGTTTAAGTTAAAGGAGGGTAGATTTTGGGTGAACATTAGAAGAAATATTCTAACAGTAAGAGCAATTTGACAATGGAATCCATTACGAAGGGGTGTTGGGCTCTCCCTTGCTGGAGGGCTTCAAGATGGAGCTGGACAGCCATCTGATAGGGGTACTCTAACTCAGGATTTCCTGCATTGGGATGATGTAGCCTACCAAAGACACCTCCCTCCCACCTCTTATGATTCTAGTATGAATTCCGGCCTAGTATTCATTGGCCTGGTTCGCATGACATGGCAGGCTCAGTGGGGGTTATTTAACCCCTGATGAGCCGTAGTGTGTGCCGAGCACTATTTTGAATATGCAACCCCCGATTGAGGGTTTGCCATGTCATGTGAACCCAGCCACCGTGGGTTATTTGAGTGTTAAGCAACACTCACATAACCCTCGGTTAGTTGTAGGGTGATACGAGGCAGGGCCGGTGCTACCGCTAGGCCAACTAGGCGGTTGCCTAGGGTGCGCGGCTGAAGGAGGGCGCGCGGCTGAAGAGGGCGCGGAAACGCTGCGCTCCTCTTCGCTGCCGCTGCGCCGCCCCCGCCAGGCCTCCTCCTCCCCACCCCCTGCCTGCCGCCGCGCCCCCCTGACCGCTGCTTCCCCCGCTCCACCGCTCCGCGACTCGCTCCCCGCGCCACCGCCCACCGTCGCTCCGCTGCGCTTCCCCCGCCCGCCGCCCCTGCCGCTGCGCTTCCCCCGCCCACACGCTCGCTGCTCGGCGCGTTCCCCCCCCCGCCCCCCGCTCACTGCCGCTGCGCTTAACACCCGCCCGCCCGCCGCTGCGCCTCCCACCGCCATCGCCCCCCCACAACCCCCCCGTCACCCCCCCTGTCACCTACCTTCGTCGCGTCGCTTCCGGAGCCCGCCCGCGTTGTTTTGGCGGGAGGAACCAGGGCAGGAAGGGCTTAACAGCCCTTTGCCATGGTTGCCCCCCATCAAAAAAAAGCGCGGGGGTATTCGCGTCGCTTCATGGGAGGTTGAGGAAGAAGCAGCAGCAGCAGCAAAGCAGCCACGCCGCGCCAGCACAGCCAGGGCGGGGGGGAAGGTAGGTTGGTGGTGGCGGCGCAGGTTTTTTTTTTTTTTTCTCCTTTGGAGAGGGGGGGGCGCTAAATATTTTTTCACCTGGGGCGCCAAACTGTCCTGCACCGGTCCTGATACGAGGGTTGTTTAACCCTTGAATAACTCACTGTGGCAGGGTTCGCATGACACGGCAAACCCCGATCGCCCCGATTGGTGGTTGCATATTCAAAATGATGCCCAGCACATGCTGCGGCTCATCATGGGTTAAATAACCCCAGATGAGCCCACCGTGTTGTGTGAACCAGGTCACTGAGTTGGTAAACTTGTGTCTGCATTGTACCACCTCAGAAAGCAAGGTGGAGCTCTCCTGATTGAATGCTCCTCCATACAAAACAAAACAAAACAAAAAATACAAAACTGCCTGCATATGGAAAACTAGAAGTCAGGGAGAAAGGTTCCAACCTAGCCCTCTCCCTGACATGCTAAGTTTTCTCTGTGCACAGAATTTTTGTGTGTAGAGGAGCATCCAATCAGGTGAGCGACCTGCACTCTGAAATAATACAGTCCACATAGTTCTGAGCCAGAACTAGCCTCTGTTTGCAGGATATGCCTTAAGTACATGGATCTTATCCCCTGGTCAGTCTTTTTCTAACACACACTGAAAAAGCGGAGCTGCTCTTGTATGAAACCATTCCCAGCCACAGCAGCAAATTATCTGTTGACTAAAAGGCTCAGAAATGTCACATGTGGTTTTGATCCAGTCTTGGCGTGCACCCTGTTGCCCTCCAGATGTTTAAGACTACAACTCCCATAAGCTCCAGTCAGCATGGCCATTGGTCAGGGATGATTAGGATTGTTGTCCAAAACTTCTGGAGGTTGCCTACCACTGGATGTTTGATCAATCTAGTGGAAGAAGTTGCTGATCGTTACTAAAACTCAGGATGACTGCACGGCTATTGGGGGACTTCGGAGGGCCATCTCGGGAAACCGCATTTGGCCCCCAGGACCTAAGGTTCTGTACCTGTGGCGTAAAGCAAAGGTAAGTAGCCCAGTGCTCTCCCAGTGCTTTGGACTGCAACTCCCACAATCCCTGACCATGGCCCAGTGCAGAAAAGTTCAAAAGTGCAGAAAAGGGCAAACACAATGATCAAGGGGATGGAGCAACTCCCCTATGAGGAACATTTTTCTCCCTCTCTTGTCATGCTAGAACCCAAAGAACCCATGAAGCTGATTGGTGGGAGATTCAAGACAGATAAAAGGAAGGACTTCTTCACACAGTGCATAGTTAAACTATGGAATTCACTTCCCCAAGATGCAGTGATGGCTGCCAATTTGGAGGGCTTTAAAAGGGCATTGGACACATTCATGGAGGAGGCAGCTATCAATGGCTACTAGCCCTGATTGGCTATATGCTACCTCCAGCATCAGAGGCAGTAGGCCTATGTACTCCAGTTGCTGGGGAACATGGGCAGGAAGGTGCTGTTGCACTCGTGTCCTGCTTGTGCGTTTCCCACAGGCAGCTGGTTGGCCACTGCGTGAACAGAATGCTGGACTAGATGGACCCTTGGTCTGATCCAGCAGGGCTCTTCTTAGGTTCAGTGTGGCTGGGGATGATGGGAGTTGTAGTCCAAAACATCTGGAGGGCACCAGGTTTGCTTACCCCAGTGTAGATTTCTGTGATTCAACGTCCAGCTGGAGCTCTACTGAAAGCAACTTCATTCGAAAAAACAAACAAGCTTGGGTCGCCCCCCCCCCTGCCCCCAGCTCCCACCTTCCACTTAAGATTTTTTTTTTAAAGGGCTTTTGCTTTTCCAATGGCAGCAGCCACCTTGCAGTTTCCTTTCCAGGTTCATTATCCGTTATCAAAAAATGACGAGCACAATGGCAGAAGGGTCTCTCAAACTCTGAATGTTTATATAATTTCTACACCCAGGAAGTTTTGCACTCATGGACTAAGGCTTGATTTCGGACTGCTAGCATTTCTGCAGCCTGAGCAAAACTCCCAGTTCCACTCCTATCACGCATTACATCTGAACTGCAAAACCAGTGGACCCACCGAATGAGCCCACCAGCCATGTCATACAGACCCCGTCTGCTTAGGCCTGCAAAAACAGGGGCGCTTGGCAAGTTCTTGGCAGGCCACCATACATGGCTAGCAGGCTGTGCTTGACTTCACGGATTCTAGGTTGTTTAGAAAATGGCCGGGTTCGTATAATCAGCAGGGAAAAGAAGCCACCGTGGCTTCTTTCCCCTGCCCTGTGTGTGCTGGTTGCGCGCTGCACGATCTGCATAATTACCCTCATGGTGTGCAGCTTCCTGTGTTGTCCCGAACCCAGAGAGGTTGAAAGCCACCCCAGAACCTACAAGAAGCCATGGGTTCTGGGGTGGTTTTGAAGCCATCCCCAGCCGGATTTGGATGACACGGGAAGCCGCCCGTGGGAGGGGGGGGGTAGTTAGGCAAATCACGTGGTGCGCAACTGGCATAAACGGGGTGGGGAATAGAAGCCATGGTGGTTTCTTTTCCCCACTGATTGTGTGGACCCAGCCATAATGTGGTTTATTAGGCCCAGTAGACTTCAAGTATAGACTTACCCCTTCTGCTGGAGGAATCATCCTCTGTCCTCCTTGTTTGTAATTACTTTGAGAGTTTCCATTCGAAATGTGATGGGCTTAATAAACCACATTTTTTCCAATACACCTTGGAGACTTTGTGATTATTGTGCTTGTGCTCTCCCTCTTCCAGTTGCTTAAACCTATTATTTGGCTTCTGCACAATATGCTAGAAAAGAAGAGGTTTCCACACCACTCAGCTGTCACACATGGCATTGGCTTCACACGTATTCGTTTCCAAGTGTTTGGTTTCCAAACAAACCTGCTACTAGGCTCTGTGTATCCCTGTCTCCTGTCCAGAGTCCTCTTTCATCGAGCAAGGCTGCAACTGCAGCGGAAACATCCCCTGCACCCTAATCGCTGACGTGGCTTCGCTCCTGGGTGTACCCCGTTAAGATATTTAAGGGCTGGGCTCCCAGGGTGGCTTCTCCCCCTTTTGGAGCAATCACACGGTTCCTCCCACCCTGAGTTGATTTTTTCATGCAGAGCAAAGTGCAGTTCCCCAACACGACATAGCCCACCGCGGGGGCATTTAAATGGCTCCCCTTCCGGCAGGTTTCTCTCTCGTGCTGGACCAGGGAGGCCCGGCGCCGGTAGCTTTTCCCACAGTCTTTGCAGCTGTACGGCCTCTCCCCCGTGTGCACCCTCTTGTGTTGGCTGAGGTTGGAGCTGGTGCTGAAGCTTTTCCCACAGTCCGTGCATTTGTGCGGCCTCTCCCCCGTGTGGATTTTCACGTGCCGTCGGAGCTGAGACTGGCACGGCCACTGCTTCCCACAGTACGAGCACTCGTACGATTGCGTCTTGGCGGGCTGAATGAGGTCAAGACCCAGGCTGTAACTTTTCCCGCACTCCGTTGCTGTCTTTTCAGACACAGGCCTGGGGACTCGTTCTCGGGAGGGGCTTTTGTTTAAACTTACATCACCTTCCTCCCTGCAGTCCACGTTTTGTCTTAGCGTCTGCCCCAGGGTTTTTTCCTGGGCTTGTTTCAGCCCCTGCTGACTTCCGGGCCTTTCCTCTGCCTCAGGTACCTGGGGAAATGTTTCTCTGGTTGTTTCCAAGGAGATTTCACTCACTTCAGTTTTCTGGGGCCTTTCTGGCTGAAGATTCTGCTCCTCATGCTCACTTCCTGAAACAGAGAAGCCTGGGTAAATTTCCCTTTGGCTTTTCCTATGGACATCCTGCTGGCTGCAACTTGCTCAGGTTTCTCTGGCTGAGGATTTGCCTCCTCATTCCTATTCACTCACCTATTGCTTACTGCAGGGGTGGGGAACTAGGTTTTTTTTGGGGGGGGGCTGGAGGACCCCCTCCCACCCAGCCCTCTGTGGACCGAATACTATCAGTGGGCAGGGCCATAGCCCCAGATGTCATTCTGTCCCAGGCTGAAGGACCAGCTGGAGCTCCTGCAGTTGCCACTTCAGCCCTGGTTTTGTTGGGTGTGGGCTTTCCTAGCTGGGGAAAAGGGTTTGCTTGCCTGTTTTTGTTAAATAAAAATTTCTAGCCATTCTGGCTGTCAGGAATGGTTTTTAATTTAATTTTTTTAATTAGTTTTTTAAATGTGAATTACACCAAAACAAAACAAAAACCATTTAAAAAATGAAGGCAAAAAATGAACAACAACAACAACAAATACAATTTTCTTACAGTTTCCCTGCTTAATGATCAGATGTTTAAAAAACAGATTTTGGCAGAATTAACTGAATATTTTGAAATTAATGATGGTACAGTTGATTCTTGTGCTATTGAGCGAGAGGTCAGTAAAGCTTTTATACGGGGCTGAATTATTGCTTATACCTCCCATAAAAACAAATTTTTAAAAATGCAGTGAGTAGTTTTGAGGGAGAAGTTGAAATTCCTTATAACTTAGTTTGCCACTTCTCCAACTACACAACTTTATCAGGAGCTGCAGAGCATTAAATATGAATTGAATAATATCCACAGCAGGATATTCATATTAGTATTCATGGATTTTTACATGATTGTTTAGAATTTAAAATTATTCTCTATGCTGATGATCTTTTATTGTTTATTTTGAAACTCCAGTCACTGGTTCCTGCCTTGATTAAGGTGATTAAGAACTTTGGTGATTTGTCTATTTCATTAATTGGTCAGTCTGAATTGATGCTGCTTGGAGATAACATATCTCAGAGGATATTAACTCAGTGGCAATTTCATTACTTACTTGGGAATACTTATCCCTAGAGACATATCCCAAAGGGTCCTTTTGTGGCGTCGAGAACACATAATGCAGGCCACATGCTGAAGCTAAGCAGGTATGAGCTGGGTCAGTGCTTGGATGGGTGACTGTCTGGGCTGCCCACATCTGTTCTCCTGCATTGAGCAGGGGGTTGGACTCGATGACCTTATAGGCCCCCTTACAACTCTACTATTCTATGATTAAACTTAATTTGAGTAATTTTTCCAAGGAATTTTTTCCCATTTCTTAAGTTCATTAGTACCGATGAATGGATGCCAATGGCTAATACAATATTAGGTAAGTCTGGTAGTTTCAAAGTTATAGATGAGTGGTTGTCGTCATATCATGCACAGTTCTTTGGGTTGTTAACTTTTATTAGTGTCTCGGCATTTTTCAGTACCTTTGTATTATCTTTGAATTCAAACAATGTAAAGGAAGTACATGTTATTGTCTTCAATTTTTTTACAAGTATTCCAATAACATTTTCTACATAACAGAACATTTAAATCACATTAAGGATGCAATCCTATGCATGTTTAGACAGAAAAAAAAGTCCTACAGCTCCCAGCATACAATGCTGGGAATTGTAGGACTTTTTTCTAACTAAACATGCAAGGGATTGCACCCTTAATGTGATTTAAATTTTCCCCCTCAAGTATTTCAGGTTAAATACTCCAGGACAAAAAATTAACATGGGGTACTTTTTAAAATTTTGTTGTTTACTAAATACAAGTAAAGTAAACATGCTTTAGAGCAGTCTATTCCAACCTGGTGCCCTCCACATGTTTTGGACTTCAAGTCCCATCAGGCCCAGCTAGCTTGGCCAATGGTCAAGCATGCTGGGAGTTGCATTCCAAAGCATCTGGAGGGCACCAGGTTGGGGAAGGCTGCATCAGAAAATTTTTCAATGCAAACTGCAAATCTGCATGGGAAAATTTTCTAGGAAATTTTCCGGAAAACCCACATCGCTAATGTTAAAACCCTTTGCAGCCAGCCCAGCCTCACCTTCCGCCAAAACTTACTGAACAAGCTGGCTTCCCCATCGCTGTCCTGCTCGACCTCCAAGGAGAGCAGCATGTCCTCAGTGTCTGACGGATCCTCTTCTGCCTTGGGAGAATTCACAATCACCTCCTCAAATGGCTCCAGCTTCTGAAACTGAAAAGGGAACGCAATTCAGAACGTAGCGACAGGGCTGGGCTGACCTACCCCATCGCCCCACCTCACAATCAGCACCAGGACTAGCCCAAGACATGTTGCTAACCCAGGCAAAAGACAAGATGGTGCCTCCAGTTCAACATACAGAAACCAGCCAGACTGGAAGTTGAATATTACTCCAGTAGATTGCCTCCAGTATGAAACAGAGGGGAGATCAGGGGAAGCAGAGGCATGCCATCAGTCCTGCTGAAAGACCTTTCCCACCCGCTTCCTTTTTTCTTGTGTGTCGTGTCTTTTTAGACTTTAATCCTGAGGGCAAGGATTGGCTTTTACTGATTATATGAAAGCCGCTCCAGGAGCCTTTATGGCTGAGGAGCGGGATAAAAACACTTTAAATAAAATAATAAATTAATAAATAGAGAGTATCAAAGGCACTATACCTCTGAAAACCAGTTGGTGCGGACGACTAGGAGAGTGCTATTACACTCATGTCCTGCTTGTGGGCTTCCCATTAGGGCATCTGGTTGGCCACTGTGTGAACAAAATGCTGGACTAGATGGGCCTTTGGTCTGATCCAACACAGCTCTTCTTATGTTTGTTCGTTATTTATTCATTTATTACATTCATATCCCGCCTTTTTTCCTGCAAGGAACTCAAGGCGGCTTACATGGTCATCCTCCTCTCCGTTTTATCCTCACAACAACCCTGCAAGGTAGGTTAGACTGAGAGTCAGTGAGTGGCCCAAAGTCACCCAGTGAACTTCATGACTGAGTGGGGACTAGAACCTGGATCTCCTGAGTCTCAGTCAAACACTCTAACCACTATGCCACACTGGCTCTGTTGTTACTTCAACACAGTAACATTGTTACTTCAACACTGAAGAGGGAACAGGTGTAGGCTGTGTGGCACTCTCAGCTCAGTCCCCCAACACCTCCTCACTCACCACTCCGCCTGGCAACCAGCTACGCAAACAAATGCAGTGGCATCAGCATGCGCCATGTGAGCAGAACATCACATGCATCTACAGAACTGTGGCTCTGCTCAATGGTAGGGCTGGCCCTGATCGATTTGCAGGCCTGAATGAATGAATGAATGAATGAATGAATATTATTATGGTCATTGACCAGAACCAGCAAAAACATTATAACAGGAAAACAATCCATGATACAAACATAGCTACTGTACACCAGCATACATCTGAAGTGTATAGAGTTCATAATTTTACATCAAAATTATATCAGTCAGAGGCTAAAAAGGTGCAGCAAGTTATAGCATTTGCACAAAATTTAGCCATTTTATTAGTAATCTGCGGAACCTTATCAGAGAGTAGCAAGGAGGCCTGACAGAAACAAAAATGTAGGAATGTAAAGCTGGAGTTTCATGAAAGTGTCTAACAGCAGCCTTGCTGGATTCATACCAAGGATCTTTCTAGCCCAGGCTTTCCCACTCTTGCTACCCAGATGTTGCTGGACTACAAGTCCCATCAGCCCCAGCCAGCTCAGTCAGGGATGGTGTGGGCTGTAGTGCAACACCATCTGGAGGGTAGCAGCTTGCTATCCTTGATCCAGTCCACCATTCTTCATTTCAAGCAGCAGCCAACCAAAGGTTCCAGGAGAACACAAGCAGGGGAATAAAAGACATGGCCTTCCTCTGTCGTTCGCCCAAGTTTCTGGTATTACAAAGATACATTGTCTCTAGACCTGGAGGCTTCTATTCTGCTATTTCCCAAACATACAATGCCGCAGAGAGGTGAAACCAACTGGGACATCCATTCGTGGTCCAAGCAGGTGGTATTTTGTCTGGGCCTGCCAGGCTTTGCCAAACCGAAATGCACTCACCTGCTGTTCTCTTCTCTCCAGCCTCTGCAGGAAGTCGTCTGCCAGGGCCACCGCTTGGACACAGGTCTCCGGGATGCTTTGCCTGACCCAGCTCTGCATTTCATGAGGCAGGATTGCCAGGAACTGCTCCAGGGCCACCAGCTCCAGGATCTGCTCCTTGGTGTGTCTCTCCGGCTCCAGCCACTGACGGCAAAGCTCCTGGAGCTGCTGGCAAACGTCTCCGGGCCCTTCAGCCTCCCAGTAGCAGAACCGCCTGAAGCGCTGGCAGCGTGCCTCCGAGCTGACAGGGCCCTCATCATCCGGAATCTCTTCTTTCACTTGCACGGAAAAATCCAGGCAGCTTCCATAGGCCTCGTGGGCTCCTCTAGTAAGTCTGGGCAAGGCCTGGCTCACACGTTCTCTTCTAGGCCACAGGCTGGCCTCAGCTACCCCCTTGTAGGCCATCTGAAATTCCCTCGGGCTCTCCCCTGAGGGGGGCAGAGGCAGATGAGGGGGTCTCCATCCTAAGCAAGGGGCCTGCATGGTCTTCAGGAACTCCTGCCACTGGGCTTCCCAGCACTGCTGCAGCCTCTCCTCTGGCTCCTGCTTGATTGGCCGCGTGGCCGTCCCCATCTGAAGCTCTGAGCTGCTCCCAACCTGTACAGGAGGAAGGTCCCTTGGTCCCACCTCTGATTTCTCTCCCTTTCCAGCTCCATCCGGCTCCTGCTCCTCCATTTTTACTTCCGTTTGCACTGTGAATTACAGTCAAGGTTATAAAGATTTCTGACCTCATTTTGCCATCAGCATAACTGCAGAACTGATTCCTAGGAAGGGGCTAAGTTATGGTAGGCTTACTCTTTTATCAAAACGGAAGAGAAAATATTCTCAAGTGCCTGAAAAATCTTTTATGATTATGCCCATCACATTTCAGAAAGGACTTTCCTATCCTCAGGGACCACCTATCTTTCTCAAAATGTGTTGCAAAGAATGGAGCATTTTAAGACAGAAGCAGCATTGGAAAGATTGTTTGCAACACATTTGGAGAAAGACAAACGCCCCCTGAGAAAGGAAAGTGCTTTCTGAAACGTGCTGGGCATAATCATAAAAGATTTTTCAGGCACCTGAGAATATTTTCCCTTCTATTTTGGGACACATAAGTGACTTCCCCTCTTGCTGTTTCTTTGCTTTTCTTATCAGCCTTCCCCAACCTCACACCCCGCAGATGTGTCGGACTACAACACCCACCATCCCCAACCATCTAGGATAGAGATACTGGGAATTGAACCTGGGACCGTCTGCATACAAAGCTGGGGCTCTACCACTTAGCTGTGGCCCTGCATTTCAAATTCTCTAAGGGCGTAATCCTATGCCTGCTCAGACAGAAAAAAGGCCTACAGCTCCCAGCATGCCCCAGCCGGCAGCACTGGCTGGGCCATGCTGGGAGTTGTAGGCCTTTTTTTCTGTCTAAACAGGCATAGGACTGCGTCTTAAGTGAGAAACATATCATAAGAAGAGCAGTGCTGGATCAGACCAAAGGCTCATGTAGCTCAGCATCCTGTTTTCACACAGTAGCCAGCCAGATACCTACTGAAAGTGCAGAAGCAGGGCACAAAGACATCGCTTGGGAAAGGCTGTAGCTCAGTGGTAGAACTCCGCTTTGCATGCAGAGAGACCCAGGTTCAATCCCCGGTATCTCCAGATAGGGCTGGAAAAACTCCTGCCTGAAACCCTGGAGAGCCGCTACTGCCAGTCAGTGTCGACAATACTGAGCTTGATGGACCAAGGTCTGACTCAGTAGAAGGCAGCTTCCTATGTTCCTAACAGCCCCTCTCTTGCTCTTTGCCACCCACTCCCCACCAGCAACTGGTATCCAGATATATACTGCCTCTGAACATGGAGGTTCTCATGACTGTTAATAGGTCTATCCTCCATGGATTTGTCTAATCCCCCGTTTAAAGCCAGAGAGCATTACCTAATTCCACACATGTATTATGCACAGTATGAAGAACTATTCCCACACACATATACACATACCCCACCAATCAATTTCATTGAATGACCCTGCGAATTGACTGTTTCGAAAGAGCAAGAACTGCCCAGAGAGCTTCAGCAATTGGGCAATATAGAAATGAAATAAATATAATTTAAAAATACTTTAGATGCTGGACTGAAGGGTCTTAGCTGCCCCCCGCCGCCCGTGTTAATGTGTATTACTTCATGTAATAAGCCAGCCCCGCTGTTTTTCAGGGCCCTCCTGTTCATTTTGAGGAACGGGGCCCTGGACCTCTGCCCCAAAGTCCTGGCTCGACGGGTGCCGCTGCTTCAGGGCTTCTTTTTCCTCAGGATTTCTCTACCACCCATATTGCTATTCTCCTGACCCTGGTGGAATTCAGACACCTCCTAGTCTGGGGGAGGGAACCATTAAGGCAGGGGTGGGCAGCTTGTGTTTCCGTCTACAATTCCCATCACCCTTAGCCAGCATAGCCAATGGTGAGGGATGTTGGTGGTTGTAGGCTAAAACATCTTGCGGGCCACAAGTTGGCCACCCCTGAGTTAAGTTGTCCCTGTTTTACAAAGTCAGCTCGCTCTCCAAGCATGGATTTCCTTCCTCCTCTGCAGTTTCTCTCCTTCCTCTGAATCAAAGCATCCCCCTCCTTCCTTTAACTCACCTTCTCCTGGCAGTCGCTGCATTGCAACCCTCTGGCAATTTGCAGCAGCCCCCGCAGTTGCTCCCAGGCTAGAATAAATAAAAAATAAATCAGACCAGAGCTCAGGTTCCCAGTAGCGACGGAGGTGGAGAAACAGGAAGGCGCCCTTTGCCGCTGCATCGGTTCCTCGCATTCAGCTCGCTGCGTCCCTCTAGGAAAGTGAGCTCTGTACCTTTAACCCCTTTTGAGCCGCTCGTGGGAACACCAAAAAACTGGACCATAACTTATAAACCGGGGGCGGGGGGGGGGGGTAAACGAAAGATAGACAAGCGGCCAAAGATCGTGTAACAGATCGACAGTTATTAAGATATTGCTAAACTGAGTAAGGTTTTCTTTTCAGCGAAGAATAATTAGCTGGGCTGCACTGCTCTATCGACGATTACAAGATTTGATCTATTACTCAACTAAGGGCGCAATCCTATGCAAGTTTAGACAGGAAAAAAACCTACATGCTGGGAGTTGTAGGCCTTTTTTCTGTCTAAACTTGCATAGGATTGCGCCTTTAAAAGGTCAGTAGATTTACATAATACCCCAAATACGATGATTTTGAATACAAGTGCTTACAAAAAACTGCAGATCGCAAACACCATCAGAGCAGTTCATATCTATTCAGAAATAAGCTCAGCTGATTTCAATGCTACCTACTGTCAAGTAACTGTGTATGTAGGATTGCACCCTAAAAGAGGCATTCTCTGCTCTTTCGCACACAGGGGAAATACCACTTCTGAAAGGATGCCTGGTATGGCACATGTCTACACCATTCAACAACAAAGAAAGCATTTCTTGTTTCAGAAATAATGTTTTTTACCCATATGCAAATTTAATCAATTAATTTTCTTTAAAAGACCTCATACTATTAATCAATTACAATTTCTTCAGCCAGGTTGCTGCCCTAATAATTAGGCATATTTGAAAAATGGTAAATGAAAGCCAGATAGTAGTTTCACTGAGAGGCTTAGAGAGGGCAGCAGGTTAGGCAGAGAGATATCGCTGCAGTTTCTCATAGGTCCTGTGGCTGCAGCATAAAGAAGGAGAAAAGCCACTATCGTATCTGGGAGATATGAATGCGTGGATCATGGCTGGGGTGGGATCATTCACAGGTCTTGCTCCCAATCCACATGTTTGTGAAAATGTGGATGGCGTCAGAGCCAGAATGAATCCCCCTGTCTAACCCCAGGGCATTTCCAGGGATATGTTTGTGGCATAATGGTAGAAGTGTCAGATTGAGGAGACCCAAATTCAAATCCCTGCTCAGCCTGTCTCTTGGCCTAACCCTAACCTACCTGATTGGGTTGTTGTGAGGATAAAATAATTGGAAGAACAATACTTGCAGTGCTGAGCCCCTTGGAGGAAGGGCAGGATAACATCATCATCAAACAATATATTGCTTCTCCTTTGAAACAAATCCTGACGCAGTTTACAAAAGAATAAAAATAAATGACAACAGGACAAACAAACAAACAAGACCACACAGAGAAAAGTATCATAAAGCTGGTATAAAGATAGTTCATGGCTGGGGGAAAGCCAAAGCAAACAGGTATGTTTTCAAGAAATGCTTAAGTCATGCCGGTGTTGAGGCCTGACATACCACAGAGGGGAGATCATTGGTGGGTGCCACCCCAGAGAAGGCCCATCTCTGTGTTGCTGCCGAATGGAATTCTGGAGGCCACAGCACAGACAACAGGGCCTCCGCTGAAGATCGTAATGGCCTGGGAGGCTGGTATATGGGGAGGCATTCATGAAGGTATCTTGGTCCCAAGTTGTACAGGGCAGTATAATAATACAGCATCTGTATTATTTATTTATTTAATTTATTTATTATATTTATACCCTGCCTTTATACACCACCTTCACAGTGGTGGCCCCCCGATTATGGAATGATCTCCTGAGGCCCGTCTGGCACCAACTCTGTCATTTTTTCAGCGCCAGGTTAAGACTGCCCTCTACTCCCAGCCATTTAATGGCATTTAAGAATATTTAATGGCATGATGGGGCATTTATGTCAGCTGTTTTTAACAGGTCTAGTTTGTATGAAAATTGTTTTTAGCTGTTATATTGTTTTTAAATATTGTATATTGGAAATTTGTAATGCTGTGCTTATTGGATTTGTGGTCTGTGTTTCTATGAATTCTTGTGAACCGCCCAGAGAGCTTCAGCTATTGGGCAGTATAAATATGAAATAAATAAATAAATAATCTGACAGAAGATTTTTAGAACAAGTTTGGGGTAGTGGTACAGTTTTTCTGACTCAACCAAGAGAACTTGACATTTCAGCAGCAAGGCACTTGACTTGATTCACAAAGTTCATAATTTAACAGCAACATTTCTTGATGGGGTATCACAAATGGCACCTGGCCCGGATGTAGAAATGGCTAATTACAGTGGTTGCTGACTTCTTTTTTTAATGCATTAACTCCTGTTGTTTCATAGCTGTCAGATCCGGCAACATTTAGGATGCAATCCTATGCAAGTTTAGACAGAAAAAAGGCCTACAGCTCCCAGCATGCCCCAGTCAGCTGCTGTAGGCCTTTTTTGTCTAAACTTGCGTAAGATTGCACCTTTAACCAGTGAAACTTTCCCTACGGGTTTATCTACATGCCAGGAAACACCTCACCTGCTAAATTTCTGGGCATCCAGCTACTATGAAAGGAACATGAGTAAAACCAGGAGGAAAAAGTGACGCTAATTGTTTTTCCTGGATCAAAATAAGCCTTGGTCAGAGATTCAAAGGCCTGGGAAAACTGGTTTTAAAAGGGGGGGGGGGGAGGGATGGGATAGAAAATATTTAAAAACATGTTTTTTCCACATTTCCCCCCAAGGATTTTTGGAACATTTGGGGGAAAACATGCTTTTTCTGGAATTGTTCCTCCCACCCTGGGGTGTTTTCCAGGCCTTCACATCTCTATCCTGGAATGAACCCAACTCATTCTTTTTTCTTTTTGGATGTTGTGGATTTCCTGCATCAGCAGGGATTTGGATTAAATGACCTTTGTGGGTTCCACTGGCTCTACGATCCCATGATAATTTCAACCAGAATGCCTACTTGGTGGAAATCCTGAACAAAACCCACGTTCTCAGATTGCCACCTGACTCACCTGTGAGGAGAAAACTTATTAACCTGTTGAATTTTTGTCTCTTGTGCAGCTCCTTAAATGACCCAGAGATGCTTGTCAGACGTGGCAGCAGGAGTGGGGGAGAGAAAGATGGAAACTCTATCACAGACCTGATGAACACAATGTCATCATGACTTGCTGCTTGTGTGAACCGCCCATATGGGGCATGTCACACAACCCCTCAGACATATGCTGCTTTCCAGTTCCAGCTACCTGATTGGTCATAAGGCCCCTGAGCTCAGCCCGCCCCCCATCACAAAGGCCAAAGAGCAGGCATGTTGATGAGGCCCCTGGCTTCTGCAATACCTGCAGGCCCCGTTGCTGTGGGCAACGCTCTCAACAACCCATTGCTGTGGGGCAACGCTCACAACAAAGGGCCTGTCACCATTGTGATGGAATAGAAAGTCCAGCCTGGGAGAGCAGGCCTTAGAGGGGAACTGAAGAGAGTGGTCAGGGATAGGAGGCTGGATGCATAGGCTGAAAACAAAATTAATTCCGGACACAATCCTATGCATGTTTAGATAGAAAAAAAGTCCTACAACTGCCATCTGCAGCTTTCTCCCCTGCCCTGCAGGTACGGAAAGGCTGCTCAGGCCAGAGGCTCTGCTTGGCGGTGGAGCCTGCTGGAGGGAGGCTGTTTACAAGCAGCAGACACCTGGTTTTTTTGGGGTGACTTTTAATAATCCTTATTTTTGCATTTTCAAAAATATTACAAAAGTACAAGTATATAAAACGTGTAACATAAATTCCCATCTCCCCCTCCCCCCAAAATATTCCATGTGTACATGTTCAGTTCCCAAAAAAGGGTAAGTAACAGTGAAGTTCATGTGTTGGATTTTGGATAGCTTGTAGTTATTGAGCATTGTTATCTATTCTTATCTTAACAAATTGTTCCGGAGAGAGCCATGAGTTGCTGGTGGTTTCGTGGCTGTACTGTCTCTTCTAATGTACTGAATAAACATATATTGTACCATGTTTCCTCAAAATCATCTTTGGCTCTCATGTTTTTCAGAGCATTAAGTTGCTTTGATAACTTTTCCATGAGGCCAATGTTCCACACTCTTTCCAACCAAATTTCCTGTGTCAAATTAACAGCTATTTTCCAATGCTGTGCTAGAATTTGTCTGGCTGCAGCCATGAAGAGGATTAGTAGATCTTTAAACATCAGGTCTTTTAATCAACAAACAAGTTTAATGATGCTAGTTTGGGATCACAGGGTACCGTTTGACCTGTAATTACATATACTTCCTTCATAATTAGTTCCCAAAAGCACTGAACCTTCTCTCAGCTCCACCACATATGGAAATAGGACCCCATTTGCTGACATCCTCTCCAGCAAAGTGGACTAGATTGGGGATTTATTCTGTGACATTTTATAGGCATATAGTGCCATCTATGTTACTGTTTTTATGCTGTTTTCTTCTATTTATGCTGATCTGAATGGACGTTTTCGCCATAGTTTTTGCCAGTCCTACATTTCTATGTTACAGTAAGGGTCTGTTTCCCATACTGATTTTAAAGAGTTCGAGTATCCAGTAACTGAGTCACAGAACCTTATAAATGTTTGACAGTAGTGTCTTGGAGGAATATGTCACATTTAAAATTGAGCAGACACCTGGCTGAGGTTGTCTGCCTCTTTCTCCCCAGCCCCTGCAGGTATTTGAGGGTGCTCATGGCCAGAGGCTCTGCTTGGGGTGGAGCCTGCTGGAGGGAGGTTCCATTTACTAGCAGAGGACACCTGGCTGAGGTAGTCTGCCGCTTTCTTCCCTCACCTGCAGGCAATGGACTGTCTCCTTTTTATTGACTGCAGATACACCACTCCGGGAACCTTTTTGTCAGAGGAGTGGGATAGAAAATACTTCAGAGAGATACAGAAAATAAATAAATAAACAACTATGCTTGGACAATTCTTAATTTAAGTTCCTCTCTTTGAACAGAGGACACTGAGGGCTTCAAGGAAAGACCTTCTCAAGTCTCCCATCACTCTAAAAAAACAAAACAAAAAAAGTGCAGCACCATATTAGGGGATGCAGTCAAAAGCATTAAGAGATTAAAAAGTCCAACCTTCCCCAATCTGGTGCCCTTCAGATATGTTGGACTACAACTCCCAGCATCCCCTAGCCAGTCGGGTGGCTGGGATCTGTTGGGAGTTGTAATCCAACACGTTGTGCGAGCACCAGCTTGGGGAAGGCTGGATGAGACAAATTCATGGAGGAGGATAGGTCTCCCGAGGGATATTATTACAGCTACATAGATCCTCCAGGGTCAGAGGTAGTATACCTCTAAATATCAGTTGTTTGGGCAAACAGCAGTGTGGGAGGGCTCTTGCCTTCATGCTCCATTTGTGGGCTTCCTGGTAGGATCTGATTGGCCACTGTATGACCAGAATGCTGGACCAGATGAACCTTTGGTCTGATCCAGCATGGCTTTTCTCTTGTTTTTAAGAGCTGAAGAAATGGGTGAATATAGGAAAAGGCCTAATATAGAATGGAAACAGATTGGTGCTAGTGGGGCATTGTGGAGGAAAGGAGAGAAAGAATGTCCTTGATCGAGTTTGTTTGCAAAATTCCAAAACGTGTTTTCCCTGTTCATTCTCCCCACCCCACTAATGGCAATTATACACGCTGCTCAGTGTAGGCCAGGGGTGTGGAACATTTGGCCCTCCAGATGTCGCTGTACTTCAACTCCCATCAGCCCTACCTAGCACAGCAAATGGCGAGGGGTGAGCAGAGTTGCGGTACAATACCATCTGGAGGGCCACACATTCCCCATCTCTGATGTAGGGGGCTTATTTTGTTTAAAAAAACCAACAACTCCAATGCTGCCTCCCAATATTGGAGGGAATATATAGCCATCACATTTAGACCATGTTGGTATCCATCACTACATCCTGCAGAAGTGAGTTCCATAGTTTAACTCTGCGCTGTGTGAAGTCCTTTTTTATCTGTCCTGAATCTCCCACTGATCAGCTTCATGGGATGACCCCTTTGGGTTCTAGTATTATGACAGAGAGAAAAATGTCTCCCTATCCACTTTCTCCACACTGTACATAATTTTGTACCACATTTATTTATTAATTTATTATATTTATACCCCGCCTTTTTTCCTGCAAGGAGCCCAAGGTGGCTTACATAATCATCCTCCTCTCCATTTTATCCTCACAACAACCCTGTGAGGTAGGTTAGGCTGAGAGACAGTGACTGGCCCAAAGTCACCCAGTGAGTTTCATGGCCTAGCAGGGACTAGAACCTAGATCTCCCCAGTCTCAGTCCAACACTCTCACCACTACGCCACACATTTGCCATTTTAATGGCCATTCCTCCAATTTGGAGAGATCATTTTGGAGCTCTTCACTGTCCCTTTTTTTTAACCACCCTAAACAATTTGGCATCATCAGCAAACTGGCCTGACCTGGTGTACTGCAGCTCTGGGCTAGTCCCTTATGCTGGGGTCTCCAATGTAGTGCCCATGGACACCAACATGCCTGCAGACATCATCAGGTTTCCTGCCCTTCCTGATTTTTATTTTCATTTCTTAAGATTTTTAAATTAGTTTTTAACTGGAACACTGGCACGTTTCAAAGGAAACTGCTGCCCTCCAGTGCCATCTTCATTTGGGTTCAAAAGAGTGGTTTTGTGTGGGGAGTTCAGAGCCCACCTCTGCCTTGTACTTAGGTTCTTGGGTGAGTTACTTTTCTTTCAGTCTCACCAGTTTGCTTTCTGGGAAATGAGTGTTTTGTGATCAGCCATGCCCACCATGGCAGCCATTTAATGGATGGGCAAGCCCCCTACCCCACTCAAGAACAGCAATTTTGTGCCCATCATACTCTCAAAATTCCAAATGTGTCCACCAATCCAAAAAGGTTGGGAACCTCTTCTGCTTTCCTAAGAATGTAAGAGCCCTGCTAGATCAGATCAAGAACCCATTTCGTCCTGCATCCTATTTGCTGTAGCACCCAGCCAAATGCCCCTGGAAAGCCCATAAACATGGCATTAAAAAAAAGCAGTCATTACTCATTTTAGGTCCTTATCATCTGATATTTGAAGATACACTGCCCCTGAACACGGAGGTTCTATTTAGCCATCATGGCTAAAACATTAATAAACCTGTCCTCCATGAATCTGTTGAATCCCTTTTACAAGGGCATCTTAGGCAATGGTTTTCCGAGAGTTTGGTCCAGAAAATGTGATAGAGAACATGGACAGGCACCACAATTTGATTTTCATCCAAATTTTACTGAGTCACAAAGATTAAATCCCAACGATTGACAAATAAAGGCAAGCTCATTTTGTGTTTGGCTGGACAATTTTTAAAAACCCAGATAAGGAGCTCTTCTTTTGTCCCTTGGCCAGAGCAGAAATGAGGGAAAGAACATGCCAGCTACCAATGCGCATACTTCTACCAAAAAGTGGAAACCACCACAAGGGGGTTCTAGACTTGCTGTACAAATGTCAGCCTTGAAAAGCTCTTCAGATGTGAATATCCAGGTGCTTTGAAATCCCATGGCTTTCAAAGGAAGGAAGTTAAAATATATCCTTAATGCTTCTCCACCCTCATCCTTGCTGATATCAATGGGACTCAAAATGGCAGCCATTGGCTGAGACAATATGCAGAGTCAAGTGTATGCAGAAGATGTTTCTCCCCAGAAACCCAATCAGCAGATGAGAAAAAAAATGGAAGAGAAAAATGACAGGACCCTTCACAACTCAAAGCAGCTGCGGACACACAATAACCCAGAAGTAGGGAACCTTTTGGGGCCGTGGGCACATTTGGCCAGAAACTGTCCTGGGCACCACCACAAAATGACTGCCAAGGGAGGTGTGGCCAAGGACAAGTAACCTGCCCAAAAGACTGAGCATGAGGCAGAGGTGGGGTCTGAGCCCCAACCCACTAAACAACCCCTTTCAATAACCTTTGGAAACAACAACTTAGTGATAATGAACTGAATCATGCACAGGGCTGCCTAATTGATCCCCAAAGAAATCACAGCCCGTGTGACCAAAGACAAAAGAAAGCTGCTGACTTGGAAAGAAATCAGATGTTATAACTCAAAGGCAGCAGTGGCTAGCAGCTCCAATCAGTGGGGCGGCACTCCAGGCTGTAGCCTGAACTGTAAAGGAGCCTGAACCCTAGCCCCATTTTGGGGCTAGGGTTCAGCACAATGGATAGCTCCTTAGAAGTTCAGACTGCCACCTGAAGTGGATACGCTGCCCCACTGACATTGGAGCCACCAGCCTCCATTGCTCAAAGGATGTTCCTCGCAGGTTGGCAGAAATGGTTTCCCCGAGATCTTGGCTTGTTCACAGCAAGAAAGGGAGACAGATCCGGCCAGGCAGAGCAGATGGACGCAAGACTGGAAGGAGCACAAGAAGAAAAACTACATCCAGGCCTACAGTGCAAAGGCTGAACCCGAAGAACAGCAGGTGATGGATACCGCAGCAAGCAGGCCGGGCATCAGCACCTGTGCCCAGCAGCATCCTCTTTCTTCTCATTTGCAGGGGAGGCTGGTGACTCCTATTTCGGTGGGACTCCTTTTCCATTGCAGCCTCAGGAAAATGGTGGGTTAAAAGCCTCATGTAGAGAATATCTCAATCTCCCTTTAAAAGGTGCCTAACTCAGCATGAATGGAGGAACAAGCAGGTGGCAGTGGCTGCTTCAACTTCCTTCCTTTCTACTGCTAGAAGAAGCCTGGTGCTACCTTAAGAACAGCAAAGAACCCTACAGGATCAGGCCACATGGGAAGGGCCGTTGCTTTCATGTCCTGCTTGAGGTTTCCCAAGAGGCATCTGTTTTGGCCACTGTGGAGAACCAGATGCTGGACTGGAGAATCTGATCCAGCGAGGCGCTTCTTACTTCCTTAACTGTGAAAAACAATGTAATGGCTCTTCCAGGTCTTGCCGGTGGGTGCGTTAATTCTCAATCCCCAAAACTCTCCAAAAGCCAGATTCTTTATCGCAGACAAGAATAAATTAATCTCCTCCAATCTGGTGGCTTCCAAATGTTTTGGACTACAACTCCCATAATTCCAGACCATTGGCCATGCTGGCTGGGGCTTATGGGAGCTGTAGTCCACCATTATCTGGAGGTTGCCTACCCCTAGCTCTAGAAACATTTCCATAGAAGGATCAACTCTGGAGGAAGCTCTCGCGTCCACAAGTCTAATCAGTTACCATTGCAAAAGCCACCGTTTCTTCTAGAGCAGCCTTCGCCAACCTGCTGCCCTCTGGATCTGTTGGGACTACAATGGCCATGCTGGTTGTGGATGATGGGAGTTGTAGTCCCACACATCTGGAGGGGGCCGGGTTGAGGAAGGCTGCTCTAAGAGCCAGTCCTTAGAACATGGGTGGGGAACCTCTTCTAGCCCAAGGGCCAAATTCAGCTTCAGGGCCCACATTCCAGTGGCGGGCGGGACTGAAGGCAAAGTGGGCGATGCCAAAGACAAAAGAACCAAAATGCAAGACATACCAGCATGTTTTAGCGCGAAGCTCTTACTGCCGGTAACTAAGCCTTAGGAGAGGCATTTCAGCTCCAACTGACAGTTCCCTGGGACTGCAGACTCTGGCCTCATCCATTGGCCAGAGAACCAAGGGTCACTGGGAGGCTGCACCCCGTCTCCCAGGAATAACATGATGGCAAGGGGAAGACCAGCCTGACCCCATACATCAGCCAATCTGAATAGCCCTGAACAGCCCGAACTCGTCTGATCTCGGAAGCGAAGCAGGGTCGGCCCAGGTTAGTACTTGGATGGGTGATCACCTTGGAATGCCAGGTGCTGCAGGGAGGGGCCATAGCCCAGTGTGACAGAGCACATGCTTTGCATGCAGAAGGTCCCGGGTTTGATCCCCGGCCTCCAGGTAGGGCTTAGAAAGAATCCTGCCTGAAACCCTGGAGAGCCACTGCTGCCAATCAGTGCTGACAATACTGGGCTAGATGGACCAATGGTCTGACTCAGTATAAGGCAGCTTCCTATGTTCCAAGGAAGGAACAGTTGCAGGGAGCTTGTTTTGCCCTTCCCTGCCAGGAAAAAAACAAAACAAAACACCAGCTATAAGAACCCTGTAACTAAGAACTGGTGCCTGAGTTTCACTTTCTTTCCTCCTCCCTCCCAATCCCTTTTCATAGATTTCATAGATCATAGAGTTGGAAGGGGCCTACAAGGCTATCGAGTCCAACCCCCTGCTCAATGCAGGAAACTAGAGGGGTCTCCCATCCAAGTAAGAACCAGGCCCGACCCTTAGCTTTCCACACTCAGACAAGCTGAGCCAGCGTAAGCCACAGACATTTTGTATCATGTCTTTTAGATTATAAACCTGAGGGCAGGGGCTGTCTCATTATTAATCTTTGTAAGTCGGTCTGGGAGCCTTTTTTTGGCTGAAGAGCAGGGGGGAAATGCTGTAAATAAATACATAAATAAATAATAATTTCCCTTTTTAGAATGGGGAAGTGGGGGGGGACTGCAGAAAAGCCAGGAAGCCACCAAACCATTGGTGGTCGGGGGAAAGGGGGTTGGGTCAGGGGAGGGTGTGGCGTGGCGCGGCCATCTAAGTAACCTTGGAGGGCCAAATTGGGACCCCAGGCCTGAATTTCCCTGCCCCTGCCTTAGAGCATACCAACTGGGTTTCAGTTTTTTCTTTTTATACAGGCTCAATCCTATGCATGTTTAGACAGAAAAAAAGGCCTACAACTCCCAGCATGCCCCAGCCAGCACTGCTGGCTGGGGCATGCTGGGAACTGTAGGCTTTTTTTCTGTCTAAACATGCATAGGATTGCACCCTAAATCATTGAACACAGAATCATTATGGTACAAATCACACCCTCCAAGGCAAAATGAGTCCAACAATGCTTATCACAGCTGCTGATAATAAACAGGAGGGGGAGAACAGAGTGGTGTGTACGGTAGTTTGCAGTTCCGTGCCAGTACTGAAAACGTGCAGGATGTGATTAATAGGGACCCAATTCTTCTTCCTGAGAATCTCAGCCTTTCCTTTTGTTTTAAATAAGCAAGTTTCTAGTCCTGCTGATTGCAAACACCCCTTGAGCAGGGCTCAGCTACAATGAGGAGGAATGCTTTGCACGCACGCACGCACACAAAATACATTTACATACATTTGGTTCATGAAGCATGAATGGAAGGAAATCTAGTTACAGTTTTTCCAGGTTTCGTACGAAACTCTAGCTGAACCTTTTCTCGCAGCCTGAACATTTATGTGGTTTTTGCCCTGCCTGCTCACTCGCAGGTGCGATGAGGTTGGGCCTCCTCACAATGTTCCGCCCACAGTCCAAACACTGATAAGGTTGAACTCCGGTGTGAACGCTCTGATGCGTAATGAGGTGAGAGCTGTTCCGGAACGTCTTTCCACAAACTGAGCATTCAAAGGGATTTTCTTCAGCACGCGTCCGTGCGCGCGTGACAAGATCGGAGCTCAGGTAATGGCTTCTGATGCACTCCAAACATTCTGATGCCTTTTCCGTCCGGTCCGATCGCTGTCTGAAGGTTTTCCCGCATTCTGAGCAGGTGCAAGCTTCTTCTCCGGCGTGGATTTTCTGATGTCGCAGAAGAACGGAGCTTGAAGTGAAACTTTTCCCGCAGTCTGAACAGATATACGGTCTCTGCCCTGTGTGGATTCTCACGTGCACAAGAAGGTTGGATCGCCTGTCAAAAGTTCTCCCACAGTCTGAGCATGTGTAGGGCTTCTCTCCTGTGTGAATTCTCTCGTGCAATACGAGGTGGGAACTCCAGCTGAAGCTTTTGTCACAGTGGGAGCACTTATACGGTTTCTCTCCTGTGTGGGTCCTCTCATGTGATTTAAGATTCGGGATGTTTCTGAAGTTTTTCCCACAGACTAAGCACTTATGTGGTTTTTCTCCCGTATGGATTCTCTCGTGAATAATGACGCTCTGTCTCTGGCTAAAGCTTTTCCCACAGTGGGAACATTTATGCTGTTTCTCTCCAGTATGGACTTTCTGGTGCGCAATGCGCTGCAAACTGTTCCTGAAGGTTTTCCCGCAGACCGAGCATTCGAACGGCTTCTCTTTGTGGGTTCGCACATGTGCAACCAATTCAGAACTGACGTCAAAGATTTTCCCGCAGGCAAAACATGCAAACGACTCCTCTGGTGCATGGGTCCTCTCATGTTCAACAAGTTCCGATTTTTGGCTGAAGCTTTTCCCGCAGTACGAGCACACCGCTGTGTGGATTCTCTCATGCGATAGAAAATGTGAGCTCCAGCTGAAACACTTCCCACAGTGCAAACATTTGTAGGGTTTCTCGCCTGTATGGATTCTTTGGTGTACTTTGAGACCTGAGCCATTTCTAAAGTTTTTTCCGCACACTGAGCATTTGTACGGCTTCTCGCCTGTGTGAGTTCTCTGGTGTTTAAGAAGGTCCGATCTCTGACTGCAGCTTTTCCCACATTCTAAACATGTGTAAGGTTTCTCCCCTGTGTGGATTCTCTCTTGAGGGTTCCAGCCAAAGGTGTTCCCACAGCGTGAGCATTTATGTGGCTTCTGACCTGTGTGGGTTCTCTCACTGGCTCCACAGTGGGAGCATTTATACAGTTTCTCACCCACGTGGGTTCTCTCGTGTGTCACAAGAGTTGAGCTGCTGCTGAAGCTCTGGCCGCAGTGCCAACACTTGTATGGCTTCTCCTCTGCGTCGGTGCTCTCGTGCGGAGTGAGGTATGAGCTTTCTGCACTTTCATCGCATTTCACCTCGTTCTCATCATGCTGTTGGGTGGCAGTTTCACTGACACCTTTGGAAACCTCTTGTGAGTGAACGAGTTGATCCTGTCCCTTCTCTTCGTCATTTCCGTTCTGCCTCGCTATCCTGTGCCAGTTCTCATCACCTTCTCCCTGACACAGCAAATCATTATCTTTGGCTGCTTTGGAGGACGCTGTCAGTTGCTCAGGACTGTCCAGGAGGAGCTTCTGTTCCTTGCTTTTGCTCTGCCACTCGTCACCTGCTGGAAGAAAGGGGAGAATCCAGATTTTAATCCAGAGCCAGTGTGGTGTAGAGTTTAGAGCGTTGGGCTGGGACTCAGGAGATCCGAGTTCTAGTCCCACCTCTGCCATGAAGCTCACTGTGGGCCAGTCACTGACTCTCAGCCTGACCTACCTCACAGGGTTGTTGTGAGGATAAAATGGAGAGGAGGATGATTATGTAAGCCACTTTGGGTTTCTCGCAAGAGGAAAAAAGGTGGGATATAAATGTAAAAATAAGTAAAGAAATAATTGAATTGGACAGCACTCCAAAATTGGAGAACTACAAAAGATAACATGTTCGTGTAGTCTGCATAGCTCGTCTTTTCCAATGTCCCTGGGAAATAGGCAGGGAAATAAGTGTCTTTCCAGTGTCTCTTCCTGCCATCCTTCCCCCACTCCCTGCGGAAAGAAGAGATGGAACTTGGACAACAACAACCATCAGGGATCAGAAGACTGCAGATCACCAAGAAGGCTGCTTCTGTGGGTCAGCATCTGGGTTAAAGTGCTAGATGAGGACCTAGGCTGATGCCAGGGGAGATTATATGCCCGCCCCCTCCCACCCTGCTGTGGGGCAGTCCCCTCAGGGGGATGGAGTGAACAGACCCCTCCCTTGTATCAAAATCGGTGCAGGGGGTTATAGGGGTGCACCATGGCAGGGGCTGTGCCTAGGGGTGCTAGTGGGTGTGGCTTCATTCAGACAGGGCAGGTAAAACATGTCCAACTTGGACAGGTGCAGAACTTGGCTTGAAGGATTCACTGTATCAAACTAAGGGCTATTCCAACCCATGTGAGAGAGCCAGTGTGGCGTAGTGGTTAGAGTGTTAGACTGAGACTGGGGAGATCCGGGTTCTAGTCCCCACTCAGGCATGAAGCTCACTGGGTGACTTTGGGCCACTCATGGATTCTCAGCCTAACCTACCTCACAGGGTTGTTGTGAGGATAAAATGGAGGATTCCATAGATAGAGTTGGAAGGAGCCTACAAGGCTATCGAGTCCAACCCCCTGCTCAATGCAGGAAACTAGAGGAGGGGTCTCCCATCCAAGTAACAACCAGGCCTGACCCTGCTTAGCTTTCCACGCTCAGACAAGCTGAGCCAGCGTGAGCCACAGGCCTTTGGATCATGTTCGCCTCTCTGGGTTCCTTGCAGGAGGAAAAAAGGCAGGATATAAATATAAATAAATAATGTGAAGTTGGGTCTGTTTGCTAGTAAATGGAATGAATAAATAAAGGCTGTGAGCCAGCCGCCCCCAGCCCATCCGTAGCTCCTTCTTCCTCTGGCGGGCAGAGCCTGGACTTGGACTGTGTCACCAACTGCCAGGAACCAAAAGAAACTGACTCACCCTTGCACACACACAGAAACCAGGAGGACTATGCAGGGCTGTTATGTCGCCACCAGCAGGCTGTACGAAGGGAGGTGAGAAGGGAAGTGGTGGGACCATTCCACCAGCCCTGCTGAAAGATTCCTTATTTACCCCACTCCTCTTCCCTCCCCATTCATTTTCCTTGTGTGTTGTGTCTTTTTAGACTGCAGTCCTACGTACTGAGATTGTCCTGTTTTACTGATTCTATGTAAGCCGCTCCAGGAGCCTGGTTGGCTGAGGAGTGGGATAAAATTACTCTAAATAAGTAAACAGAGCTGGCCACATGCCTCCTAGGCTGCACTTTAAGGCAAATATGGACCCTAAACCCACAAGCCAATTCCCTGGTGGATCACCTCGGGTGCCCACTGGTTGCTGGGATCCTTGCAAAGAATGCTGGGCTTGGGTGGACCTTACTCAGATCCCCTCCACACCAGGCAGCTGGGCCTGAGGAGACACTGTTTTAAACATTTTAAATCCCCCCCCCATGCCCCAGAATGGGGGATTGCAATGCAGCACCTGCCTAACTAAACCCTCAGGAGGTGCCCCACCATACTGAGTCAGTTTCAGAGATGATATATTTCTAGAGGGTGCACAACAAACACAAGGGACTTGACAGTGTTATGGGAAGATGACCCCTTCATTTTAGAAGTGGGAATGTGGCAAAGCTGGAGCTGCTTCAGGAACCCCACAATATTCAAAGGGATGAGCCCCGGAAGGACTTACCCAAAAAGTGCCCACTTGCATCCCCCTCCTGCTTGGCTTCTGAAAAAAGCTGCGTCTTCACTGTGTCTGGCAGGGGCTGGTTTGCCTTGGGGGGGTTTACAGACTCCTCTTCTGGCGCCCCTCTGATCTAGGGGGGTGGGGAGAGGGGGGAAAGAAGTTCAAAATGAAGTCAGAAGGCAGGCAAAACATGTGTTGGGAGAGTGGCAGACCCGAGTTATTTACCCCACATGCGAAACTTATAGCTGCATCCTCTGTATGTTCACTGAATAAGTCCTACTCAGTTAATGGAAGTTTACTCTCAGACGTATATGCATAGGACTGCAGCCTTAAACAATAAATATACACATTTCAGGCTTGCCCAGTAGCTATGAAAAATGGGCACAATCCAGCCAGCGCTTAGCATATTTAAAAGCTGGATCTTGTGCCACACCCCTTGAGCAGGGCTCAGCTACATCGAGGAGGAATGCTTTGCACGCACACAAAATACATTTACATACATACATTTTACATTTATTTATCTCCCATCTGGCCGGCAAACCGGCCACCCTGGGTGACGTACATAAGATAAAAATAGGTGGTTTAGGTCTTCCTAATATAAAGTGGTATTATTTAGCCAACCAAGTAAGACATATTTTGGACATTATAGCAGGGAAAGACAAAATGTGGTTGGAATTAGAATCACGAGAATTAGGAAACATGATGGTGAATATATTATTTAAGAAAAATATAAATAATATTATAAAAGGACTAGAAAATCCCTTTTTGAGGAGTATGTTAGAGAGTTGGAATAGCATGAGGAAAATTTTTACACCAGAGGTATCCCCGTTAACTCTGGTAGTGGTCATGGAGGACTTTCCAGAAAATGTAAGACATATAGAAGCTATATTAAGGAGAAAAAAGGTGATTAAATTAATGGATTGGGTGGAAAAATTGAAGACTAGAGAACATATAATAGAAATAGTAAGAAGAGAGAGAATATCATGGTTAAATTCAATGCAATTGGAACTGTGGTTAAAGAAGTGGAGGACAAGAATGGACAGCGAAAGAGAACTAACCAATTTTGAAAAGATAGTTTTGACTAGAGAAGCTACAGAAGGTAATGTTTCAACAAGAGGCACAACAAAGGCTTTATATACGATGTTACAAAAAGAAGAGCATAAAGATTCTCTTAAAGTGTTATGGGATAATGAATTTGATGAGGAAATATCGAAACAAAGTTGGAAAAATATTTGGGATAGACGTATTGTAAGAGTTATGTCAACTAGGATAAAAGAGAACTTTTATAAAGTGGTATGGAGATGGTATTTAACTCCAGTAAGATTAAATCGGATAGATAAAAATTGCTCCGCATTGTGTTGGAGAGGATGTAATGTAAAAGGTACGTATGCCCACATGTGGTGGAGCTGTAAAAATGTTCTGGAATTTTGGCAGAAAGTATTTGCAGAAATATCAGAAATAATTGGAATGGAATTAGAAGTCTGCCCAAAATTAGCATTGTTAACAATTACAGAAAAGTTAGTTTGTTTAAAAAATACAAAAGAATTGATTGTGAATTTGTTAACAGCAGCAAAATTAATGATAGCTAGGAATTGGAAGGTTCAACATGTGTTTTCAGTTACTGAATGGTATAAAGAGGTATGGGATATCGCGTTAAATGATAAATTAACTTGTAATATTAAGTGTCAAAAAGGACAATTGGAGAAAGACACCTTTGTGAACATTTGGGGTAAATTTTTGGATTATGCGTTGGTAAAGGGGAGGGGGAACAAACCTTGTCAAGATTTGTTATATTTTTGGAATATAGAATAGTATCTTGTATATATATACATTAAAAAAATTTTGGGGGGAGAAATATAACTTGGTCCCAAGAGGTGGGGGGGTGCACAATGTTTATGTTGTATCTTTTGTTGTTGTATTCATTAGTAGTTGTAAGATATGAAAAATTAAAAATATTAAGTAAAAAAAAAAAAAAGATAAAAACAGGATAAAATACATTTGAAACAGTATAAAATTTTAAAATCTTAGCCCACCCCATATTCCCGCCTGAACAGCTAAGTTTTTAGTGAGCGGCGGAAGCTCAGCAGAGAGGGGGCATGGCGGAGGTCACTAGGGAGAGAGTTCCACAGTACGGGAGCCGCCACAGAAAAGGCCCTCTTCCTAGTCCCCACCAGTCTAGCTGCTCTGGCTGAAGGGACAAGGAGAAGGCCGTCTGTGGCAGATCTTGTTGAGCGGCCTACTTGGTGTTGCTGGAGACGCTCCTTGTGATAGACTGGACCGGAGCCGTATAGGATTTTAAAGGTCAAAACCAACACTTTGAATTCGGCTCGGCAAGCAACTAGTAGCCAGTGCAGCTCCTTGAGCACGGGCGTGATGTGATCCCGCCGGCGGCTGCCTTTAACCAGGCGAGCCGCCGCGTTCTGTACCAGCTGTAGCTTCCGAACCATCTTCAAGGGTAACCTTAAATAAAATAAAATAATCTCTCCCTGTGAAATATCACCCCCCCATCAGTAATAGTTTATTTCCCTCCCCAGCATTTTTACCAGGTCGCTGGGCTGCAAAAGCAAAATGCCAGCCGCCATTTCCATTTTCTAAGAACCACATGGGGCCCAGGGGCATACTGGGGAAATTAAGATGGGACACAGGTGGAGGTTGGCACCTTGCCCCTCTCTGCCACCTGCTCTTCCAAATCCAGTCCCATTTGCAACAAAAGGTCTGTTCTTAAAGGTTCCCCTGGCACCTCGAGAGCTGAGCGAAATTGCACAACATCCCTCACCCCCACAATTCCACAGCTATTCCTCCCATATGTACCTGCCCAGATGCAAAGATCATCCTAAGCGATCCTCCTCTGGGAGCCCCTGCCAAAGGAAGTGAGCTGGGTGGCTACTAGGAGGAGGGCCTTTTCTGCTGTGGCACCCCAGTTGTGGAATGAACTTCCTGGAGAGACTCGTCCAGCATCCTACATTGTGCTCTTTCCAGCATCAAGTGAATCCTAGATTCCTGCATTGAGCAGGGGGTTGGACTCGATGGCCTTGTAGGCCCCTTCCAACTCTACTTTTCTATGATTCTATGATTCTAAGACCTTCTTATTTTCCCAGGAATTTCAGTCTTCTAGTCTCTGTTGTTTTAAATCTTGTACTGTATTTGAAATCTCTGTACTGCTGCTAGGCTTTTACTCCAATTTTATACTGTAGTTTTAAATGTTTATACTGTATTTTATGTAGTATTTTGTGGTATTAATTGTGAACTGCCCTGAGATAGCTTTGGCTGTTGGGCGGTATAGAAATGTAATAAGTAAATTAAATAAATAAATTTTGAGAAACATGAGTTCCTCTTCCTCCCCATCTCCTGAACCCATCTCACACCTCCCGTTATTATCTTTGCGCTGGTGAAGCCCTGAGCACAATCTCTTCCTCCTCTCCAGAACCTGAAGCAGACCAGGCACCAGCTCCCCATTCCCGACCCATTGTAAATGCACTCAGTTACCCAGTTCACATATAATGACAACCCAAGGGTTGTTTAACCCAAGGGCTGCTTAACCCATGAATGGTCATGGCCATGTGAGAGGACATGAGTGTGCTGCTTCCTGCCTTGCATCAGCCCGGAGTTTGAACCCAACAACAAACCACAGGTTCAATCTCTGGGTTGTTTGTCCCTCGACAGCCCAGAGTACCGGGTTTGGACACCGCATCAGATAACCCAGCAACGGGGCGTTCCTCGGTTGTTTGCTAAACTGGATGCAAAGCACGCAGCCCAGACAACCCATAGTTTAAACAACCCATGGGGTGTCATCACATGTGAACTAAGCCAGTGCCTCATTCTCCTGCTGCTATTGAATGATTCTGTCAGGCCCACTGACATTATCTAGCCCCAGGAGACTGTAACCAGGAAGACAGAAATAGCTACTCTTTGCTGGCAACCAGACCAGTGCCTTTGTTGAGGCTGCGGAGCACCCAATTCATGTTTTGCACTTGTGAACTATACACACACACACCAATGTTTCAAGGGCAACAGGTAGAAACAGACTCACCTGCTGTCCCCAGCCTTTGGCCTCTCGCTGCTGCAGGAGGAAACCCTCCGCCAGGCTCACGGCCTGGGCACAGGTCTCTGGACTGTTTTCCCTGAGCCAGTTCTGCATCTCCAGCGGCAGGATGGTCAGGAACTGCTCCAAGGTCACCAGCTCGAGTATCTGCTCTTTGGTGTGTCTCTCCGGCTTCAGCCACTGACGGCAGAGTTCCTGGAGCTGCCTGAAAAGCTCCCGAGGCCCACCGGCCTCTTGGTAGCAAAACATCCGAAAGCGCCGGCACTGCATCTCTGCCCCTACGGCATCTCCAGCTACGACTACCTCCTTCTCCTTCCCCTTCTCACTGTGTGCGACATCGAGATGGATCTTGTGCTCCTGTCGGGCTGCCCCAGGGAGATGTGGCTGGATTTGGGAAGCCCACAATCCTCTGGGCCACCTGTTGGCATCCGTCGCTTCCTGGGTGGGCCCCAGAGAAGTTTCCAGATCATTCCATCGCCTCTGCTCAGGCAGCTGTGAGTTTCCCCCTCCCAAACGAGGAGCCTGTAATGTCCTCAGAAACTCTTGCAACTGGGCATCCCAGTTCCCTGATGGCCCTTCCTCTGGCTCCTGTTTCACATTTTGACCAGCTCCCTCCCTGCTCCTCTCAGCTTTTGGAAGAACTGCCCCTTCCCTTTCCTCTCCTGGTTCACGGTCTGATGAGTCTTGTTCCTCCATTTTTATTTCTGGGACTATGCCCTCTTCTAGCAGAGACCCAACAGCCACCATCTCTTGCATCACAGCCATTTCCTCTCACAGGCACTGGCCTTGTTGTGCTCTTTCCCTCTCTATTTCAACATCAATCTTAGAGGGATGTCTATATCCTTGAATGCACTATAGTGATGAAGTTCCATCAGTACAACAGACTAATTCAGTGAGACTCTTTTTGAGTAACAGAGCAAAGGATCAAGACTTTTCAACAGCCCTTGGGAATCGACCCTTCTCTGAGCAAACATGGTCATCTTCCGCAGCTTAGTGGGGTGGGAAAAGACACAAAATGAAAATAAGATAGATAACCTAGAGGAGTGAAAGCTATATGTCTGAGAATCTTAATGGTGCATTATATTAATTTTGTCAGAATTCTGACATGGAGGGGGGGGGGAAACATATTTGATTCCAAGGTAACCAACATTCCCACTCACCCAAAAACACTAAAGGCACATAAAGCTCAAGATCACTGATCCGTCAGCCACCTTTTGAAGGCTGGGATGAAGGTGATTTTTGAATTAAGACAAAAGCCATCTGGGAAACCTGGGCAAACCCTCCCCTTCTCCTCGGTGCCCGTTTTACATACTGTACCTGTTTTTCGAAGCGAGGGGGTGTTCCTCTGCATTGCACTCCCTGGCAACCTGCCACTCCCTCGGCCACTCGCAGGCTGCAGAAGGCAAAGAGCTGCTGCCCATCCAAGGGAAAGGGGGCCGGAAGGAATCTCGCCTTGCTTGGCTACCTTCCCTTGCCACATGCTGGGGCCGCTCTAGGAGTCACAGCTCTGCCTCTTTAACCCCTTCATAGCAACGGACCTTCGTAGCAAGTTAATCTGTGGCCACAGACAGAGCATGCCTGAATGGGGCGGGGCGGGGGCTGCAAGCTCTCCCGCAGCTTGGCCTCGTCCCATTTATTTATTTATTTGTAGTGTTTATATACTGCTAAGTATAATAAAATCACTAAGCGGTCCCATAAAAATCAATGGAGCACAGCGGTGCATACATGCATATGCATATGTAGAGGGTGTGTGTGTAAAGTGGCACAACAGCAAAGCAACAAGGAGGCTCTGCATCCGCTATGGATGCAGTCAGTCTTAATTTAAAATATTTAAGAATATTAATGTTAACATCTCAGCTACTGATGTGGGCGGAAGCCAAAGCATTTAACTCTAAATATATTTTGAAATTACTCTGTTATTCGTCTTTCTTTCTTGTGTTTGTATGTTGTGGCACAACCCTTCTCCCAGCCTGGGGTCCCTCGGGTGCCCGCCTTGGCTTCGGCCTAGTCAGGTTGTTCTCGCCTATCTCAGGCTCCAGCCTTACACAATTATTATTATTATACTTTGGGAGTATAACTGGTGTGTGGAGAAAGCCTGAACACGCATACACAACCACACACAGCTTCCCCTTAGTAACAGTGGAAGACCGACAACCTGGTCTTCTGCGCGGGTTCAATGCTAAGGGGGTAGCAAGTCCTGGGGGCGGGCCTTCTCCGAGGTCCCCCAGCGACTATCACCCTTAGCCCAGAACAAAGGGATAACTTATAGCCACAAAAGTATTTTTTATAAAACAAGTTTATTTACAAAATTACCTTCACAAACCCAGACACACGCCAGCAATACAGCTTATCAGTACGGTACAAAGTAGCAAGCAAGAAGTCTCAAGGACACCGTGATTTCAGGGCTCTCAGCTAGTTAGTTCAGCTTGGGCTCCAGCAGAGGCCCGGTCAACCCCACGCTGCTAGCTGGGTTCCCGGCGGAGGTCCGGTCTACCCAAGCGGCTTGTGAGTGATTTCAGCTTGGTTTCCCGGGGATCCGGTCAACCCAAGCGGCCAGTGATTTCAGCTTGGTTTCCCGGGGGTCCGGTCAACCCAAGCGGCCAGTGATTTCAGCTAGCTGGAGCACGCCGGGTGCTGCTACCCGGGGTTGCCGATCCCTTCGTTCCCTTACCCCAAGCATGGGCCAAGATTGCTGATCAGGTCCAACAACTCAGTTCCCTTGCGCAGGGTGTTTTATACCTTGGGTTTCAGGTAGCCCCTCCCTCTGCAATCAGGTGGGTTGCCACCCTCCTCAGGTGGGCGGCCAATCAGGTGGGTTGCCACCCTCCTCAGGTGGGTGGCCAATCAGGTGGGTTGCCACCTTCCCCCTGTGGGGTGGGGTCCCTTTGAAGCCACTTGCTTAATGGTCCCATCTTGTGGTGTTGAATGGTCCTTTCTTATGGGTGCCGAAGTGTCTGCTCTGGCAAGGCATTCAAGTCTTATGTAGATGGGGCTGATATACGAGAGCATTGACAAACCTGGGGATGCTTCCTGCCTTCCCCCCTGGGGCGATTCTATGCAGATGTTGTTTGTCCCCTTTGGTCTCTGTGGAGACTGGCTGTCTCCCCCCCCCCCTGGGTCTCCTTCCCCCCTCCTTGGTGAGTGTGTGTGTGTCAGAAAGGGGTTTTAGGTTGGCTTTCTCCACAGTAACCACATGTAACTTTCCCTGACAACCCCTGTCTGCATAATCTCTCCCGGGGTGGGGGGTGGGAGAGGTACAGGAGATGCAGGATCAGCCAGACGGGTATCATGCATATCTCCAATGGGGCACATCGGCCGGAATCCACAACTAGAAGTATGGACCATCAAGAAGTGCAGGGCAGTCTCAAAGAGCTGCTAAGTATTCCCTACAACGCAAGGCGCCACCTTTTCCCAGGCAGGCATAAGCCCACCTGATCATAAGGGGGCAGGGATAAGCCCACCTGATCAGCAAGGGGAGGGAAGGTGGGAGGAAGGGGTAGAAAACCCCTCTACCAACCCGACCTAGGTTGTTGGGAACATGGGTGCGCTGACCAGGGCCGGTGCTACCATTAGGCCAACTAGGCAGCTGCCTAGGGCGTAGGGCTAAAGGGGGTGCCAGAAACGCCTTGAAAAAAAAATACAGCGCTCTCAAGTGGGAAGGGGTGTGTGCTAAATATCTGATCTTGCCTGGGGCACCAAACTGCCTTGCACCGGTCCTGGCGCTGACCATAACTTTGTCCAGCTTGGGCTGGGTCAAGCAGTTCTCTTCCCCGGCCAGGCGGGCTCAGAGTCAGGCGGGAAACCAAACAGCGCAGAGTCTCTGGACTGAGGTAACTTATTGCCGCAATACGCTAGCCTGGGAACCCGTTCATTCATAAAGTTTGAGGTCACGCTCAGGTCTTGTTGACGTATAGTATTCCTAGAAACCTATTAGTTCCGCTCCATTTAACCTCTAGTAAATAAACGTCTATTCTTGTTACAGATAGACTCCTGTGCTTCCTTTAAGTCAGGTAAGAGTTCTAGTAAATTACACTCGCTTCAACGGGCTACATCTCAGTGCCGGTTAACCCGTTACATGCTGAACTCACGCAGAAGACCCAGTTGCTGGTCTTCCACATGGTGTGTGTGATGTGCCCTTGATCAGTTCCTCCTTATTTTTAATCAAAAATAGCATGATAAATCAGGTACAGACGCAGTACAGCGGAACTAAAAATAATGTACAGTAATACCTTGGATTGCAAGTAACTTGGTTTGAGAGCATTTTGCCAGACAAGCAAATTTTTAAATATTTATTTTAAAAAATTTGACTTGATATACAAGCAACATCTTGCAATACAAGTACTGTAGTATGGCTTAAATTAAAAATCTCTGTACAAATTTTTTTGGGGGAATTTCGTTTTGATATAAGTGTTTTGGATTACAAGCACGTTTCCGGAACGAATTATGCTCTCAATCCAAGGCATGACTGTATTAAGTTTACAGTAAATGAACTTTATAAGATTTGTGTTTAAATGTAATATTCTTGTTCTTACGTGTTACTTTAGCTTCCTTTCTTAATCCAACCCAACCTAAGGCATTAATCCACATCAAGAAGAATCTTTCTTAATGGCAATGGATATGTTATGTCCCAAAAAGAACATATTTGTGTCCACCAGGTCCCAAAGGGAAGAAGTTTCAGAATTAAATATTTCTGAGGAAGGGAAAATCTCAGAGTGGACTGGATGCAGTCAGTTAATGTTAACATCTCTACTGATGTGGGCAGAAGCCAAAACATTTAGCTCTAAATATATTTTGAAATTACTGTTATTAGTCTGTCTTTCTTGTGTTTGTATATCTATCTATATAAACTCTATTGCTTAAGTGTCCTGGACTGCATTAGAGAAACTCTGATTATTAGAATGTAAAGCTAAAATTCTTTATACAGCACAAGAGTTAAATTATGGAATTCATTCCACAGGATGTAATTATAGCCACCAATCTAGATGACTTTAAAAGGGGATCGGACAAATTCAAGGCTATCAGTGGCAACTCGTCCTGATGGCTATATGCTGCCTCCAGTATCAGAGCGGGTATGCCTATGTACACCAGTTGCTGGGGGACATCAGTGGGAGGGTGCTGTTGTACTCAGGTCCTGCTTGTGGGTTTCCCATTGGAGCAGCTGGTTGGCCACTGTGTGAACAGAATGTTGGACTAGATGGACCCTTGGTCTGATCCAGCAGGACTCGTCTTATGTTCCCATGAGTTGGCCTAATAAAGGTATTACCCTAATATAGATTTTAGCATTTTTCTTTTGGACTGTTGGAATCAACTACCTAGGGAGGTGGTGGGCTCTCCCAATCTGGAGGCATTCAAGGCGCAGCTGGACAGCCATCTGTCAGGGATGCTTTGACCTGAATTCCTGCATTGAGCAGGGGGTTGGACTCGATGGCCTTGTAGGCCTCTTCCAACTCTACTTTTCTATGATTCTATGATTCTTCGCTATCATTTGATGGCAGTTTTGGGTGGGGGCATTTAGTAAAAGTCATGCAAATTCAAGAGGGTCCATTTTAAGCCTACTGGATCCAACTTTTACTCAGAACCCCTGGAATAGCAAAATGCGTGAATATGTGTGTGCAGATACCTGTGCCCACTTTCTGTCCGTGGGGCAGGAGAAATGACTTGGCTGTGCTTGTGGCAGAGACAGTGGAAGGACCGAGGGTGGGGGTTGCACCCCCAGCACTTTCTCAAAATTCTAACTGCACCCACAGAGACCTGAACATTTATATGTACCTGAGGGAGTGCCTCCTCCCATACCAACCTGCCCGGTCACTGAAGTCCTCAGATGGTAAAATCCTGGTGGTTCCATATGGACTTATAGCCCAATTGGAGTCCCCCCCCCGGAGAAGAGCCTTCAGTGTGGTAGCTCTTCCGGGTGAACATGCACTTCCGAGTGCACTTCCGGGTGAACATGGAGTCTTGAAGTCACACAGAATCTCTGTGGGACAACTGATACAGCGTTCCTGGCCAGAGAAATTCTGACTGGGGAATCTACTTCTGATAAGAAGCTAAGATTTGATGTTACCCCCAAAATACCTTGTAGGGTTATAAATCGCTTTATGTTTGTCATTCGGCGGACAGATTGTGGCTGTAACCTGAGGTGGGGGAAAGCGGCGCTGTATTCAGGAGACCGGCTTGCACCGATCATTAGAGGCGTACGTGTTCACTTCCAAAATGATGGATAATATCTGGACTGGCCGATTTGGAATCTTTCTACAGCACAGTAGGAATTATAATTAACTGTAAGTTGAATGTGGGTAAATCTGGGAGGCAAACAAGATAAGAAGTGCTAATTGGAAGGAGGGCTATAATTCTTCTATGTGCAGTGGAATTTTGGAAGTACAAGGGCAATATGACTTCAGCATTTATGTTGCTTTGGAAAAAGTTGGAAAATAATATCTTAAATAAACTGGAAAGAAGAATCCAAGGTTGGGAGGTAAACTTTGAAGTAGACGTAACAAAAGAAAGACGGGAATCGGACACTACACAGGAGGAGAAAGAAGTAATTAAGGATGTTGGAGACTTTCCAGAGATTCACAGAGGCGTTGAAGTGTTAACTGGACTGAATTTGTGTAAGGAGAAGGTTCGGAGAAAAGTTATGACGCAGTTTTTAAAACCCAAGATGGCGAATGCTGAGATTCACAGAGGCTTTGAAATCTGGATTGGACTGAAGGTTCATAAAGCCGGTGAGCAAGATCCCCAGAGTAGGCTTGCTTTGTTTTTTGTTCAGAATCTGGAATGTAGTTATCATCCTTTTGATAGAGGGAAATGTGAGCTTTGTTAAAAAATCTGATTTTGCTTTGACTGGGAAAGGATGAAGGGCTGTTGTTTATTGAATTATTCAGATAAAGGGATTGCCTATACGATATATAAAACTTAAGGACTTTAAATATTTAAAAAGGGATGGCATATATGATTGTCCTGGATTTCAAATATAAATGGTGATGTAAGAGAAAATATTATTATTATTAAGATATAAGCATATTAAGGGGAAGGTTGTGCTTTTTGTTTTTGTTTTTTGGAGGGTTTTTTTGTTGTTGTTGTTATTGTTGTCTTTTACAAGTAGAATGATGACTTATGTGCTTCTGTTGTTTTGTTAGCTGTTACTTATTTTTTAACTTTTAAATTTTTTCTTTATAAAAAAAAAAAAGATATCTTTAAAATTATAAGTGAAGTGGTTTATGGATAGATAGAAAGAAACAAGGAGTAAATGTACTATACTAGAGAGGGATTCTTAATATTCTTAATAATGGGATTTTAAATTGGATTAAAATGTTGTTTTGTTTTTGGTTTGCCGTAACTGAATGTGAGTTTTGTTAACGGAGAATGTTGTAAGAATAACTGTGGTTGCTTAAGCTATGGAGAAGATTGGAAGTCCTCTTTAATTGTGTATATGGTTTGTTATATATGTGTTTTTGTGTTTGTATGAAATGAAATAAAATTCATAAAACACAATATACAAGTGATATCTTGCAATAAAAGTACTGTAGTACAGCTTAAATTAAAAATCTCTGTACAAATTTATATACGTTTTGATATGAGTGTTTTGGATTACAAGCACATTTCCAGAACGAATTATGCTCTCAATTCAAGGCATGACTGTATATTGTTTATTTTATATTATCTTCTATTGTACACCACTCCAAAATCTCCATACTGGAATATGGAGTGGCATATAAATTTAGTAAATACATAAATATGGTCTTTGCACTGCCCGGTTGCTCACTAGTGCAGTGAGATTGGGACTCCTCACAGCAGGGCACTAGGCACTGTGAGGCAGCTGCGTGGGTTGTTAAGAGGTTAAAACTGTCTGTGCCACCCAGCCTAACCCCCTAAGCTAGCCTGCTCTCCTTGCGTGCAGTGGAAGACACTGTCCTGTTATCAGTACAGGCAGTCCCTGAGTTAAGAACGTCTGACTTACAGACAACCCATACTTAAGAACGGACTTCTGGGTTCCCCGGTGCTATGTCATTTACGTAGAGTACACAGCGTAGTATACTACGCAATTTGCGTAAATGCTGATTTTAACGTATAGAACGCTATGCTGTTCCGATTTACATACAAATTCAACTTAAAGCCATTCTTAAGAACGGAACTCATTCGTAACCTGGGGACTGCCTGTATTAAAGTAAGATTCAACTGCCAGTCCAGTTGATTTCTGTGCATGGGGGTGGGTCACGACGTGTCCTTCACCTCAGGCAGCAAAACGTCTTGAGCCAACCCTGCCTCGCAATGTTCTGCCCAGTCTGAAAACTGATGGTGTTGAACTCCTGTGTGGGACACTCAGAGGTGAAGTGTAAAGCGATAAATTCCTGTTATTAGTTTCCCCACAGAACCAAGCAATCACACGGATTTTCTTGCACACGTGCATAGCAAGGCCCGAGTTCAGTGTAATGGCTTCCGATGCCCCCAGAACACACCTTCTCTGTCTGATGTGATTGCTGCCTGAAGGTTTCCCCACAAGTCTCAGCATCTGTAGGGCTTCCCTCCTGTGTGAATTCCCTCATGCAAGAGAGAGGTGAGAACTAAAGTGTTTGTGCAGGGCCAGGGTCAAAGGTGGGCATGGTTGGACACCTGCTGAGGGCCCACACCAACCAGAGGCCCACTGACAAGAGCCCCCTGGACTTGCTCCTCCCCTTTATTATTGCAACCTACTTGTTCACCTGGCCCAGACAATGGTGGTGGTGGTGGTGGTAAGGAACAGTAGTAGATGCCACTGCCTCCTTGCTCACTGGCTCTCTGATGCATGTCAAGCAAGCAAATGGTAGCAATGGTGAGAAAAAGGAAGAAAAGCAATAGCCACCCTTAGGCTTACAAAAGAAATGACACAAAAGGAAAGGGAGGGAAGAGGAAAAAAGATGGGTATGATGGAACTTTTGGCACTGAACTCAAGGCATGCAAAAAAACCCAACAACCCAAAAGCTAAGCTAGTCAGAGACCACACACAAGGTCCTTGAAACACTTGAAAGAATACAGATTTAATTCAATTGTTTAATAAGGAACAATTAAAATGAACTTAAATCATCCACCAGGGGAAACAGAACCATACATTCTAAAGGAATCAACACCAAGAAAGTTAAAAGAATTTAAGGGTGCAATCCTATGCAAGCTTAGACAGAAAAAAGGCCTTCAACTCCCAGCAGGCTGGGGCATGCTGGGAGTTGTAGGCCCTTTCTCTGTCTAAATTTGGATAGGATTGCGCCTTAAAACATATAAAAATCAGAGGTACAACTAGATACAGCAAGATGCACAGAAAATAACGTGTGTGTGTGTGTGTGTGTGTGAGAGAGAGAGAGGAGTGAGTGAGAGAGAGAGAGAGAGAGAGAGAGAAGTATAACACTTGAAAGAATACAGATTTAATTCAATCGCTGAGCATAAAACAACATCTAGTATTAGAGTGGAAACTAGCCCTTAAAGGGGAAGGCAAATGCCAACCCAAAATACCACAGAGAAAATGTGTGTGCGCATGTGTGCCTTCCTAGCAAAGTGTGTGCTACTGCTAACCATAGAAAAGCAGGATGTGGGGAGAGAGGGGCGGGGGGGGGGAGAATGGTTATAGAATGGTTATAGAATGGTTATTCTGAATCCTAGGATATCTTTTTCCTTCCTGGCATGAGGGGAGGGGGAAAGAAGTGGGTTTTGCCTTAGCATCTCCAGCCACAGCCAGGAGCAGATCTTTCACAGGTCCATGTGGGAGACAGGAGGCCCTCTCAGTGATTGCATTAAACCTCACTGAGGTGACAATAGGTAGTTACCTGGGCTTGGCACGGCAGGCTTTTTCTTGTGTCTTTTTTCTGAGGCAAAAATTCCCTTCCTGGCACCCACTCCTGCACTTCCAAATCAGTTCTGACACAATATTGGGGTTTGAAAATTTAAAAGTGTGCAAAGAAACGTTAAAAGGTTAAACAAACTAAAACTGGCTAAGAAAGTGTCCTTCTTTCCATCTGGTTTAAAAAGGCTTTAAAAAAATCAACATAAAATGTTTCTTAGTGGGTACATCTGTGGCTGTCACCAGACGCAAGATCAGCATTTTGCAAGTGTTAATACGGCAGGATAGAGCAAAACTGAAGACAAGAGGTTCATGGTGCTTGCAAGAGGTCCGGTATACAGTTCTGTTTGGGATGTGCTTAGCCTGAGTTCCCATAATGGCTGCAGGTCTTCTGATGCCTTTCCTGGATGGAATGGAGCTTCTTTCTACAGTCATAGGCTATCAGCCTCAAAACAGTAGAAATCAGGAGTGCTTTGTAACAACTTTTTTCCACAGTGGGATCATATATGACAGGGTTGCACAACCTTCTAGGTCCTTAGGGCCATATGTCATGTTTGCTGAGGCTCCAAGGCCCACAAATGCACACCCTTGCAAGCCCACATACTCTTCTCTCCACGTACACGCATACACTCTAACCCCACTCCAAACACGCATATACTTCCCCACACACAAAACTTCCTTTTCCTCAAAACCCAGGAGGCCCTCTGAGTGCTGATTCCTAGGGTGTCGTCCCAGAAGTGGGCCCTCTGAGTTTGCTTCCTAGAGCGGCCTCCCAGAAGCCGGCCCTCTGAGTGTGCTTCCTAGAGCGGCCTCCAAGTAGCAGGCCCTCTGAGCGCTGATTCCTAGAGCATCCTTGCTGGCAAATTAGGTGGTAATTTCTGTGGTGGTGGTGTGGGGCCTGCATGCAGCCTCCCAGCTGTACCTCCCAATATATAATCCCGATCTCTCTAATGGACTTTCTGGTGCACAAAGTGTTGCAGACTTAGACCGAGCATTCATAGATTTCATAGATCATGGAGTTGGAAGGAGCCTACAAGGCTATCGAGTCCAACCCCCTGCTCAATGCAGGAAACTAGAGATGGGGTCTCAAACAGCTGCTCTGTGTGGGTTCGCACATGAGCAACCCGTTCCGAACTGGCTTCAAAGGCAAAACTCACAAATGACCTTCACTGCATGGGTTCCCTTGTGTTCAACAAGTTCCGATCTTAGGCTGAAGCTTTTCCTGGAGTAGGAGCTCACCAGTGTGGATTCTCTCATGTGATATTAAGTTAAAGCGCCAACTGAAATACTTCCTATGGTGCAAGAGTTTCTATGATTTTTTACCTGTGTGAATTCTCTGGTGTACTTTGAGTGCTGAGCTGTGGTTAAAGCTATCCCCACACTCTAAGCACCGGAAGGATTTCCCAGAGACTGAGCACTTCAATGGCTTCTCTGCATAGGTTCGCACATGAGCAGCCAGTTCTGAACTGACTTCAAAGGTTTTTCCACAGGCAAAACACTGCAAATGACTCCTCCGCTGCATGGGTCCTTTCATGTTCAACAAGTTCTGATTTCTGGCTGAAGCTTTTCCCGCAATAGGAACACACTGCCGTGTGGATTCTCTCATGGAATCTTAAGTGTGAGCTCCAATTGAAACACATCCCACAATGCGAACATTTATATTGGTTCTCACCTGTGTGAGTTCTCCGATGTGCTTTGAGACCCGTGTAGGTTCCAAAGTTTTCTCCGCACTTTGAGCATTTGTAAGGGTTCTTTCGCCTGTGTATTCTCTGGTGATTAAGGAAGTCTGAGATTTGCATGTACTCTTTCCCACATTCGGAACACGTGTAAGGTTTCTGTCCTGCATGGATTCTCCCTTGAGGATTCCAGCCTAAGGTATTCCCACAGCGGGAGCATTTATGTGGCTTCTGCCCCATGTGCATTCTCTCCCTTTCTCCACAGCGTGAACATTTATACATTTTCTCACCCACATGGGTTCTCTCATGTGTTAGAAGATCCGTGCTGCTACTGAAGCTCTGGCCGCAGTGCCAACACTTGTATGGCTTCTCCTCCACAACGGTGCTCTCGTGAGTAGCAATGTGTGAACTTCGACTGTGTCGGTTCTCATCAGCTTCCCTACGACGTAGAGTAGCTTTCCCTCTGTCGGTTTTCAGTAACACCCTCAGCTGCTCCATTTTCTCAGGACTCTCCATGAAGGGTTTCTGTTCCTCATTTTCACTCAGCCACCGATCACCAGCTGGAAGAAAGGGGAGAATCAGGCAATGCTGTAAGATTAGGCAACCAGGAAACACAACAGGATTGTGCAGTCTGAATAGTTTATTTGCATATTTTCCCACCAGCTCTATTGTGTGCCTGAGAAATAGTGACTTGGCCCGTGACTCTTTCTCCCCTCCTGGATGTGCCACCACAGGAGCCAACCTTCTGCCCCCTTCCCCATGGAGGGAAGAGCCTGGAACCTGGACTACAGCAGTGGCCTGGGATCAGATCAGGATTCCCCAACCTCTTTGAGTTGGTGGGCACATTTGGAATTTTGAGACGGTGTCATGGGCACCCTCACAAAATGGCTGACATTGATGGGGTTGCTTGTCCGTTCATAAAATGGCTGACATTGCGGGCATGGCCAGTCACAAAACACTAATTTCCCAGAAGGCAAACTGATGAGACTAAAAGTAAAGTAACTTGCCCAAGAGCCGACGTACAAGGCAGAGATGGGTTCTCGGTTCCAAAATACAAAATCACCCTTTTGAATCCAAGTAAAGATGGTGCTGGAGGGTTGACTTTGCAGCATGCCAGCCCCTCAGTTAAAAAAAATAATTTTAAAAATCATAAGAAATAAAATTACAATCTGGATGGGCAGGGAGCCTGGAGGGTGCCAAGAAAGCTGTCCGTGGGTCTATGGGCACCACGTTGGAGACGCCAGGATCAGATGACTGGAAGGAAGGGCTGCTTTTATGGGTTGGTATTTTGGTGGAAGTGTTGGGCTAGAAACGAGGAGACAAGTTCAAATCTTCACTCAGTCACAAAGCTCATCAGGTGACCTTGGATCGGCCACTCTCCCTCTAGGCCTAACCTACCTCACTGGGTTCTTGTGCAGATAAAACTGGGGAAAGGAGAACCATGTATGCCATGTCTGGATCTCCTTCAAGCAAAAGTAGAATATAAATACAATAAATAAATAAATAAATACCACTTGCTAGCCCCCACTCCCCTTGGTTTATCTGCAGCTCTTTCTGACATCTGGAGGAAAGAGCCTGCACCTGAAACATGTTACCGGACTGCCACGGACTCTAGAAACTCTTATGTAGAGCTTGGGTGGGCAAAATGTGGGCAACAACCGGCCATATGCCTCCGAGGCTGCACTTGGACGCAAGTATGGCCCTAAATCCCTCGGGCCCAATCCCGGTGGACCACTTTGTGTGCCTTCTGGTTGCTGGGATCCTTGCCAAGAATGCTGGGGTAGCTGGATCTTGCCAGGATCTGGCAAGACGCCTTGGTTCTTAAATTCATGTCCAGAGAGCCTGACTAGACAGCCTGGCTTTGTAAATTTACAATCATGTTTGTGGGCCACAAAGATTCTAATACCACAAAGAAACTCTTGTAAACCGCCTTGGTTGGTTTTTGAAAGGAGGCATAGAAATATTTATTTATTTATTATTTGCTACATCTATATCCTGCTTTTTCCTTGTTCCTGTTGTACATGGTCCTCCTCCTCTCCATTTTATCCTCACAACAACCCTGTGAGGTAGGTTAGGCTGAGAGTCCATGACTGGCCCAAAGTCACCCAGTGAGCTTCATGGCCGAGTGGGGACTTGAACCCAGATCTCCCGAGTCCCAGCCCAACACTCTAACCACCACACCAACCTGGCTGTCTTGGCAATTGGCTGAAAAGACACTGCTGTGGCTTCTTCGAAAGAAGTCAAATAGCAGCAAAAACTAAATATCTACACAGAAGTAAGCCTCATAGATTTCAATGGAAGTTACTCCCAAGTGAGCTTCATGGCTGAGTGGGGACTTGAAGCCCGGCCTTCTGAGTCCCAGTCCAACACTCTAACCACTAGACCACACTGGCTCACAATAAATAACTAACAATAAATACATAATAATTTTAAAAAGTAGGCCATGCAAGACCACCTGATCTCAGCACACGGAACCAGGGCCGGTGCTACCACTAGGCCAACTAGGCAGCTGCCTAGGGTGCAGGGCTAAAGGGGGCGCCAGTCAGAAGCGCCACGCTGTGAGTGCCGGACTCCCCCAGAGCACTGGGCCGACGGGCAGGGCCCAGGTGCTTGGCAGGCGGCAGGGAACCCTTCTCCCATGGGGACGCACGCAGGGCTGCCCCGCAATGGCCCAGAGCTGCGGGTGCCCCACTCCTTGGCTCCAGGCATGCCGAAGATGGAGCTCTGCAAAGGGCTGGGTCGGGCATCCGCCACCTCTTCCGCTTCGGCTTGGTGGGAGTTGGGGAGCGTCGCCGTCGCCTTCCCTGTGCCAAAGGCCCTGAAGAGCAGGGAGCGCCTGCAGGCGGGCTGGGGCTCCTCGGGGTCTTTCACGCTCGAGAGACGCAGGATTGGGGCGGGCGGAGCGAGAATGCTGGACTAACAATTCGCTAGTCCAGCATTCTCGCTCCGCCCGCTCCAATCCTAGCAGCGAAGCCCCTTGCGGGTGGCCGGTCGCTGCCTGGGCCATGCTCGTCCCCGCCCCCAGGGGGAAATAAACCCTGGTTTCCTCGACGTGTTTTCGGGTTGCTTGGGAGAGAGGCCCGCCGTATCTGGGGAGACAGCCGTTGAGAGAGAGGCCCTAATGCGGCCATAAGAGGTCAGCAGCTTCTCAGGCGGCGATAGGCACAATCGCAACACCTGTCGAGTAGGAGCCCTGACTTGGGGTGCGTGGGACAGGAGGGGGAGGTTTGTTTGGGGTCTCTCTCCCCCCCTTCGAAAAGGGAATAGGGGGGGATAAAAATGGGAAATTAAAAAAGAAATATAAGAGAGAAGGAAGAGAAAAGAAACGAGGAGGGGGGACGAAAGAAAGAGAAAGGGGGAAACATGAAAAGAATGAAAGGCAACAGAACGAAAGCAACAGGACAGGACAGAGGGAGCGAACGAGAAGAGGAGAAAGAAGGGGGAAAGGATCGTGTTTGGGTGGGGAGTGAGCGAGCAGCCAGAAGCTGCGCGCTTCACTGTTCTTGGTCGCATCCCTCGCCTCACCTCAGATGCCGCCAGCCTGCAAGGGAGACGAGCGCCGCAGCTCTGCTCCTGGGCGGTACTGGGAGGAAGCCGGGAGCCGAGGCTGTCGACTCCAGCGGCCCCAGTAGCAGCTTGCCTCCCCCCCCAAGGAGTCCCAAGGCAGCCGGCTGGTTTCCTAGCGGAGGGCATAAAGGGGCGCGCGTGAGGGGCTACAATATTAAGAAAATACAATGTACTAATCAGTAACATTCCACAAAATAAGGAAGGTTCATTTTCTTTTCGTTTTTTTTAAAATCCAGTGATGCAATTGTGTAGGCCTTTGTTCTGCCATCTAGGGGAGGGGGGTATTGTGCCCCCTACATGAAGCGAGGGAGCACAGAGGGTGGAGGGGGTTGAGCTCCTCTCACCAGCCCACTCCTTTCTGTGTATAAATAAATAAATAAATAAATGACCCTTTTGGGTGGGTGGGGCAGTTATGTGCATAAATCTGGCTGGGTGACCGGCCAGATGGGCGATTAACAAGGGGGGGGGGGCGCTAAATATCTTATCTTGCCTAGGGCACCAAACTGCCTTGCACCGGCCCTGCTCAGAACCCTCGGGCAGCTTCCTCAGCCGATTCCAGTCCCAGCCCACCACAAACCAGGCGCATCTGGCCTGGGAAGCCACCATTTTAAATTTTCCCCACAATGCACTGGAACAACACCATGTTAAGAACTCCTGGGCTTCTGGGATGCTTTGAATGGTGGCTTCCCCATCACCCACCCACCCTGCCATCAAGGAAGTCCAGTTGGTGGGGAAGATATAGGAGGGGACCACTAGATGGCTCTTTGCCAACAGGAGCTCAGTCCTGTTATAGACATATGCTCCTGAGAACGGTGGGAATTTACGTTTTCAAAAATGGAGGATCCAATGTTTCCCCCATTTCTTGCTCCCAGCAGCCTTAGGGGCAACTACAGTTTCAGCCAGTGACCATCACATGACCTGCAGAGCCAAATTTGACCGGCTACAGACCCCTCCTTCCCCATTTCCTCTTGGGGCTCTGAACATGCAGATACTTTAACAAGCCAATCAAGCCAGGTCTTCTATTCCTTGCGTCATTGTCCCCCAAGCTGCTTCTTATATCATGTCTGATGAAGTGATCTGGAGATCTCAAAAGCTTGCACATGCTAGTTGGGGAATGCTGGGAGTTGTACGACTTTTTTCTGTCTAAACATGCCTAGGATTGTGCCTTTAAAGAGCTATAAGCATTTCAACTCAGATACTAGCCCTGAGGAAGACAGCTGACATAAATGCCAAATCCCATGCCTGGGAGTACAGGGCAGTCTTAATCTGGCGCCACGAAGTGTTGGTGCCAGGTGGGCCTCAGTGGGGAGATTGTTCCAAAATCAGGGGGCCACTACTGAGAAGGCCCTCTCCCTTGTTGCCACCTTCCAAAATAAATGCATAAACGCATTTATATCCTGCCTTTCCCCCTCTCACAAGGAATCCAAAGCAGCTTACATGGTCCTCCTTCTCCTCCCCATTTTACCCTCACAATAACCCTGTGAGGTAGGTTATGCGGAGTCAGTGACTGGCCCAAAGTCACCCAAAGTGAGCTTCATGGTCAAGTGGGGACTAAAATCCGGATCTCCCCAGTCCTAGTCACAGGAAGCTGCGTCAGACCTTTGGTCTATCTAGCCCAGTACTGTCGACACTGACTGGCAGTGGCTCTCCAGAGTTTCAGGCTGGATTCTTTCCTAGCCCTACCTGGAGATGCCGGGGATCAAATCTGGGACCTCCTGCATGCAAAGGAGGTGTTTGACCACTCCAACACTCTAACCATGACACACCAAAATGGCTCTCCAGTTTCTGGGTTGTTGGGAAAGAGAAAAACCAGAGTTAGAACCCTGAGTTCTTGTGACATGCAAACCGGGCCATTATATGTTTCTAGAGTGGTCCATCAACCCATGGGGGTTGACAGTGATATGGGAGGATGACCCCTTCATTTCAGATGTGGGAAAGTGACACAGCCAGATCCGAAGCTGCTTAAGGAACCGCACAATATCCAGCGAGTGACGCCCCAGAGAGACTTACCTAACAAGCTTGCGTTCCCACCCCCCTCCTGCTCAGCTTCTGCAGAAAGCTTCACCATCTTCACCATGTCTGGCAGAGCCTGGTTTCCACTGGGGGGGTTTTCAAACTCCTCTTCTGACACCCCTGCGATCTGTAGAGGGAAATCAGAACAAAATGAAGCCCAGATGAAACCTTCAAGGTTCTCAATTTATTTATTACAAGGATGTATCACCACATTCTTTAGTCAAATACCGGTAAGCGAATTTCAGAGCAGTTTACAAGGATTAAAAAAACACAGCATAGGAATCTCCCAGGTCAGACTCCTTTTTAACTGGAGATGTCAGGGTTTGAACCCACAACGTTCTGCATGCAAAGGGGGCTTTGAAGGATGGCAACAAGGGAGAGGGTCTTCTCTGTGGTGGCCCCCGACTGTGGAACACTCTTCACAGTGAGACCCGCCTGGTGCCAACATTGTCATCTTCTCAGCGCCAGGTTAAGACTTTCCTCTACTCCCAGGCATTTAACAGCCTACGACGGAGGTGTTTTAGGTTTGTTTGTTTGTTTGATCAAGTTCTGGTAGTTTTATTGTCCATTGTTTTTAATTTGTTTTGTGGGCTGTTTCAAATTTTTGAATGTTAAAGGTTAATGTATCATGTTTAATCATGCCGTGAACCACCCAGAAACTCCCAAAAAAAATCACAATCCTGCAGCAAACAAAAAGGGTGTGTGGTCGTGATCAGAGGGAGACAAGACAGGTTGTGCTGCAAGGGACACTGGAATACCAGCTGGAGGACCAAGGGGGAAGGAGGGGGAGAACAACCCACGGTGATCCCGATAGTCTTCGGGCGCACCTTCGGTTGTTCCACGAACAGCCCACACTGCACAGCTTATTCGCAGGTGGATTGTTGCATCACGCGAACTCACCCAGAGAGGGAGGGGGCCTTGCCCAAGAGCCCTCAAAAACCCAGAGCTGGCACTGTTCCTGACACAATCTGAATGCTCAAAGATCCTCATTTGGCTGCTGCTGTTGAAGGGCCCAATCCTATGGGTCCATCCCATTGTCATCACCCAGCCCCGGGGAATTGTAACACACTAAACAAAAGCAGCTGCTCTTTGCTGGCAACAAAGCCACTGCTTTGTCGAGGTGGCTGCCTGCCCAATTAATGTTTCCTGCTTGTGAAAACACACCCACAACAGTGCTCCAAGGTTGTAAATAGACTCACCCGCTGTTCCCAGCCTTTGGCCTCTCGCTGCCACATGAGAAAATCCTTTGCCAGGCTCACAGCCTGGGCGCAAGTCTCTGGACCAGTTTCTCTGAGCCAGCTCCGCATCTCCAGTGGCAGGACGGCCTGGAACTGCTCCAGGGTCACCAGCTCCACAATCTGCTTCTTGGTGTGTGTCTCCGGCTTCAGCCACCGACGGCAGAGTTCCTGCAGCTGCCTGCAATACTCTTGAGGCCCGTCAGCCTCTTGGTAGCACAGCGTCCGAAAGCACTGGCGCTGCATCTCCGCCCCTGCAGCACCTCCAGCGAAAGCTCCCTCCTTCCCTTTCCCGCTGTGTATAGCATCCAGATGGATCTCACGGTCCTGTCCATCTTCTCCAATGAGATGGGGCTGGATTTGGGAAACCCACAATCCTCTGGGCCACTTGTTGGCATCCGTTGCCTCCTGGGAGGCCCTCTGAGCGGTTTTAGGATTGTTCCATGGCCCCTGCGCAGGCAGTTGTGGGTTTTCCTCTCCTGAATGAGGAGCCTGTAGCGTTCTCAGAAACTCTTGCAACTGGGCATCCCAGTTCCCTGATGGTCCTTCCTCCGGCTCCTCTTTCACCTTTTGTTCAGTTTCCTCACTGCTCCTCTCAATTTTTGGAACAACTGCCCCTTCCCTTATCTCTCCTGGTTCAGGGCCTGCCAAGTCTTGTTCCTCCATTTTTATTTCTGGATCCATGTCCTGCTTTAGCAGAGATCTGGTTGCCTTTGTCTCTTGTGCTGCAGCCATTTCTTCTCATGGACACGACTTCTTCTACTCTTCCCCCTTCTCTCTTTCAGCACCAGTCCTTGTAGGATGTCCTGGCACTGTTGTTAAACCCTCAGCAGAACAGGCTCATCCAAGGAGACTCTTCAAGTAACAGAGCAAAGCATCAAGGCCTTTCAACAGCCTGTGGGAGCTGGCCATCCTCCAAGCTAACATGGCTGTCTCTCTTTGCCTAGAAGGAAGCAGACACACAATGAAAATAAGAGAGATGGAGACAGTTCCAACCAACAGCTTGATTTATCTTTCCAAAGACAGTGGATCGACCATTGCTCGTTTCTTTATCCCAACAGTCCTAAAAACAGTCCTAGACGCAACATGAAACCATCACAGCACCTGGTAGGGTTGAATGTGAATGTCTGCAGCCTCTTCCCATGTTTCATCTTAAGACTGTGACTCAAAGCAGAATACATGGCTTGGACATGAGCCACTCCACCTATTTTTTTTTTGTTCCCTTTGTTTATCATCTGCTCGATGATAAATCATCTGCTCGATGATAACATTCTGGAGAACTTTAAAGCTTACACACTATTTTATTTATTTTTATTTATTTATTATATTTATACCCCACCTTTTTTCCTGCAAGGAACCCAAGGCGGCTTACATAATCCTCCTCTTCCTCTCCACTTTATCCTCACAACAACCCTGTGAGGTAGGTTAGGCTGAGAGTCAGTGACTTTTGGGTTGGCCTAATAAAGTTATTATCCTCATATGGATTGTGGAATTTTTATTTTTATATACGGTATATATATATATATATATATATATTTACAGCCAACATGGCTACCTTTGCTTTTTGTGGAGTCTATAAGGGTGCAGGCTAAATACCTGCTGTATGGAATTTATCACAAGGACAACACGTGTGGATTTTCCGTGCCCTCTTGACAGCCAAAAGACTGATATTACAACACTGGAAAGATAAACGCTCACCTCCTAGAACACAATGGATTGAGGACCTAATCAGGCTTTCAACATTTGAGTGGGTGCTATTTATCCTTTCATTGGATAAATACACGGATATTTGGTCTGGTTTTTCTGAAGTTTATGCATAACTATCTTTATGGATAATTGTATTACTACATACTTTTTGATACTTATATATATTTCATACATATTTACTGTAAGTGAGCTATTTAAAATACTGTAAGAAAAATGTATTTGTTGTTGTTCATTTCCCCCCCTTCATTTTTCAGAATGGTTTTTGTTTTGTTTTGGTGTAAGTCAGATTTTTTTTAAAAGGTGCAGGCTAAAATGTCTGGGAATCCTTTGGTGAATGCAATGTAATTGTGTTAGCTTCCCCCCCGCCCCACCTTTCAACTTCACAATTCTGTTTGATTCCAAAACAGCCGACATTTCCACTCATACAAAAATGCTGAAGACATACAACCCTCAATATCACGTTACTCCTTAGGCACCTTGAGGTTTTGTTAGCCTTAGTGTAAACCTTACTTGTTTCACTGTGCACCTTGAGTAACTTTAATTGACGTTGCAGTACATAAATGCTATAGTTATAGGAACTGAGTCCTCCCCGTCTCTTTTAGCATCATTTTCTAACTACTGACAGCTGCTATGTTTATCGCACTCATTTTGACTACAAGCCAGAATGCAATATATGGCCAAGTTTCACTTAGTTCTTAATGGGGCAAGAATAATCTTGTGTATGGGCTGTAGCTGTAGTCTCTGTAGCCGTTCCTTTAACTGTGGTCCAATCGGCCCAACAAGCATGAGGTTATATGTCTTTCCAGGCCATGAAAAGCTTCACTTTCTGGTTTCAATCACTGTTAAAAGCCCATGAAGCAACTATGCTAAGTTCGTTTTAGCAGTGGAGTGGACAACTTGCGGCCCTCCAGATGTTTTCGCCTACAATTCCCATGATTTCTCACCATTGGCTATGCTGGCTAGGGCTGATGGGAGTCGTTGGCCAAACATCTGGAGGGCCACAAGTTGCCCACCCCTTTGGCCCACTGTTCAGATCAGCCTCCCCCCCCCCGCAACCTGGTGCCCTCCAGATGTGCTGGACTACAATTCCCAGCATCCACCAGCCAGCATGGCTGGCTAGCGGATTCTGGGAGTTGTAGTCAGAGACATCTGAAAGGCACCAAGTTGGAGGGCGGCTGCTTTAGATTACTGCAAAGGGTCCTACACGGGGCTGCCTTTGAAGACAGCACTGAAACTTCAGTCAGGACAAAATATGGCGGCAACAACTGACTGGAATTGGGCGTGACAGTCCTATCACGCCAGTACTGTACCATCTCCATTTCGAGGCTCAATTCAAAGGTTGGGTTTTTAAAAAAGTTTTAATTAAAATAGAAGCCATCTGGCACACCTGTGCCCTTTTAACTCACCTGCTTTGGGGAGGGGTGTTCCTCTACATTGCGCTCCCTGGGAACCTGCCACCCCCTCGCTCACTCGCAGGCAGCAAAATGCAAAGAGCGGTTGCCCATCCATGGGAAAGGGAACCGGAAGGAACCTTGCCTTGGGCACCTTCCCTTGCCACATGCTGGGGCCGCTCTAGGAGTCAGAGCTCTGCCACTTTAACCCCTTCATAGCAATGGTCCGTAGGCAGCACTGCCAGAACATAGCCGCGTCCCATAAAAGTAAATGGAGGAAAACGATACGTGTGTGTATGTGTATACACGCACACAACATACATTTGAAAAATGATTATATATATATATATATGTGTGTGTGTGTGTGATATTATTATCATTTATTAAATGTATGTGTTGGTTGCCACCGTAAAACTTACACACACCTTTAATTAATATAATAGAAAAAGAACCCCCAAATCAGTACAGTTTAACCCATAATCAGCCCAATAATACAAATAAAAGAAACAAACACTATAAAAACATAATCTAAATTCAATACAGTATGAATGGCTTACGCTGGCTCAGCTTGTCTGAGCGTGGAAAGCTAAGCAGGGTCAAGCCTGGTTATTACTTGGATGGGAGACCCCCTCCTCTAGTTTCCTGCATTGAGCAGGGGGTTGGACTCTGCTCAACCTTGTAGGCTCCTTCCAACTCTATGATCTATGAAATCTATGAAAAAATGTCCATCCACAAATACACAAAATCCCTCCCTGACCCCCCAACCCACAGCCTAGAATGAATGCCACAAAAGCTGCTCGCAACAATTGGGCCATAACTAATGTCCAAATGCCTGGGGAAAGAAGTAAGGCTTTGGCTAGGCCAAAAAGATGGCAGTGTTGGTGCCAGGTGAGCTTCCTTGGGGAGTCCCCACTGAGGCCATGAAGCTCACTGGGTGGCTTTGGGCCAATAAATAACTCTCAGCCTGGCCTAACTCACAGGATTGTTGTGAGGATAAAATGGAGAGGAGGAGGACCATGTACGCCACCTTGGGTTCCTTGCAAGAGGAAAAAAGGCAAGATATAAATGTATAAGTGGGGTCATCCGGAGTTTTGGAGTGTGTTGCCATCAGTATGATGATGACGCGCAGCTCTATTTCTCCTTTTAATCTCCAGCAGGGGAGGCTGTGGATGTGCCAAACCAGTGTCTGACTGTGAGTCTGTGACAATGGACTGGATGAGGGCTAACAAACTGAAGCTCAATCCAGACAAGACTGAGATGCTGTTAGTGGGTAGTTCCTCTGACCGGATGGAGGGAGTTCAACCTGTTCTGGATGGGGTTGCACTCCCCTTAAAGCAGCAGGTCCATAGCTTGGGGGTCCTCTTTGAGCCATCATTGTCACTTGAGGCTCAGGTGGCCTCAGTGGCAAAGAGTGCCTTCTACCAGCTCCAGCTGGTGGCCCAGTTACACCCCTATCTGGACAGGGATAGCCTGATTTCAGTAATCTATGCTCTGGTAATCTCTAAACTTGACTGCTGCAATGCACTCTACATGGGGTTGCCCTTGAAGACTGTTCGGAAGCTGCAGCTGGTGCAAAATGCGGCAGCCAGATTAATAAGTGGGACCAGGAGGTCTGAACATATAACACCTGTTCTGCCCGCTTGCATTAGCTGCCTATTTGCTAGCGAGCCCGATTCAAGGTGCTGGTTTTAACCTATAAAGCACTACACGGCTTGGGACCCCAATACCTGATGCAACGCCTCTCCCAACCACAATCTACCCGGACACTACGCTCAGCATCTGGGACCTTCCTCTGACTGCCCCCCCCCCGAGGGAGGCTCGGAAGGCGGCAACAAGGGGGAGGGCCTTTTCTGTGGTAGCCCCCCAATTGTGGAACAGCTTCCCCACTGACGCCTGCCTGGCGCCAACTTTACTATCCTTTTGGCGCCAGGTTAAAACTGCCCTCTATGCTGAGGCATTTAACAGCTGCAAATAGCACACGGGGTGGTGGTTATGTCATCTTTTTATCCAGTCCTTTACATCTGTCTTAGCTATTTCAGTAATTTTAAAAGTGTTTTTAAAATGTTTGTGTAAATTTCTCGATGATTTTATTGCTTGTATTTTTTTAATACTGTCTTTTATTGTAACATTGTATTTTATTGTGTAATTTTATAATTGTTGTAAACCGCCCAGAGAGCTTCGGCTATTGGGCGGTAGAAAAAGTAAACAAACAAACAAATAAATAATAAGATATTATCATTAATAATAATTAATATAATAATAATAAGTGCATCTCCTAACTCCCGCCCCAAGCTTCCCTCTCTCTCTCTCTCTTTCTGTATATATAGTGACGAGGGATATAGTGATGAGGGATGAGACATATAGGGATGAGGGTGTGTTTGGCACCCTCCCTGCCAGTTTAGCAGTGTTGCCAACCTGTGTGGCTTGTGCAGGATTGCAAAACCGAGCGGTGTAAGTGGCCCTACTTTTCCCTGGGCTGCCTCAGCAATGGTCCCTGCTTCCTGGCTCATCACACCTGGCTAGGGAGGGTGGGGCCTGACTGACTCCAGCTACAAAGGCTGCTGCTGCTCCTGCCTTTGTTTGTTTGTTGGTATCTGTAATTATTTCTGTTGTATTTTTTTTTTAATATTTAGTGTTTTTTAATATTTTTTAACTTGTATTGCTGTTCTTATATTCTGTAGATTATTTTTTTTAATACTATATTCAGTGTTGCTTGATGTTTTGTGTTCATGTCTTTTAGATTGTGAGCCTGAGGGCAGGGACTGTCTTATTATTAATTTGTGTAAGCCGCTCTGAGAGCCTTTTCTGGCTGAAGAGCGGGGTATAAATGAAATAAATAAATAAATATAAATAAATAAATCATGACTCCTTACTTAGCCTTACTAAGGTTAGCCTTACTTAGACTAGACCCATTGAAATAAATGGGACTTAAGTCATGACTAACCTAAGCCCCACTTATTTCAATGGGTCTACCCTAAGGAGGACTAACACTGGATGCAACCTAGAGCTACCTCTCCGTAGTTTGCTGCTTTGTGGCCTGTGCTCTCCTGCTCCGGTTCTCCCAGCCTCACAGGCCTTCTCCACAGCAGTTCAGCCAGCTAAGACCCTGGACGTAAAGGTCTCCTAACTATCATCACCTTTGGTCCCAGCAGGGTGCACAACCTGTGGATCAGGAGTCACAGGCATCCCGCCCCGCCCCCCCCCCCCCGGAGCAGCAGTGTAGTGGCAAATCTTGAAGTGCAGGGGCTCATCATGGCAGTCCCCATAGCAATACCCCCAAGAACAGCCCCCAAATTCAGATTACCGTGTGGATCCATATCCGTAAACCAGTCGTAGCAATCTTCATCTCTATCAGGAACCGGTGTTTTGTCAAGCTAATGGGAGCCAGTGCAGCGTAGCGGTTAAAGAGTGTTGGACTGGGACTTGGGAGAACTGGGTTCTAGTCCCCACTCAGCCATGAAGCTCACTGGGTGACTTCAGGCCAGTCACATACATACATACAGTGTGTGTGTGTGTGCGCGTGCGTGTGCGTGTGCGTGCATACTAACCTACCTCACAGGGTTGTTGTGAGGATAAAATGGAGAGAGGATTATATAAGCTGCCTTGGGTTGCCTGCAGGTAAAAGGTGGGATATAAATATAATAAATGCATAAATAAACGCCCATTGAGACCAAGCCACCCCCAAATACTTTGCACTGCAGCAAAGAGAGTTCACCATAATAGATTGTTGGCTAGTGAAAATCCTTTTCACCTCCACCTACTGTGAGGACTGCAGCTAAGCTCAGAGGGATCAGGGAAGCCCGAGGGGGTGGCGTCCTGGCTAGTCAAAACATCCCTGGGCTTCAACCCTGTGAGCCTTGTCTTCACTGCTCCACCGCTCCCAAGACCCCAAGCCGCCACTGTGAAAACCATCACTTCTGTGGCAACTCTGGCACCACCACCATTGCCGAGCGCGCTGCTAGGATCATGACTTGACCACTGCTAATGGCGGTGGTAGAGCAGCAACTCTGAAGTTGCCCTCAGTGCTGACTCCAGGTTTGGAGGGCTAGACACCCTCAATGCTTCCCCGCTCCAGTTCAGACAACACGATAACCCACACTCAAGGGCTGAGTATGGGTTGAGTGTGGGTTGTTGTTGAAATGTGGGTTATTGTGTTGTCTGAACCCAGCTGTGCCAACAAGCCATGGCTGGTTAACCACGAACAACCCATGAAGAGAAGTCATGGTTTGTTGTTGGGTTGTGAACTGTGGGTTGTTCACCGTGGTTTGTTATCTCGGCTGAGTTCAGACAACACAATAACCCACATTTCAATGACAACCCATGGTTCAACGACAACCCACACGCAACCCATACTCAACCCTTGAGTGTGGGTTATCGTGTTGTCTGAACCCAGTCCCAGTGACCATGTAGGCAGTGGCATCTACTTCTCTTCCTTCTCACCACTGCCACCATTGTCTGGGACAGCATGCCCCTGCTGGGGTGTGGGCTCTTGGCTGGTGCCCAACCATGCCTACCCTTGATGACTGCTGGGGCAGCCTGCATAACTACTTTACCACTGCTAAAGACAACTATAAAGCAACAATCACAACCTCGAAGATGTGTGTGCATGTACGTGGACATATACATCTCCCCATGGAAAGCTTGGCTACATACACATGCATGCATATTATTTATTTATTTCTATGCCATCAAATAGCCAAAGCTCTCCGGATGATTAACAACAATTAACATACATATACATACATAAACACATACTGTACACATGCACAGTTGCTTTGTCTAAGCATCAATGCCATTATAAGCAGAGCCCTGCTGGATCAGACCAAGGGTCCACCTAGTCCATCATTCTGTTCACACAGTGGCAGACCAGCTGCCCATGGGAAACCCACAAGCAGGAAATGAGTGCAACAGCACCTTCCAGCCCATGTTCCCCAGCAACTGGTGTACCTAGGCAGATACTGCCTCTGATACTGGAGGAAGCATATAGCCAATCAGGACTAGTAGCCACTGATAGCCTTCTCCTCCATGAATTTGTCCAATCCCCTTTCAAAGCCGCCCGTTGCCTGGTGTGTGTGTGTGTGTTTTTAAATGCAACAACGAAAGGGTTAAATAAATAGAGTTCTGGTTTGTAGAGAGACCCATGAATTCGAGAAAGGCAGATGTGAAGGCAGCCGCTTTGTGTCCCCCCTCCTGGAAAACTGGCTTTTGGGTTGCCCCTGCCTGCCTTAGGTACAACTGGGAGTCCCTCAACACCCTCCAGGGGGTGCGATGCGGCGACTTCAAGGAGAGGGTGAGTTTCAAGCAAGGCCGGATTCAGAGGAACTGCGGGAGAAGCAGAAATAGCCAGAGAGAGAGGGAGGGAGAGAGAAGCAGCAGCTTTGCAAACAAGAAAACCCGGGAGGTCACGCTGAGGGGCGGGCGTGCTAGGGTTGCCAACTTACGGTCTCTTCTCTGTGCCTTTAACAGCAGCCTTGAAATAGCAGGCATTAGCGGTTGATCTTGTTTATCGCCGTACTGTGAAAAGCTTCACTTTCTGATTTCTGCAGATCACTCCTGGGATGTTAAAGGCAATGAGAGCAGGCCAGGAGCATTTCTTTCTTTTCTGGTCAGTTGGCAACCCTAAGCTCTACAGCTGATGTTAGAAAGCTATGTTAACAGGAACTTAGGAAGCTGCCTTATACTGAGCCAGACCATGGGTCCCTCTAGCCCAGCCCTGTATTGCCAACACTGACCTGCAGTGGCTTTCCAGGGCTTCAGGCAGGAGTTTCTTCAGGAGATGTCTGGGATTGAACTGGGGACCTTCTCCATGCAAAGCAGGGGCTCTCCCACTGAGCCACGACCCCTCCCCAGTGCTAACTAATGTTCTCATTCTTATCAGGTCAACCCAGCCCAGTGGATACTGATGGCCATTCCCAAACCCCAGTGCATTCTAGTGGCTGTTCAGAAGGAGTGTGCCTTTAGCTGTCAACAAGGGATCTCTTTGGGCCTTTGGTGACAGTATGGTGACTCCAATGTCAGTGGGGTGGTGAACCCACTCCAGGTTTTAGTCTGAAGTTTTAAGGAGCTATCTGTGGTGCTGAATCCCGCCCCCAACATAGGTTGAGCACCATGGACAGTTCTTTTAAGGTTCAGACTGAAACCCAGCGTGGATACACCACCCCACTGACATTGGGTTCACCAGCAGCTGCTGCTGCACACAACAAATCACCCTTGCTTTAACGTATCTCCATGGCCGTGCATCATTCCTATGCATTTCTTAGATTGGCTGCTGACCTAAGCACGTGGGGAGGCTGATAGTCATTCATTTCACTTCAGTTATTACATTTCTATAGCGCCCAATAGCCGAAGCTCTCTGGGCGGTTTACAAAGATTAAAATCTTAAAGATACATTATAAAAAACCATATACATTACAAACATATAAACATACAACACAGACACACACACACACACATATCTAAAAAAAAAATGTAAACAATCAACAACAAGAAAAATTCTAGACCTGCTTAAAACCTCATCGTTTGCCACCAAATGCCTGACAGTAGAAGGTCTTAACCTGGCACCGAAAAGATAACAATGTGGGTGCCAGGCGGGCCTCGTCGGGGAGATAATTCCACAATTGGGGCCACCACTGAGAAGGGCCTCTCCATCTCCCTCCGAGCAGGCACCTGGAGGAGGGCCTTAGACAATGAACATAGTGTAGCTTCATGATATGGGTGAAGGGGGTCTTTCAGGTAACTTGGTCCCAGGGCAAGCAACCTGTTGCCCTCCAGGTCTTTTGGATTACAACTTCCATAATCCCTGACCATTGGCCATGCTGGCTGGGGCTTCTGGGAGTTGTAGTAGGTAGACCAAAACAACTGGAAGGCACCGGGTTGCCTAACTCCAGTACTTTAAATTGGGCCTAGAAATACAAGAACAACTAGTGCAAGTGGTATAATATAGATGACGCATGCTTCCTCTGAACCCCAGAAGCTGGGGATAACAAGCAACGAGGAAAGGTTGTTTCCTTAACGTTCTGCTTGCGGGTTTGCCAGAGGTATCTGGTCGTCCACAGCTGGAAACAGGGTGCTGGGCTGGACATACCATTGGCTCAAGCTTGCTATTTCTCACAGTGCACTTATCGGCAATGAGCGGAGTGTTTTTGGCTCCACTTGCAGAGCAAGGAAGTGCGGCAGGAATAAAAATGGAAAAATGGGATCCGGCAGAAGTCGAGCCCAGGGAGATGCTGGAGAGAGACCTTCACATCATCCAGGTAGATACGAATGGACAGCTTTCGCCAGGAGTAGATGCCTGTGAAATCAAGCAAGAGCCTGAGGAAGGGCTGCAGCCGTGCTGGGAGGCTCCGCAGCACAACTTCCTGAAGGATGCGCCCTCTCCTCAGTCAGGATGGAAAACCCCACAGTCACCTCAGTCCCAATCGGTGGAGATCCCTAAGGATTTAAAATATTCCTTCAAGGAATTCACAGATGCCAGGCAGTGGCCTTGCGGAGAGTGGAGGACTGAAATGCCATTGGGCCCGCCAGAATCCCAGCCGGTTGACAGAAGCCAGGAGCTTTCTAGAGACGCAGCAGAGGAGAGGATTCCAGACGAGGACACCGTCAGCTTGGAGATACGGCGTTGTCGCTTCCGGAGGTTCTCCTACTGGGAGGTTGAGGGGCCCCAAGAGGCATTTGGCCAACTCCGGGAGCTTTGCCATCAGTGGCTGGAGCCGGAGAGACGCACCAAGGAGCAGATGCTGGAGCTGTTGATCCTGGAGCAGTTCCTAGCCATCCTGCCAGAGGAAATGCGGAGCTGGGTCCACGAACGTGGACCAGAGACTGGAAGCCAGGTGGTGGCTCTGGCCGAGGATTTCCTCCTGATGCTGAAGGGGTCCAAGAACTGCCAAGAGCAGGTAAGAAAAACATTTTCCTCCTGGCGATCAGAGAAAGAAATGTCAGCATTGGGTTGATGACAGAAGAATTGCGGCTCCAGTTCCTGTTCAGGGGCCAATAAACAAATAGAATCCCGACAATATGGAGGCTCTGTGGGCAGGTGGTTCTCATGTTTGGGAATTGGGTATGCCGCCTATTCTAGATGGTGCTGCACTCCCCGAAAAGATAGGGTGGCCACGTGTGTATCACCCAAAAAAGAGAAAACGCATCGCAGACAAAAAGGGGATTTGCCTAAAATTTGCATGTGCTATTTTATATAGAGATGCAAATTTGGACATAATGACTATAATTTAAATAGAACTGCAATGCATCTCACCATAGTGGCAAAGACTGTGACCAGGTGAGCTGTGTGCCTGGCTGCTCACCTATCCAGGTGCTAACAACTGCTGATAGGCAATTTCAGGGTCCGGCTCTCCCTTCTTAGGGTTCTGTATTTTTAAACCCAACTTGAACCAGATAGCCTTTCGGACACAGGATGCCTTCAAAATAGAGGACTGTCCTCTGTAAAGTAGGACACAGGGCCACCCTACAAAAGAGCAGGCACGTAGCTCCTTGTTCCAACACTGTCACTTAAGGTTCAGGTGGCCTCAGTAGCTAGGACTGCCTTTTACCACCTGGTTGGTCGGCTGGTTTGCTAGCTGGATGGGGATAGTGGTGGTTCACACTTTGGTAACCTCCCAGTTGAATTACTGTTGCCCTCCAGGCAATGAATTACTGTAATGCATTGTATGTGGGGCTCCCCTTAAAGACAGCCTGGGAAGTTCCACTAGTGCTGCCTGCGGCGGCCAGAAATGTAACCGGTACAGTCAGGTGGAATCTTCTTATACCGACTCTGAAGAAGCTGTGCTAGCTGCCTTCTGAGCCCTAATTGCCCAAAATGGCTCGTGACTCAAATATCTGCAGGAGTGCCTCTGCCTATATCACATATAATAACTTCAGATCATTGGGGAAGATTCTTCTCCAGGTTCCTCAGGTACATAGTGACTGGGTTCAGACAACACAATAACCCACACTCAAGGGTTGAGGATGGGTTGAATGTGGGTTGTCGTTGAACTGTGGGTTGTTGTTGAAACGTGGCTTATCGTGCTGTCTGAATCCAGCCATGCTAACAAACCATGGTTTGTTAATCATGAACAACCAATGAAGGGAACCCATGGGTTTGTTGTTGGGTTGTGAACTGTGGGTTGTTTCAACGACAACCCACACTCAGCCCATGCTCAACCTTTGAGTGTGGGTTATGTTGTCTGAATCCATCCTATGTGTCAACAAGGGAGAGAGCCTTCTCGGTTGTGGCACCCTGACTTTGGAATACCCTCCCATGGAGGTGCAACTGGTGCCAATATTGCAACAGTTTTGGCGCCTGTTCATCCAGGCATTTTGATTGGTTGATTTGGTCTATATTCTGTTGCAGCGGTGTTGAACCGCAGGCCCACCGGCCATTTCTGGCCCACCTGGCATTCCAATCTGGCCCTTCTGGAATCCCCAAATGGCCACGCCCCCTTCCCCTGACCCCACCTTCTTTCACCCAACCAGATATCATTTGATGTTTCCTGGTTTTTGCTTATTTTCCCCCATTCTGAAAGATAAGTACAGCTTAGCTACTGGCAGCAAGAGTTTTAGGGCGCAATCTAATGGGGATGCCCGTAAACCTCTGATCTTGGAGGATGACGGGCATCCTATGCAGGGCAGGAGGAGCGCGGAGGAGATCTTTGCCTCCTTGCTCCTCCTGCCCTGTAGGCCATCTAGTTGTGGTGCTTTGGACGGGGAGGGAAGGAGGCCGGAGCACCACCAGCATACATTGTATCCTGGCAAACCCAGCTGCCTCCCCTCCCCACCCCCCCCACCCCCCGGAAAGCCTTCTCTACCCTGTCTCCGAGGTTGGTCTTATAACCTCAGAGAAGCAGCTGGCAATGTTCTTTCCGCGCCGGCTGCAGCAGGAGAGGGGGAATTTGAGCGTGGATCCCCGCTCCGAGGTCGGAGCCTTTGTCCGACCTTGGATCTGGGAATCCAAAAAATCCTATGGCCCTTTAGACGCTGTCTAGGGGTCATAGGACTGGAGTGCTCTGCCCAGCTAAACCATGCTAGTATTTTGTGCCTACCCCCTTGTCTTCAGCCCTGGACACCACTGGAATGCGTTGGCCAAGAGTTTCTCCGAAATTGAATTCGGTCTGCAGGAGGAAAGAGGTTTGATACCCATGGTCCATTGTATTTGCTATCTGCTCTGTTCTAATCATGACGATGAGCTTTTTTAGTGTTTTTATTGTACTGTGTTTTGATTCGTCTGAATGATATTTATACACTGTTCCCTGGTAGCCTCAAGGATTGAGGGTGGCTTAAAATGCTTAAATGAATAAATGAAATTTACTCTCCCACCTCTTGCCTAAATTTTGCACTGGCCTCCATTTCAGACACTGTTTGGACAGGATCCATCAGACACTGCAAAGATGCTGCTTTCCACAGAGGCTGAGGAGGGTGATGGAAAGGCTACCTTTCCAGGTAAGGATTTATGGGGCTCCAAACTGTTGTTTGAGAATTGCAGTGTGGGGTGCGTGTTTGCATGGTGGTGGGCGCCTCCACTCCTTCCTTGCTAAGTTCAGAGTGTGTTGAAACTCCAGGTTTGAGAGCAAGGACATGATCCAGGAGCCAGAAGGTCTCTATCTCAAATGTTGCCTCAGTTGGATCTAGGTAGGGGAGTGTTACGGTCATCTCTCTCCCCCTTTGGAGTCAGTGGAATTGCTGTTTCAATCACATGCTTTTATTATGCTAAACTGTAAGCAAGGGAAGCTGGCTGTAGGTTACAGATCAAGCACTTTACAGTGATCAATAACAAAAGAAACAAGCTGTGTTAGCTTTCTACAGAACTAGTCTGTTAGTGCAATAGGACCCAACTGAAAGTTGATTTCAGACTAATTAGCATTAACTGCCCTCCCCTTCCCGGTAACCTAGATCCCAAAGATCAAACCCTCAAGGCAGTTCCAAGGGTGGCCAGGTGGCTGGCCAGATCTGCGATTAACAAATGTAATAAATAAATAAAATTATTTCTCAGAGCATTTCTCAGAGCCAACCTCTTAGAATGTCTCACTCCTTGTCCTTGGTCTTCCCCCCCTTAACTGATTTTCACCCTTGGATCCAGCAGGTCCATTCCACCACCGCCACCCCACCCGGCTCCTCTTCAGAAAGGCTCCTTCAAGAACAGCTTGACTCTCTCCTTGTTATCTGCATTCTCTCTGTCCTTGGCACTGCATTCTCAGATTCCTCCCCCTCTTCCTCTTCTTCTTCATCAGCATCTATTCCCATAACCTGTGGAGGCCCCTCTGCAGAGCTCCTGGGCCCAATCCCTACGGGTGGCCACTTATGAACTGCCAAAAAAAGAGGGCATGTGTCACCAAAAAAGAAGACAAAAGAGGACACCATTTTGCACAGGGCCGGTGCAAGGCAGTTTGGTGCCCTAGGCAAGATCAGATATTTAGCACCCCCCTCTTCCCACTTGAGCCCTCCCTCCCTCCAGCCCTATGCTCCTGGTGCCCCCTTTAGCCCGGCGCCCTAGGCAGCCGCCTAGTTGGCCTAATGGTAGCACCGGCCCTGATTTTGCATATAATTTGCCTATGCTAATTGATATGTATAGATGCAAACTTAGGATCATTATAATTTAAATAGAAATACAGTACATCTCACTGTGGTTGGACCTGGTGCCTGCCTGTTCAGTCTGTTGTTCAGCTGCTAACTGTTGATGGGTTCTTTTGGTTCTTTTATCTTCGAATCGGAATTGGGCCGGACAGCCCATCAAACAGAGGACAGTCCTCTGTAAGAGAGGACACTTGGCCACCCTGCAGCTGATTTAGTCCTGAGCATGTTCTTCCTAACCCATCCTAGAATCCTTTGTTCTGTTGGATGTTACTCTCCTAAAATATAATAAAATTTTAAAAAAATTAAACTCCTCCCACAAAAGATGTCAGAATGATCCTTAGAAAATCTAGAGCAAAGATGGGGAAATTGTAGCCCTCGAAATGTTGTTGGGCTACAAATCCCATCATAAGAACATAAGAAGAGCCCTGTTGGATCAGACCAATGTCCATTTCATCCAGCATTCTGTTCACAGAGTGGGCAGCCAGCTGCTCACAGGAAACCCACAAGCAGAGCATGAGTGCAACATACATACCCATGTCCCCCGGCAACTGGTGTACATAGGCATACTGCCTCTGATACTGGAAGTAGCATTAAGCCATCAGGACTAGTAGCCACTGATAGCCTTCTCCTCCATGAATTTATCTAATCCTTTTTAAAGCCCTCCAAATTGGTGGCCATCACTACATATTGTGGAAGTGAGTTCCACAGTTTAACTATGCGCTGTTTTGGCTGGTTGGCCATTCTGGCTGGGGCTGATGGGGGTTAAGAGGCCAGCAATATGTGGCAGGCCGCTGGTTCCCAAACCCTGCTCTAGAGTGTTTTCGCACCAGGGTGGAAGTCCGTGGGTGGGCATAGCTACTTACAAACTTTTACCATAGAAGCTTTTAACTCTCAAGGCTTCCCTCAGGGAATCCTGGGAATTGTAGTTTGGTGACAGTGCTGTGAATTCTTCGTTAAAGAGCCCCATTGCCTCCTGTGTAGAACTACATCTCCCCCAATTCCCTTGGAGAGAGGGAATTACTTCTAAAAAAAAAAGAACAGTCTAAGAGTGCAATCCTATGTGTGTTTAGACAGAAAAAAGTCCTACAACTCCCAGCATTCCCCAGTGCTGGGAATGCTGGGAATTGTAGGACTTTTTCTGTCTAAACATGCATAGGATTGCACCCTAAATCTGTGTTACTGATCAGCCTTCCTCAACCGTGTAACCTCCAGATATGCTGGACTACCACTCACATCATCCCCAGCTAGTATGAGGCTGGCTGGGGATGATGTGAGTGGTAGTCCAGCACATATGGAGGGCGCCAGGTTGGGGAAGGCTGGTGTAGATACACCCAGTATGTGTCTCGTGGTGGTATTCTGGGGGATCACATGTGTACATTTCCTGTGCGACCGTGCTACTTTTCTATAAGAGCATTCGAAAACATGATTCAGGATCTGCAGGCCTGAAGTGGTACAGTCCATTCTATCACTTCAGAACTCTACCGCCTCTTTTTAGGAGTGGGATGCAAATTACTGAAAGGTCGCTCTGGGTTCTATCCAATGTTAGTGGTCCTTAGGGTAGCCCCATTGAAATGAATGGGACTTAGGTTAGTCATGACTAACCTAAGTCCCATTCATTTCAGTGGGTCTACTCTGAGTCCTTTTCATGGACATTGCTGGGGAAGTCTGGGGAAAGTAGGGCACGTTACATTGTTTTGCACAAGCCACACAACTTGGCAACACTGTGAAAGTGACAGGAAGTTTGGATGAGGCTTTCAGTATCCCTCATTCAGGGCTCTCTCGCTGCGTGTGTGTGTGTGCGCGCACACGCACACACACACACACAGAAGCTTGGTGGGGAGTTAGGAAACAGGGCCTTTTCTGTGATAGCCCCACGTTTATGAAACATTCTCCCCAAGAAAGCTCGCCTGGCACTGACACTTTCATCTTTTTGGTGCCAGGTGAAAACGTACCATATTTTCCTAGGCATTTGGACACTAGTTATGGCCCAGTGGGTTGCTTTTGTGGCGTTCATTCTATGCTGGCGGGGAGGGGAGATTTTTGTGTTTTATGGATGAACACTTTTCATATTGTCTTGTTTTTAAATTGTGTTTTTAAGGTGTCTGGTGCTTTTTTAAAAAAATGTATATTATTGTGCTAATTATGGTTTATATTTATTTTCTTTCTGCTACACCCACAAGTACAGAAATTATGGATTTTTTTTACACAAGTATTTTATTTAAGAAATACAAGGTAACGAGAGAGCCTTTTCTGGCTGAAAGCGGGGTATAAATGCAATAAATAAATAAATAAACAATGATATAACAAAAACATCAACACATGGATGCAACCTGTTTTACATTATTCTTCACAGGTTCGGAAATTATGGATTTCTGTACTTGTGAGTGTAAGTCACTTCAGGACTGCTTTTCACGGTGGGAAGCAACACATCATCACCATACATTTCTCCTTGATATGCCAGTTTTGGGGTTGTTGTCATTTTTTAACCTGGGGGAGCATTCAAAGATTGTATTTTCCATTTCTAGTAAAAAAATTTTTTTTTAAAATATATATTAAAAAATGGTACAGTACACTCTGCCACTTCAGAACTCTACCACCTCATTTTGCTGCATGGGTAGAGGCAGCCTCAGTTATGCATTCCGAAGTAGTCCCACCCCCAGGAGGATTTGTACCGTGTGCCTTTTCTCAACGTGAAAATCAGCTCTGAACTTTGAGCGTTTGGAGCATGACTGATCTAATGATTCTCTATTTATCCCAGCAGAAGATTGGCAGGTGAACATAAAAGAGGAGGTGGTGGAAGAAGCTCTTCAGCTGGAAGGACTTGAGCAAGGAGATGCCCCCCAAGCTTCATGGGAAAGGGCTGAGGAGAAATCTCTCCAGGTTCCTGAAATAGAACACATCCCTAGACGTTTGCAGGGTCAAGAAAACCTCCAGGACAGCGGTCCATGGAAGAGAACGGAGCAATCCTTCTTTCATGAGGGTGCTCACAAAGGCCTATACGAAAGGACCTTCCAAGAGGCAATGTGCCGGCGTAAGAGAAAGAAGGCAGGCGTGGATTGTGAGGAAAGCCTGCTCCAGAGCTTAGACCTTCTTGAGAACCAGAGACGGCAGCCCGGAGAAAAGCCATCTAAATCCTCTGAATGGGGGAAAAGCCTCAAGCTGAGGCTGCACCTTAATATGCCTGAAAGGAAACACACAGGAGGGAACCCCTCCATCTGGTCGGACTTTGCGAAAAGGTTCCCTCAGCCTTACGATGCTACAAGACCTCAGGAAATCCATGCCAGAGCGAACCAGCATATATGTTCAGAGTGCGGAAGGACCTTCAGCAGGCAATCCCACCTCCTGATCCATCAGCGAATGCACACAGGGGAAAAGCCGTACACGTGCTCGGAGTGCGGGAAGAGCTTCAGCTACAGCTCGGTCCTCACAGAACACGAAAGAATCCACACGGGCGAGAAGCCCTACGAGTGCTCGGACTGCGGGCAAACCTTCAGTCGCAGGTCGTACCTTATCCAGCATGAAAGAACCCACACGGGAGTGAAGCCCTACGAATGCGCAGAGTGCCGAAAATGTTTTACACGTCGCAGCGGCCTTCTTCGGCATCAGAAACTCCACATGGCCAAGAAACTGGGCTGAAGCCATGTTTTCTTTCTTCCTTTCTTTCTGTTTTTTAAAACCCTATGCATTCAAAAGATATTGTTGAACATTCACAGCCACTGGAGAATTTTATGAATAAGCATTGACTGTAGGTTGTGCGTTGTTTGTTTGTTTTGTTTTAATGTTTTCTGTAAGAATATAAGAATTGCCTTCCTGGATCAGACCAAAGTTTATTTCATCCCGTACTTCAAGGCAGGGGTGTTGTTAGGCCTTGTCCTATGTGGCTCTGGCCCTGAATCTATTTCCTAGAGCTTTATTGGTGCGAATGGAATATCTTTGCAGGAGGCAATTTTCAAGGAGGGGTTTCAGAAAGGGAGGGACAGGTTAACACTCCCCTCCGTACATGCTGCAATGCCCCCCCACAAATAAATATCTCATGCATGACAAATAAGCTGGGGGGGGGGCTTTTTCCATTGGTTTGGGATGATCTGACGCAGGGGGCAAATTAATTGAAGAATTTATTTGGCTGAGAAAATAATTGGCTGGCTTTACCTCCTGTGACGTTTAAATAAATCCTAGTAATTATTTCTACATTTACATATGTAGGTATATATCAACATATGCACATTGTATGTAAATTTGTGTCCAGTGGGCCTGGCCTCCGAATCTTTTAAGTGCCTAGCAACACCCCTACTTCAAGGAATTCAGGGCAGCATACGTGGTGTATACTCTCCACCTATTTTAGTACCCCTCACAACAACCCTGTGAGGTCAGTCTGACAGAGAGAAAGACTGGCCAAGGACACCTTTTCGGAGGACAACTGGAAGCCCACTGAGCCAAGCATCACAGAAGAGCTCCCAGTGTTTGTGGGACCTTGAGGCAGATGAGGGGGATCCCAGGCCTTCGGGGGAGACAGCTGTCGACCCTCACCCTCATGACACCGTTAGCCCCCTCTCACACTGAGCGACCACCAGACCCCAGTGAGCGCAGGTGCCTAAAGGTCAAGGCTCAGACATCTGCCAGACACACAGAAATGCCCACCTGAGGAATAGGGACTCCACATGAGTAAAGTTATACTTGTGAGCAAGGCCCTGCTCACTAGGAGACCTTTCCTCTGGTGGCACTCTATGGCCTGCAGCTGTGCTCAGGCTTCACTTTCAGACATTAAGTGCTGGAACAATGTCTGAGCACCAGCTCCTTGACTTGGTTGTCCCTGGCAACCCCACTCTTCTTTATTTATTTAATTATTTTATTTATTATATTTATATCCCGCCTTTTTTCCTGCGAGGAACCCAAGGTGGCTTACATAATCCTCCTCCATCCGATTCTCACAACAACCCTGTGAGGTAGATTAGGCTGAGAGTCAGTGACTGGCCCAAAGTCACCCAGTGAGCTTCATGGCCTAGTGGGGACTAGAACCCGAATCTCCCCAATCCCAGTCCAACACTCTAACCACTACATCACACTGGTTCTTTTTTTTGGATCTCCCTGTGTGTGACTTCAGACTGCCTACTGACCTTGCTTTTGGAATTGATCCTGACTGGATCCCTGGAACTCTGTCCCAGGACACCACTGTAAAGGTAAGCAGGGCACTTAGGGTGCAATCCTATACACGTTTAGAGGGGGGGGAAATATAGCTGGGGCATGCTGGGAGTTGTAGGACTTTTTTCCTACCATCTGGGGAATGTTGGAAGTTGTAGGACTTTTTTTTTCTGCTGGCTGGGGAATTCTGGGAGTTGTAGGACTTTTTTTTCCTGTCTAAACATGCGTTGGCCATGCTGGCTGGGGCTGATGGGAATTGGAGTCCAAAACGTCTGAGGGTTAGAGAAGGCTGCCTCTGAAGTCAAATACAGACGGCAGGGACACTATTTGTGTGGGGAAAACAATGCAAGGGTTAAGTTTATTTGAAAAAAGTAAGCGCGGTTTTGCTCCATTGACTTGATGGAACGCGGCTAAATTCTGGCAGAGCTCCCGTTCAGGCACGTCCTGTGCCCGCGGCTGCAGTCCCAGCTAAGGACCATTGCTATGAAAGGGTTAAAGCGTCAGAGCCGTGACTCCTAGAGCGGCCCCAGCATGTGGGACGGGAAGGTACCCAAGCGAGGCAAGGTTCCTTCCGGCCCCCTTTCCCTTGGATGGGCTGCTGCTCTTTCCATTCTGCAGCCTGTGAGTGGTCGAGGGGGTGGTGGCATGTTGCCCGGGAGCGCAATGCAGAGGAATACCCCTCAGAAGCGTGTAAGTTAAAGGGGCACAGATGGTTTCTTTCTTTTTTTTAAAATCTCTTATTCTGAGTCACAGAGAACACACAGAGCAATGGAGACATGTCTTTTACTTGGGTAGGCTGTTGTTAAAGTTATAGGCTGCATATACCGGAGTGCAACAGCACCCTACCGCCCATGTTCCCCAGCAACTGGTGTATGTAGGCATGCTGCCTTTGATACTGCGGGTAGCATATAGCCACCAGGCCTAGTAGCCATTGATAGCCTTCGCTCAGTGGTAGAGCAGCTGATTTGAATGCAGACAGTCCAGGTTCAATCCCCCTGGCATCTCCAGGTAGGGCAGGAAAACTGCCTGAAAGCCTGTGGAGTCACTGCCAATCAGTGTTGACAATACTGGGCTAGATGGACCAATGGTCTGACTCAGTATAAGGCAGCTTCCTATGTTCTTATGAATATGTCTAATCACTTTTTAAAGCCACCAGTTGCTCCAGCCCCTTGATCATTTTGGTTGCCCTTTTCTGCACCTCCTAGTTTAAAAAATAAAATCAAATAAAGCTCTTGCAGGGTGTGGGGGACTGAGTTTCACCACAATGGCAGAGCAGCGTTTAGGGAAAGGAGTTTTTTTTGCAGGGAGAACTGCTGAGGAGGGAAGTATTAAACCTGCATTCCCTGCATGCTGCTTTCCCAATTAAAATTGCCGCCTCTGTTAAAACCCTGGGTGTGGCTGTTAGCCTCACAATTATAATTTGGCCTTGAGTCTCACACTTGTTTCCACTCACTCCCAATCTGATTTACGTCGGCTTTCAACATTTTTCAGTTTTGTGAATCATATACACACACACACACACACACATATTTAAAAGGCTCCAAGCTTTGACTGATGTGTCTTTTTCTCCTAAATAGTGGCAGCTATACACACTCTACTAATGTGTCTAGGGATTAGTGGAAAGAACTTCTGAATCACAGGAGGTACATTTAGGGTTTTTATTTTTAAAAATTTATTGTTACATTTATATCCCACCTTTTTTCCTGCAAGGAACCCAAGGCAGCTTACATGATCCTCCTCCACTCCATTTTATCCTCCCAACAACCCTGTGAGGTAGGTTAAGCTGAGAGTCAGTAGCTGGCCCAAAGCCACCCAGTGAGCTTCATAGATTTCATAGATCATAGAGTTGGAAGGAGCCTACAAGGCTATCGAGTCCAACCCCCTGCTCAATGCAGGAAACTAGAGGAGGGGTCTCCCATCCAAGTAACAACCAGGCTTGACCCTGCTTAGCTTTCCACGCTCAGACAAGCTGAGCCAGCGTAAGCCACATGCATGGCTGAGTGGGGACTAGAACCCAGATCTCCCGAGTCCCAGTCCAACACTCTAACCACTACACCAACCTGGCTGTCTTGGCAATTGGCTGAAAAGAAACTGCTGTGGCTTCTTCAAAAGAAGTCAAATAGCAGCAAAAACTAAATATTCAGATGTAAGCACCATTGAATTCAGTGGAACGTGGAATGTACTCCCAGGTAAGTGTGTACAGTAATACCTTGGATTGCAAGTAACTTGGTCTGAGAGTGTTTTGCAAGACAAGCAAATTTTTTAAATAAATTTTGACTTGATAAACAAGCGACGTCTTGCAAGACAAGCGTAGGGATGTAACCGGTCGCCTCGAGCTGGCGTAGCGGGCCGAAATCGGCCCCGCTCACGCCCGCCAGAGACTCGCTTTGATAGAAAAGTGTTTTGGATTACAAGTATGGTTCTGGAACGAATTATGCTTGCAATCCAAGGTATTACTGTATAGGATTTCAGCATAGGTTAACCAAATGTGAATAGACATGCAACATTGACAATTTGTGCTCAGCTTAGATCATCACTAGCCTCTGGGATTTCCTCATTAATATCTACATTTTCTCTGAACTCGTTTCAGCATGGTCTCCTCCTGCATCTTTAACTGAAGTCTGAGCTGCAGAAATCAGCAAGGGAAGCTTTTCATGGACCTACAGCTCCCAGTATTCCCCATCCAGCATGGCTGGCTGTGAAATGCTGGGAGTTATAGGACTTTCTCCTGTCTAAACATGCATAGGATTGTACCCTAAATGTCATAACATGCTAGTTGCTGCTTATTTGAGCTTCTCTTAAAGGGACTGCGACAGGGACTGTATCCTGAAGTGCTACAATCCAGACACAGGTTGTCATTTTGCTTCTGTGAGAAGTGAACCAGTGTTGGCCACATAATGCTTGTAGGCAAAATAAGTCCAATGAATGCTGAGTGGCAACTAGAAAACCAGGTGCGGAAAAAAAAGATAGGAAGAATCAGTTCCCAGATTAGAACGAATCAGTTCCCAGATGAGAACGCTGTATATATTTATAGCATTTATGACCTGCAGTGTTACTTTAAACTACTCAAGATGCACAGAAAAATAAGTTAAGGTTTACAATAAGGCCATTAAAATCTTCAGCCATAAGAATTAACACAATAAGAAGGCTGCCTTGAGAGGGTTCCACCTTTAAAGGCAGCCAACAAATAATGTTTAATGAAATAAATAAGAGTATAGCTGCAGGGCAAAGGTCTATGTGGGAGTTTTGTTTTGTCAAATATGTACAAATCTGTGCTTGGATGAACATAAAAAGCCGCCCCACACCAAGTCTGTTCATTGATTCATATATGCCAATGTGGTCCACTTTAATGGGACTTGAGTTTGGCTCTGTCTTTCTCAGTGCTGCTGGCAGAGAAAAAGGGTGAGTGAGGAGGAGACATGATAGAGGTGTACAAGTTATGCATGGGGTGGAGAAAGTTGGTTGGGAGACGTTTTTCTCCCCCTCTCATAATACTAGAACCCAAAGGGGTCACCCCATGAAGCTGACTGGTGGGAGATTCAGAACAGATAAAGGGAAGGACTTCTTCACACAGTGCAGAGTTAAACTATGGAATTCACATCCACAAGCTGTAGTAGTGGCCACCAATTTGGACAGCTTTAAAAGAGGATTGGACAAATTCCTGGAGGAGAAGGCTGTCAATGGCTACTAGTAGTCCTGATGGCAGTGGAGGCCGGTGGCTCCAGTGTCAGTGGGATGGTGTATCCACTCCAGGCTTCAGTCTGAACTTTTAAGAAGCTATCCATGGTGCAGATCCTCACCCTCATGACACCGTTAGCCCCCTCTCACACTGAGCGACCACCAAACCCCACGGAGCGCAGGTGCCCCAAAATCGATTCAGCACCGTGGACAGCTCCTTTAAAGTTCATACTGAGGCCTGGAGTGGATATACCACCCCACTGGCATTGGAGCCATTAGCCACAGCTGCCTGATGGCTCTATGCTACCTCCAGTATCAGTGGCGGTATGCCTATGTACACAGTTGCCAGGGAATATGGGTGGGAGGGTGCTGTTGCACTCAGGTCCTGCTTATGGATTTCCCATGGGCAGTTGGTTGGCCAGTATGTGAACAGAATGCTGGACTAGATGGACTTTGGTCTGATCCATCATGGATCTTCTTACATACTTATGAGATTGGATGTGCTGTGGATTTAACCTAGGACCTTCTGAATGCTAGGCATGTCCACTGCCACTCAGCTATGACCCTTTGCCACAGCACCCGCATTGCTCCAAATGAATGCCATTGCCTGGTAGCATGAATTGGTATTTCCATCTCCTTGATGGTGAGCACAGCAGGAAAATTAAAGAGAGCTCAAGGATCAAGTGATAATTAAGTGTTACATGTGCCTTTAGCATCTATCTATCTGTCTGTCTGTCTATCCATCTTATAAGATTCATATACTGCTCAAATTCCAGTGTGGAGATCATAGAATCATAGAAAAGTAGAGTTGGAAGGGGCCTACAAGGCCATTGAGTCCAACCCCCTGCTCAGTGCAGGAATCCAGGTCAAAGCATCCCTGACAGATGATTGTCCAGTTGCACCTTGAATGCCTCCAGACTGGGAGAGCCCACCACCTCCCTAGGTAGTTGATTCCATTGTCTTATTGCTCTAACAGTCAGGAAGTTTTTCCTGATGTTTAGGTGGAATCTAGGTTCCTGTAACTTGAGCCCATTATTCCGTGTCCTGCAAACTGGGATGATCAAGAAGAGATCCTGGCCCTCCTCTGTGTGACATCCCTTCAAGTACTGGAAGAGTGCGATCATATCTCCCCTCAGTCTCCTCTTCTGAAGGCTAAACATGCCCAGTTCTTTTAGTCTCTCCTCATAGGGCCTTGTTTCCAGTCCCTTTATCATCCTTGTTGCCCTCCTCTGAACCCTCTCCAGTTTGTCTACGTCCTTCTTAAAGTGTGGTGCCCAGAACTGGACGCAGTACTCAAGATGAGGCCTAACCAGTGCCGAGTAAAGGGGAATTATCACTTCCCACGATTTGGAAGCTATACTTCTATTAATGCAGCCCAAAATAGCATTTGCCTTCTTTGCAGCCACATCGCATTGCTGGCTCATATTCAGTTTGTGATCTACCACAATTCCAAGATCCTTCTCACTTGTAGTATTGTTGAGCCAAGTGTCCCCCATTCTGTAACTCTGCATTTGGTTTCCTCTCCCTAGGTGCAGCACTTGGCATTTATCCCTATTAAATTTCATTCTGTTGTTTTCGGCCCAGCGCTCCAGCCTATCGAGGTCACTTTGAATTTTGTTTCTGTCTTCCAGAGTATTAGCTGTTCCACCCAACTTTGTGTCATCTGCAAATTTGATAAGCATTCCCTGTACCTCCTGATCCAAGTCATTAATAAAAATGTTGAAGAGCACTGGGCCCAGGACTGAGATTTCGGAGCTGTGAACAATAAAAGATAAAATGAAAAACATTGTTAAAAGCAAAGTCAATAAAACTGTGGCTGATTAATTCAGGAAGGCTTCCTGAAATAAAGATGTTTTCAGGAGGTGCTGAAAACAACACAGTGTTGGTGCCTGCCTGACCTCCAGAGGCAGGAAGTTCCAGAGGAATAGAGCCACCACACTGAAGGCTCTTCTTCAGGTAGACTCCAATCAGGCCATAAGTTCATATGGAGCCACCAGATACTTGCCATCTGATGACCTCCGTGACTGGCAGGTTAATACGAGGAGAAGGCACTCTCCTTTTGCAGAGTGGTGATGCTGGTTGCTTTGGAATCAAACAGGTCTGGAGTTAGGGGAGGGGGCAGCCCTACTACAGCTAATAAATTACATTTATTAAGAGATTCCCAGAAGTTTTAACACCTATGACAGCTGCAGAGGACTCCTATAGTTTGCCTCCCTTCTCTCCATTTTGTGTCTCTTTTTTTTCCTAGACAGTGAGACGGCTATATTTGTTCGGAGAAGGGTCAGCTTCCGTGGGTTGTTGAATGGACGTTACTTGAAAAGAGTCTCATTGGATGAGTCTATTGTGCCGATGGATGTTCAAGGCTATAGCAACAGTGCTGAGGCATCCCTCAAGGGTTGGTGCTGAAAGAGAGAGGGACAGAGAGAACAAGGCTGGTTGGGGGAGGAAATGGCTATGATGCAAGAGCTAGTGGCTATTGGGTCTTTGTTAAAACAAGATATGGATCCAGAAATAAAAATGGAGGAGCAGGACTCTGCAGGCCCTGAACCAGGAGAGGAAAGAGAAGTAGTTCTTTCCAAAACAAATGTGAAACAGGAGCCAGAGGAAGGGCCATCAGGGAATTGGGATGCCCAGTTGCAAGAGTTTCTGAGGACGTTACAGGCTCCTTGTTCGGGAGAGGAAAACTCACAGCAGCCTGAGCAGAGGCAATGGAATGATCTGGAAACTTCTCAGGGGCCCACCCAGGAAGCGACGGATGCCAACAGGTGGCCCAGAGGATTGTGGGCTTCCCAAATCCAGCCACATCTCACTGGGGCAGCCCGACAGGAGCACAAGATCCATCTCGATGTCTCACACAGTGGGAAGGGGAAGGAGAAGGAGGGAGTTGTAGCTAGAGATGCTGTCAGGGCAGAGATGCAGCGCCAGCGCTTTCGGAAGTTTTGCTACCAAGAGGCCGGTGGGCCTCGGGAGCTTTGCAGGCAGCTCCAGGAACTCTGCTATCAGTGGCTGAAGCCGGGGAGACGCACCAAAAAGCAGATGCTCGAGTTGGTGACCTTGGAGCAGTTCCTGGCCATCCTGCCGCTGGAGATGCAGAACTGGCTCAGGGAAAACAGTCCAGAGACCTGTGCCCAGGCCGTGAGCCTGGCAGAGGGTTTCCTCCTGCAGCAGCGAGAGGCCAAAGGTTGGGGGCAGCAGGTGAGTCTATTTTGTGTTGTTGTTGTTGTTGTTGTTACATTTATATCCCACTTTCCCCCACTCTTGTGAGGAACCCAAGGCAGCTTACATGGTCCTTCTCTGCATTTTTTTCTTCACAACAACCCTGTGAGGTAGGTTAGGCTGAAAGTCAGTGACTGGCCCAAAGTCACTCAGTGAGCTTCATGGCTGAGTGGGGACTAGAACCTGGATCTCCCAAGTCCCAGTCCAGCACTCTAACCAGTATGCCACTGGTTTCCACGTAGTGTCCTTGAAACACACGTGTGTTGTTCACAACCACAAAACACTATGGCAAGCTTGAAACGCCTCTTGAAAATCGATTTCTTTACCCACGTGTTCCCTGCCCTGTTTGTTTGGTTCCAAAATGTTCTCCGAAAGACACCCCTTGCCCTCCACCAGCACCCTAAAAACTCACCTTTCCCTACTGCTTCATTCCTGTTTGGGAATGGCAGGTGAGGCTGTTTCCACCTCTTGCCCTTGAAACACTCTGTGTGTGTGTGTGTGTGTGTGTGAGAGAGAGAGAGAGAGAGAGAGAGAGAGAGAGAGTGTGTTATTCTCAGCTGCAAAACACCAATTGGGTGCCCAGCAGCCTCAACAGAGGCACCGGTCTGGTTGACAGCAAAGAGCGTCTGTTTTTGTCTAGCAGATTACAGTTCCTTGGCACTGCCTAGGGAATGACAGTGGGATGGCCATGCCTAGTGGCACGTAGGACATGGCTGTTCAGCAGCGGCAGGAGCCAGAGAGGAGGAGCAAGGGCGGCCGCAGAAGAAGGCACAGAAACGGAGGCAGGATGGGGGAACGCGCATTCTTGACCAAGGCTGCTGAACCTCTTTTCACCCGAGAGTCAAGGGCTATTTCGGAGATGCTCTCAGGGATTGCGTTCCAAGGGGGGCAGGGCCAAAGGCAATCGGGGTGGGGCCAAACACCCCCCCCCAAACACCCCCTCCCCAAACACCCCCCCCCAAACACCCGCACATTTCAGCCTAAAGTTCTTCCTGCCAGTCCCTAAGCCTTAGAAGAGGCGTTTCAACCTTTCAGAACGGGCTGCAAAAAGCGGCCCAAAAGCTGGGAAGCCACCAAACGATCGGCAGGAAAGGGGAAGGGCCCTCTGAGAAACCCCGCAGGGCCGGATTAGGGTCCCCAGGTGGGCCAGATTTGGTTTTGCACCACTGGAGTAGACCCTATTGGGCTAGTAGACGGACAAAGCCCCTGACCTGGTAGAAAGCAGCTTTCTACATTGTGTTTTTCATCCTTGAAGGCTGCCCTGAAATTATCTTTTTTTGACTGAAGGGTGGGGCAAGAAGTTCTTTCCATCAGTACATTAATAACCTTGATATCTCCCACATGCATTTTGGCTGCATCATTTCAACCGGATTTGCCCCGCCTCAATCCACCCCAGATCACAGGGATGTCAGGAGAGCAGCCTGTGAACCCCTTGAAGGCAAATCTGGCTCAGCGGGAAACGGTGAAGACGCGGCTTTCTGCAGGAGCTGAGCGGGAGGGCAACAGCAATGCGAGCTTGTTGGGTAAGTCACTCCAGGGCCTGTCCCACTGAAAAAAAGGCCTACAATTCCTAGCATGCCCCAGCCCACATAGCTGGCTGGGGCATGCTGGGAGTTGTAGGCCTTTTTCCTGTCTAAATCAGCACAGGATTGTGCCCTGACTGACTGAAGGTCCCCTGATGAGATTTGTGACCGAGTGGGGATTCGAACCTGGGTCTCTCCAGTCCTAGTCCCAAGACTTTCACCGGGATGCCAACCCACAGAAGCAGCCCTTCTGATGACCTGATCCCTGGCGGTTGATGAGGTCGAGGTTCAAAGCGCTTCCCTCCACAAGGGATGGGGCAGAAGGTTGATTCTTATATTGGCACGTCCAGAAGGAGAGGAAACGTCACCAGGAAACTAAGTTACCAATTTTCCAGCATCAAGCTGATGGGAGGAGATAGGAGCTACGCAGACTGCATCAACCCAGTTGTGTTATCTCATTCTCTAATCTTAGAGCAGGGGTGCAAGGGATGCGGCCTGCAGGGCTCCCCACAAGCCCTGTGTGGTGGCCCTTGAAACTCCCAACGTCTGCCACTGCCAAAAAACGGGGGGAGAATGCTGCGGGAACTGGCTCTATGGTTCAGAAGCTCCTGCCCACTTCCTAGGATGCTCCTAGATCAGGAGCAGGCAGAAAATAGATCTCCAGATGGTTTTGGACTTCCAAATCCCAGCATTCCTCCCCCACCCCACCCCCATTTTATCCTCAACAACAACCCTGTGAGGTAGATTGGGGTGAGAGAGACAGAGAGAGTGATTGATCCCAGCTCACCCAACGTGTTTCATGGCTGAGTGGGGATTTGAACCTGAGACTCCCCGGTCCTCATCTAGCACTTTAACCCAGATGCTGACCCACAGAAGCAGCCTTCTTGGTGATCTGCAGTCTTCTGATCCCTGATGGTTGTTGTTGTCCAAGTTCCATCTCTTCTTTCCGCAGGGAGTGGGGGAAGGTTTATTTCTGCACTGGCACATCCAGGATGGCAGGAAGAGACACTGGAAAGACACTTACCGGTATTTCCCTGCCTATTTCCCAGGGACAGTGCAGTGGAAAAGACGAGCTATGCAGACTACACGAACATGTTATCTTTTGTAGTTCTCCAATTTTGGAGTGCTGTCCAATTCAATTATTTCTTTACTTATTTTTACATTTATATCCCACCTTTTTTCCTCTTGCGAGAAACCCAAAGTGGCTTACATAATCCTCCTCCTCTCCATTTTATCCTCACAACAACCCTGTGAGGTAGGTCAGGCTGAGAGTCAGTGACTGGCCCACAGTGAGCTTCATGGCCGAGGTGGGACTAGAACCCGGATCTCCTGAGTCCCAGCCCAACGCTCTAAACTCTACACCACACTGGCTCTGGATTAAAATCTGGATTCTCCCCTTTCTTCCAGCAGGTGACGAGTGGCAGAGCAAAAGCGAGGAACAGAAGCCCCTCCTGGAGAGTCCTGAGCAACTGACACCGTCTTCCAAAGCAGCCAAAGATAATGATTTGCTGTGTCAGGGAGAAGGTGATGAGAACTGGCACAGGGTAGTGAGGCAGAACGGAAATGATGAAGAGAAGGGACAGGATCAACTCGTTCACTCACAAGAGGTTTCCAAAGGTGTCAGTGAAACTGCCACCCAACAGCATGATGAGAACGAGGTGAAATGCGATGAAAGTGCAGAAAGTTCATGCCTCACTCCGCACGAGAGCACCGATGCAGAGGAGAAGCCATACAGGTGTTGGCACTGTGGCCAGAGCTTCAGAAGCAGCACAGATCTTCTGACACACGAGAGAACCCACGTGGGTGAGAAACTGTATAAATGTTCCCACTGTGGAGAAAGAGAGAGAATTCATACAGGGCAGATCTCGCATATATGCTCACACTGCGGGAATAACATTGGCTGGATCCCTCATGAAGTTATCCATAGAGAGAGACGCTACAAGTGTTCAGAGTGTGGGAAAAGCTACATCCGGAGATCGGACTGCCTTAAACACCAGAGAACCCACGCAGGTGAGAAGCCATACAAATGCTCAGTGTGTGGGAAAGACTTTGGAACCTACACGGGTCTAAAAGCACACCGGATAATCCATACAGGCGAGGAACCCTATAAGTGTTCGCACTGTGGGAAGTGTTTCTTGTGGAACTCACACTTGATAGTGCACGAGAGAACCCACACAGCAGTGTGCTCCCACTGCGGGAAAAGCTTCAGCCAAAAATCAGAACTTTTTGAACATGAAAGGACCCATGCAGCAGAGGAGTCATTTGCGTGTTTTGCCTGTGGAAAAACCTTTGAAGTCAGTTCTGAATTGGTTGCACATGTGCGAACCCACAAAGAGAAACCATTGAAGTGCTCTAGGAAATCCTTCCAGTGCTCAGAGTGTGGGGATAGCTTTAACCACGGCTCAGCATTCAAAGTACACCAGAGAATTCACACAGGTAAAAAATCATAGAAACTCTTGCACCATAGGAAGTATTTCAGTTGGCACTTTAACTTAATATCACATGAGAGAATCCACACTGGTGTGCTCCTACTCCAGGAAAAGCTTCAGCCCAAGATCGGAACTTGTTGAACACAAGGGAACCCATGCAGTGAAGGTCATTTGTGAGTTTTGCCTATGGGAAAACCTTTGAAGCCCGTTCAGAACAGGTTGCTCATGTGCGAACCCACACAGAGCAGCTGTTTGAATGCTCGGTCTAAGTCTGCAACACTTTGTACACCAGAAAGTCCATTAGAGAGATCGAGATTATATATTGGGAGGTACAGCCGGGAGGCTGCATGCAGGCCCCACAAGGTGTTATTTGCAGCCCCACCACCACCACCACAGAAATTACCACCTAACTTGCCAGCAAGGATGCTCTAGGAATCAGCGCTCAGAGGGCCTGCTACTTGGAGGATGCTCTAGGAATTAACACTCAGAGGTCCTGCTTCTGGGAGGCCGCTCTAGGAAGTACACTCGGCCCACTTCTGGGACAACACCCTAGGAATCGGCACTCAGAGGGCCTCCTGGGTTTTGAGGAAAAGGAAGTTTTGTGTGTGGGGAAGTATATGCGTGTTTGGAGTGGGGTTAGAGTGTATGCGTGTACGTGGAGAGAATATGTGGGCTTGCAAAGGCGTGCATTTGTGGGCCTTGGAGCCTCAGCAAACATGACATGTGGCCCTAAAACTGTCTGCAGATGGATTCAAAACTGGCTATTGCCTGCTTAGCAGTTCTGGTCAATATTGGCCAAATTCATCCTGTTGGGAAAAAGGTGCAGAGAGGGAGGCTTGTCATTCTAGGTCAGGGGTGAGCAACTTGTGGCCTTCCAGATGTTTTGCCCTACAACTCCCATGATCCCTCACCATTGGCTTTGCTGGCTAGGGCTGATGGGAGTTGCAGGCCATGTTGGGTGTATGTTTGGGAGAACCCTGTTAGAAGTTCTCTGTTCATAGAGTGAGCACCCTTGGAATTGCCCTGTGGGCGTTTAATCCCACATATGGTGTGTCCCAGTTTCAGGGGACAAATGACTCAGGCAGAGGCTGTAACTTAGTATAAAAAGGAAAAGAAGGTTTATTAAGAAAAATACAATTAGATAGAGAATCATAGAAAAGTAGAGTTGGAAGGGGCCTACAAGGCCATCGAGTCCAACCCCCTGCTCAATGCAGGAATCCAGGTCAAAGCATCCCTGACAGATGGCTGTCCAGCTGCGCCTTGAATGCCTCCAGAGTGGGAGAGCCCACCACCTCCCTAGGTAGTTGGTTCCATTGTCTTATTGCTCTAATAGTCAGGAGAAGCCTAACACATAGTAGATAAAACTATGTGAGCAGGATGAGCGCAAGGGTAGAGCAATAGAATGACTGGTCAGGTAGAGAACAGGAAGTCAGAGTGACCACAGAACAAAGACCCCATAAGAGTGACAGTCTGCATGATAGAGAGGCAGCAGGTAGCAATGTACGCGTACCTTAAGGGGTGCTCGCCTTGTGCTCGGCGAGCACCCCCGCCACTCGACTCCTCCCGCAGCGACAATTCCGTGTCTGGACGGATTTTCCCGGGACCCAGAAGTGACGCGACAGGTCCCTGGCGCTGCTTTTTCCATGTAAATATCATAGAGAACCACCTTAAAATGACCACACGGCCGTTTTAAGGTGGTTTTCTATTATATTTACGTGGAAAAAGCAGCGCCAGGGACCTGTCACGTCACTTCCAGGTCCCCGGCGCTGCGGTTTTAGTATAAATACCATAGAGAACCACCTTAAAACGGCTCCTCTCTGGGGAGATTTGCCGAGCTGGGGAGAAGGTAAGTGCCATGGGGCTCGGGGGGGGCGAGTGGGGGAGAGTTCGCCCCCGCTTCCACCCCCGCTTCCACCCCGATCAAGCTTTCGGTACATCCCTAGCAGGAGGTAGAGGTCAAAGAGTAAGGAAAGCAGGTATCCCGATCTGCTCTTCTCCCAGTGCCCCTAGTGGTCATTTGGGTGAGATAGGTGCAGAGATGCGATGCCAAGGTCCAGTAGCCAAGGTCCAGTTTCCAGCAGGCCAAACGTCTGGAGGGCCACAAGTTGCCTACCGCCTGCCTAGAATGACAAGCCTACCTTTGTCCCCTGTCATTTTAGAACCTAGGGATAGGATTCTGGCTTATGGTTCAAGAGCATTGAGTTTGAATGTCACCTAAACTTCACTGGCTGGTCAGGGGGAAAGTGAGGGCTGTACCTTTAGAGTAGACGTGTGGTTGGGATATGCCAGAAAATAAGTTCTTGGTTGACCACGAGCCCATGGAGCAGCTGATTCAGCAAGGCTCTAATCTTGCATAGAGAATCCAGTCTGCATCAGCTGCAAGTTGTTTTTGCTCAAGATCTCCTTTTGCTCCAAGCCTTTGGCTTTGCTGTCGCAAGGCCTCCATTTGCTAGTGGCACATCAAGTTCATGTGCTCTAAGGGTGTTGCTGCTCCTTCCTCCATTCTGGCTCAGTCACTCTGGCTCAGAGTTACTGTCCAAGGAAACACATTCCCACTTCCAAGACCAATGTTACACACACTCACTTTTCTGAGCAATGTTGAGGGGTGCAGTTCTTACCCAGGTTTGGTTCCCTTTCGCGGGAGCTTACTGGCCATTATTTACAGACATAAAGGGTGAGCTTAGGTGGAGACTGTTACGTGATGTGCTCTCGTCAGACCCGTGTACGAACTTGCGCGTGTTCCAACGAGACCCACACACCTGCTTGTAAGGAATCTTTAGACACTGGCAAATAGAGCGTCTGTGGCTAAGAAGGCGATTCCCACCCAGAGAGTCCCAGCCAACACTCAAGAACCTGTTGAAGAGGATAATGCCACAATGGCACATTTCTTTAGGTTCAGAGAAATTCAAGTGCGCAAGCTGATTTTGCGGAAGTTAGCCGAGCACATGGATTTGTTAACACACCGGCTGGGGCAGCTCCAGCCTTCACACTGAGAGTGTGGCGTAGTGGTGAGGGTGTTGGACTAGGACTTGGGAAATCTGGGTTCTAGTCCCCGCTTGGCCATGAAACTCACTGGGTGACTTTGGGCCAGTCACTGACTCTCAGCCTAACCTACCTCACAGGGTTGTTGTGAGGATAAAATGGAGAGGAGGAGGATTATGTCAGCCGCCTTGGGTTCCTTGCAGGAAAAAAGGCGGGATATAGATAAATAAATAAATAAATAATGGCAGAATTAGCTGCATTCTTGGCAGAGCTAGGGCTCCTAGCCTAAAAGTAGTTTTCGAGACTGCGGGAAAGAGTCTTCCCAAGGCTTGAAGCATATATATACACACACAACAGACACACACACAAAGAGGGAAAAGACGGGGTGGAGGCTACAATTTTGTTCTAAGAGCCTTCCCCTGGGCTGAAGCCCTTTCCTGCAGCCAAGATCTAGCGAGCATTGCTACTCCTGGTCTCGGGTGAAGAGGAAGGAAAATGGGAAGCCATGACTATATGGGAGGCAAAGGCACTCAATGATGGCACCTTGCTCTGGCCAGCAAGGAGTGCTAGGGATTTCAGGGGAAGGAGGCTAGTCCTTCAGTGATTTCAACATGGAGCCTTTCCTCTGGGAGGAGAGACTCCGGGTGATTTCAGCAGCAGCATGGCCCCCTGCCTCTGGGAGGAGGGACCTTTGCCTGCCCAAACTGGAGGGTTCTTCTTATGCAGTTCCAAGAAAGGCTGTGACAGCACAACTTGATGAACCAGACAACACTCACAAGCACTGCAAATGGGGATACTTGCTATGGGATAAAGACTGAGCTGGCCCTTCATCAAAAGGGGGTTCTTGGGCCAGCAGTGCCTACGACAGAAGAATGGTTGGTCAAGATGCTGGAGCTGGCAGAGATGGCCAAACTCACATCATTAATCAGAGAAAGGACAACATCCATGTTTATTATTGAGTGGAAACCTCTAATTGACTTCTTGCAGAGACTGGAAAATAATGATTTGTTTGTGGATTTATGGAATAATAAGTGAATTTGGGACAATAGGAAGAAAGAGATTTCTCATTCTGATTATCAAGTAAGAAAAATTATTGTTATCTATATTTGCTGTAGAAGAAAATCGGAGGTCTATTTTGTTTTGTTAATTGTTACATGTTTGATATTATGTGTTTGTTTTATATAGAAATAAAATTTAAAAGTCTCTCTCTCTCTCTCTCTCTATATATATATATATATATAAAGGGGGGTTCTTGGGGATCATAGAATCATAGAAAAGTAGAGTTGGAAGGGGCCTACAAGGCCATCGAGTCCAACCCCCTGCTTAGTGCAGGAATCCAGGTCAAAGCATCCCTGACAGATGATTGTCCAGCTGCACCTTGAATGCCTCCAGACTGGGAGAGCCCACCACCTCCATAGGTAGTTGATTCCATTGTCTTATTGCTCTAACAGTCAGGAAGTTTTTCCTGATGTTTAGGTGGAATCTAGGTTCCTGTAACTTGAGCCCATTATTCCGTGTCCTGCAAACTGGGATGATCAAGAAGAGATCCTGGCCCTCCTCTGTGTGACATCCCTTCAAGTACTGGAAGAGTGCGATCATATCTCCCCTCAGTCTCCTCTTCTGAAGGCTAAACATGCCCAGTTCTTTCAGTCTCTCCTCATAGGGCCTTGTTTCCAGTCCCTTTATCATCCTTGTTGCCCTCCTCTGAACCCTCTCCAGTTTGTCTACGTCCTTCTTAAAGTGTGGTGCCCAGAACTGGACGCAGTACTCAAGATGAGGCCTAACCAGTGCCGAGTAAAGGGGAATTATCACTTCCCGCGATTTGGAAGCTATACTTCTATTAATGCAGCCCAAAATAGCATTTGCCTTCTTTGCAGCCACATCGCATTGCTGGCTCATATTCAGTTTGTGAATATGATTCCAAGATCCTTCTCACTTGTAGTATTGTTGAGCCAAGTGTCCCCCATTCTGTAACTCTGCATTTGGTTTCGTCTCCCTAGGTGCAGCACTTGGCATTTATCCCTGTTAAATTTCATTCTGTTGTTTTCGGCCCAGCGCTCCAGCCTATCGAGGTCACTTTGAATTTTGTTTCTGTCTTCCAGAGTATTAGCTGTTCCACCCAACTTTGTGTCATCTGCAAATTTGATAAGCATTCCCTGTACCTCCTCATCCAAGTCATTAATAAAAATGTTGAAGAGCACTGGGCCCAGGACCGAGCCCTGTGGTACGCCGCTCGTTACCTCTCCCCAGTTTGAGAAGGAACCATTGATAAGCACTCTTTGAGTCCGATTCTGTAGCCAATTGTGGATCCATCTGATAGTTGTTCCATCTAGCCCACTTTTAGCTAGCTTGCTAATCAGGATATCATGAGGCACTTTGTCGAAAGCTTTGCTGAAGTCCAGATATATTATGTCCACAGCATTCCCACAGTCCACAAGGGAGGTTACCCAATCAAAAAATGAGATCAGATTAGTCTGGCAGGATTTGTTCTTGACAAATCCATGCTGGCTTCTAGTAATCACTGCATTGTTTTCAAGGTGCTTGCAGACTGACTTCTTTATAATCTGCTCGAAAATTTTCCCCGGGATTGATGTCAGACTGACTGGCATATAGTTCCCAGGTTCCTCCTTCTTGCCCTTTTTGAAGATGGGAACAACATTTGCCCTCCTCCAGTCCTCTGGCACTTCACCTGTCCTCCATGATTTCTCAAAATATTAGACAGTGGTTCTGAGAGTTCTTCTGCCAGTTCCTTTATTACTCTAGGATACAGTTCATCAGGCCCTGGAGATTTAAACTTGGCTGTATTTGCTGGAAACAAATTCCTGCAGGGTCCTTCCTGCTATCTCCATTCTGTTAACAAAAGATGACCTTTCACATATGCAGGTGAGTGCCAGAACAGGAGGGCGTTGCAGGTAGTTGACCAGTACCTAACCAGAATTCACTCTTGCTGTCCAGCACATTCATGCTTTGCTCAGTTTTTACCCCCACCTTTGCCTTTGGGGCATGCATTTTAGGAAGTCCATTAAAAACTGAATTGCCTGATCTACTCTCAACCCATTTCTGTGCCTTCCGCCTTTGCTGACACCTGGCTTATTAGCTTTGTCTGAAAATGGAGTCAGTGCTGTTCACTTGGAAGAGAGCTACTGCTTAACAGGACAGCCAAAGTCCACTGCTCCCACATCAGATCTCTAGGGAGACAGACAGACACATAGCACTCTGCTTTGGGCTTTCTCAGTCTCTCTCTCTGCTTCCATCTGTCACTTGTTTTTCACAGAAAACTAGATTTTGCAAAAAGGGGGGAGGGGAAAGAAAGACATCCCCCCCAATGGTTCTTGCCTTCCATCTCCAACTCATCATCATCATCAGGCGATCACTCGTGACCGAGTAAGATTGTCTTCCGGGATAAAAGGAGGAAATTCTAAAGAAGATTGTGTAGACTCTAGCGATGGGTCTGTAAGTGACTGTGGAGGCCAATTCTAGATCCACACAGCTTCCCACAGTGAGGACACAGGTTACCAGACAGAAGATGGTCCTGTAAAGGATTCATTTGACGTGCTTTTCGCTTAGCACGTTTCTCCCTTTCACCTTGCACTCGGGCTTCTTCAAAGTCCATGGAACCTTTGTGAAAGGCCAACCTCCATTTAGATCGTTCATGGGCCAGAGCTTCCCAGTTTTCGATGTTTATATTGCATTTTTTTAGATTAGCCTTATGAACATCTTTAAACCTCTTATATTGACCACCGATATTCCGCTTTCCATCCTTGAGTTGTGAGTAAAGTAACTGCTTTGGGAGACGGCAGTCAGGCATTCGAACAACATGACCGGTCCACTGAAGTTGGCGTTGAAGGATCATTTTTTCAATGCTAGTAGTCTTTGCTTCTTCCAGTACACTGACATTTGTTCGCCTATCTTCCCAAGTAATTTGCAGGATTTTCCGGAGGCAACGTTGATGAAACCTTTCAAGGAGGTGGAAGTGACGTTTATAGATAGTCCATGTTTCGCAGGCATACAATAAGGTTGGTAATACAATGGCTTCATAAACCAGTGTTTTGGTCTTCTTACAAATATCCCGATCCTCGAACACTCTATGTTTCATTCGAGAAAATGCGGCACTTGCGGAGCTCAGACGATGCTGGATTTCACTGTCGATGTTAGCTGTAACAGAAAGATAGCTGCCAAGATAGAGAAAATGATCGACATTTTCCAGTATTGTCCCGCCAAGCTGGATAGATGGCATCACCAAAGGATTGGCTTGCACTTGCTGATGAAGCACTTTGGTTTTTTTGATGTTAAGTGAGAGACCAAGTTTTTCGTATGCTTCTGCAAAAGCATTTAGGATAGTTTGGAGATCATCCTCTGAATGTGCGGAGACCACATTATCATCAGCATACTGAAGTTCCACAACGGAGGTTGTAATTACCTTACTTTTTGCTTTCAGCCTGCTGAGATTAAAAAGCTTTCCATCTGTTCGATATATAATTCCCACACCGGTGGGAAGTTTCCCCTTGACAAGATGTAAAACCATGGCGATGAAAATGGCAAATAATGTTGGGGCGATAACACATCCCTGTTTAACACCTGATCCTACTTTAAATGGAGCACCATGAGAGCCGTTGTTGTCCAAAACCGTTGCCGTCATGTTGTCATGGAGAAGTCGCAAGATATTCACAAATTTATTGGGGCATCCAATTTTCATAAGGATAGTCCAGAGAGCTGTACGGTCTACAGTATCAAAGGCCTTAGCCAAATCGATAAATGCCATATAAAGGGGTTGATTTTGCTCCCGGCATTTTTCTTGGAGCTGACGTGCAGTAAAAATCATGTCTACTGTCCCTCTAGAGGGGCGGAAACCATATTGAGTTTCAGGGAGGATCTCTTCTGAAATAGATAGAAGACGGTTTGCGAGAATCCTAGCAAATATTTTACCTGCGGTTGCTAAGAGAGAAATGCCCCGATAGTTTCCACAGTCTGTTCTATCACCCTTCTTAAAGAGGGTGATAATTATGGCATCCCTGAAGTCTTCTGGGATCTCTTCTCTTATCCAGATTTTTTCGATGAGTTTATGAAGATGTTGTACAAGTTCGGGCCCCCCTTCTTTAAAGATTTCAGCAGGAATCCCATCTGGTCCACTAGCTTTGTTGTTCTTCATTTGATTAATGGCTTTTTTTACTTCATCCAAAGTGGGGAGTATTGCAAGTTCCTCTTTAATTTGTTTTTGCGGGATTTGCGAAAAATCTCATTATCCACCTTAGACTTACGATTTAAAAGGTCATAATAATGCTCTTTCCAACGCAGTGCAATAGACTCTTTGTCTTTTACGAGTTTGGTGCCATCTTTTGATTGTAAAGGGTTTGTACCATAGGTTTTTGGTCCATAAATGGCCCTTGTGGCCTTAAAAAGGCCCCGTGCATCATGAGATTCTGCAAGTTGTTGAATTTCTTCAGCTTTCTTTTTCCACCAAGCGTTCTTAAGTTCTCTTGTTCTTCTTTGGACCTCAGCCTTTGCGCTAGCGTAGGTTTTTTTCTTGGCAGCGCAGTTAATATCATTTTGCCATATTTGGAAGGCTTTCCATTTTTGGTCAATTATATATTTAATCTCATTGTCATTTTCATCAAACCAATCCTGATGTTTCTTAGTTTCATATCCAATAGTTTGTTCACAAGCTGCAGTAATGGAGGTTTTCAGCTTAGACCAATGGTCCTCAATGTTAGGAGGTTCCGTAGGTAGATGTTCCTTAAGAAGTGATTGAAGACGAGTTTGCTTAATAGGATCTTGAAGGAATTGGATGTTCATTTTACGCCTTGGTTTCCTTCCTTGAAGCCTACGTTGGGGAGCAATGTTGATAACCATTGTGGACCGGATTAGTCGGTGGTCTGTCCAGCAGTCATCGGCACTCACCATGGCCCTAGTAAGAAGTACATCGCGGCGATCTCTAACACGGACAATTACATAATCCAGAAGATGCCAGTGCTTTGACCGTGGGTGCTGCCATGATGTTTTAAACTTATTCTTTTGTCGAAAGAGCGTGTTTGTGATAGTGAGATTATGCTCTGCACATATAGGGAGATACTTGACAAGTTTGCCAGGACTGTCTCCATTCACTCAGGGATCCTCAACCTTTTGGAGCCTGTGGGAACATTTGGAGTTTGTAGCTAGCCAGAAAATGGCAATAAGTTAAAAGTCGGATCTAGAAAAAACTGGAACATCATGAATTTGCATGATTTTTATATGGGATCCCACAAAAAACAATTAAATTAAAGCTTACAGTAAAATCCATAGTTCCAATGCTCACCGTCACACCATGACACGCAAACATGGATCCAAGGCACTGCTTTTATGGATCCTCTTGATATATATATATATTTACAAAGGATCCCCTCACCCCTAAACTATCACCAAGTCATAGATTGCCAGTCTGTCTGCAGATGTTTTCTATGATACAATCATGGGTTTATGAGCTTTCCATGTAAAAATCATGAAGCTCCATGAGGATCCGTAGTTTCAATCTGTTTTTGTGCCATGTCAGCACGGGCAAGCCCTGGATATGTGTTTTTTTTAATTGTGCTGTCTATAGACACCAATGCAAGCTTTAATTTGATGGTGGGTTTTATGGGATCCCATATAAAAATGATGCTCCATTTTTTACTAGATATTCTTACTTTTTCCTTCTTGCTACTGTGAATATGTGTTTTCTGTGGGCGGTGATTTGTGCTCTCTGTGTGTGTTGTTTGTGTGTATCTGTATATTTTCTCTGTGACCTATAGTTTCTCTGTGACCACTGTGTTATTTAACCCATGGCTTGTCCTTCCCAGGATTTGTCTGGCAGGCAATCGAACAAACCATGGTTTGTTTTCTCAACCCCTGGGTTGTTTGTTTCCCTCCTGCTTCGCCCGCTTCCTCCCAGTATCCCAAATGTCTTTCCGGTGCAATACTACTGGTATGTACAGTGGCTGGGTTTTGTTTTTTATTACTTTTGCCCGCCATCTCTGTAGCCTGGCGAAACAGCCCAGGAACAACCCACAGTTATGGGATCACAGATAATAACAACCCATGGTTTAAACAACCCAGAGTTTATAGCTCGACAGCAAACCATGGGTTCTTTTTCTGGGTTGTTTGTGGTCAACAAAACATGGTTTGCTAGTGTGTCCACATTCCCACATCATGACAACCCAGAATTCAACAACCCATAGGTTAAATAAGCCATAGGTTAGTGCTATATGTGAACTAGTGGGCTGCAGGCTGTGCGTGATCTGGGCTTAACCCTGACCCCTTCCCACTTTCTTTTCCCCTTCTTCCACATTCTCTCTGCTTTATTTCCTCCCCCCCCCCCATAGCTTACCAGGTGATAACGGGAAGGGGTTCCTTTTTTTTAAATGTTTATTTATTTGTTACATTTATATTCCACCTTTCCTCCACGGAACCCAAAGCTGCTCACATGGTCCTCCTCCTCCTCCTCTCCATTTTATCCTCACAACAACCCTGTGAGGTATGTTAGGCTGAGAGTAAGTGACTGGCCCAAATTCACCCAGTGAGCTTCAGGGACCGAGTGGGAACTAGACCCCGGGTCTTCCCAGTCCAGATACACCATGCTGGCTCTCCTGTTACAAGGTAGCTGGGTGCCCTGCAAAATGCAACACTGGCCAAGGCTCTAGCTGAAATGAAGATGCCCAGCGGATAGAGCCTCAGACACTGGTGTTCTTTGCCTCATGCCCAACCACCCTGTGAAAAAAGCTTTTTGAAAAGGAATGTTTAAAACCCTTCTTGGAAGGGGCAGGAGAGCCTGATGGGCATTGCAGCATGGCTCTGTGGGTGCTATGTTGTGGAAGCTTACATTAAACCCTCTCCATTTCCATCCCTCCTCTAACAATAATTTGCAACTCTTAAGCACCAAAAAAACCACTTTAACATGCAATCCTAGTATCCTACACATATTTAGACAGAAAAAAGGTCTATAGCTATGCTGGATGGGGTATGTTGGGAGTTGTAGGACTTTTTTCCTGCTGGATGGGGAATGTTGGGAGTTGTAGGACTTCCCCCCCTCCCGCCGCCACCGCCGCCAGCTGGGGAATGCTGGGAGTTGTAGGACTTCCCCCCCCTGCCAGCTGGGGAATGCTGGGAGTTGCAGGATCCCCCCCCCCGCCAGCTGGGGAATGCTGGGAGTTGTAGGACTTTTTTTCTGTCTAAACCTGCATGGGATTGCACCCTCAGTCCGCAATCTCCATTTTGAGACTGGGTCAAAACTGTCGAGCTCAGGGCCACAGCATCTGTTCTAATCTTTGGACTTCCTGTTCTTCCCCAATTCCCCCCCCCCCCCATCTTGTTGTTTTTAACCACCTAACCCGATGAGTTCTGGGGAACTTGAAAGCTTGCACAATCTTCTGTGGCCTTTTGGTTGGTCCTAATAAAGGTATTGCCCAACTGCGGATTTTGGATTCTTTTTATTCTTCTGTTGCTAGTCTATATCTGGGAGAAAGCCCCGTTGAACTCAGTGGGACTTAGTTCTATGTCAGCATATTTAGGATCACACTGCTAAGGAACTTTGTACAGCCTCCTTTCTTACAGCACAATCCTATGTGAAGTTGACATGCACACTTTCAGGTAAGTGTGCGTAGAATTGTAGACTAAGGGTGCAATCCTATGCAGAAAAAAAGGCCTACAACTCCCAGCATGTCCCAGCCTTTTTTTTTTCTGTCTAAACTTGCATAGGATGACGTCTTAAAGCTCCTACAAAGAAAAGTGTTGTACAAAATGACAAGCAGACCCAGTTTGCATGCAATGAACATAGATTTCATAGATAGAGTTGGAAGGAGCCTACAAGGCTATCGAGTCCAACCCCCTGCTCAATGCAGGAAACTAGAGGAGGGGTCTCCCATCCAAGTAATAACCAGGCCTGACCCTGCTTAGCTTTCCACACTCAGACAAGCTGAGCCAGCGTGAGCCACAGGCCTAGTGTTTGTTAACCATGGGTTGTTTGGGAGCATGCAGGCTCCCAACCAATCCCCTGCCCCATCCCTGAGTTGTTCTCCATGATGTGTGAACCCAGAACTCTGGGTTGTTTAGGGAGAAACAACCCAGAGTTTTAATCCAGTTTGTTCTTGCAGAAGCCGATTGATAGTTGGGAGTCAGCTTGCTCCTGTGCACTCCCAAACAACTTGATTCTTTCACAGGTGAGATATTTATTTATTTATATATATATTTAATACATTTTTATACCGCCCAATAGCCGAAGCTCTCTGGGCGGTTTACAACATTTAAAATCATAAAATACAATATTGTGGAAGACCAGCAACTGGGTCTTCTGCGCAACCCAACCGCAACCTAAAGATCACTCACAACCGTATTTAGACCAAAGAATAGACTTTTATTAATGGAGCGGAAATAATAGACTTCCAGGAATACTACAACATAAACAAAACCAGGTCGTGACCTGACTGAGCGGAAACTTTCAATTCTACAGGCTTAGCGTATTACATGAAGAGAGCTACCTTGCACCAAAGACTTTACACTTATGGAGTTTACGTAGTGGTCTGCATAGCCTGACTCCGAGCCCGTCCGTGCTCGGGGAAAGAAGCTACTTGGGCTAGCCGAAACTAGGATTGAAAGATGACAGCCCATCCCGTGATCCCAACAACCCCTTTTCGGGTAGGCAGAGGGGTTTTCTACCCCTGTCCTCCCCCTTGCTGATCAGGTGGGCTTATTCCTGCCCGGGGAAAAGGTGGTGCCTTGGATCTACTGGTCCCCTGTAGGGGATACTTCGCAGCTCTTTGAGACTGCCCTTCCCCTCTGGATGGTCCATGCTTCTTGTGGATTCAGGCAGATGTGTCTGGCCAGACTTGCATCTCCTGTCCCCCAGGTGGGGATTATGCAGACAGGAGTTGCCAAGGGAAAACTATGTGTGGTTACCAAGGGGAAACTGTGTCAGGGTTCATGTCACTGTGTGTATGCTTAGGCTTTCTCCACAAATATAAAATTTAAAACCACAGATTAAAAACAGTGGAAGACCGACAACCTGATCTTCTGCGTGGGTTCAATGCTAAGGGGGTAGCGAGTCCTGGGGCGGCCTTCTCTGAGATCCCCAGCGACTATCACCCTTAGCCCAGAACAAAGGGATAACTTATAGCCACAGAAGTATCTTTTAGAAAACAAGTTTATTTACAACATTACCTTCACAAACCCAGACACGCCAGTATTTGCCAGCAATACAGCTTATCAGTACGGTACAAAGTAGCAAGCAAGAAGTCTTATGTAGATGGGGCTGATATGCAAGAGCATTGACAAACCTGGGGATGCTTCCCGCCTTCCCCCCTGGGGTGATTCTATGCAGATGTTGTTTGTCCCCTTTGTCATCTGTGGAGACTGGCTGTCCCCCCCCCCCCCGTCTCCTCCCCCCCCGTCTCCTCCCCCCCCCTCCCCGTCTCCTTCCCCCCCCCTCCCCGTCTCCTTCCCCCCTCCTTGGTGAGTGTGTGTGTGTTTACAGCTGCAGTTACAATAACAGAATTAAAAACAATTACAAGATTAAAATGATTACAAGATTATAATATATTAAGAAATCCCCAGTTAAAGTGATCTTGGCTACGCATCATAAGAAGGTGTGCATGTTCATTGGCATATGACCCAGCCTTCCCAAACCCATGGGCCTCCAGATGTGTTGGACTATAACTCCGGTGCTGGCTGGGGTGCCAGGCTGAAGAAGGATGGAATAAGGCAGTGTTTCTCTACTGCAGCTACCAGGACATTTATTTATTTATTTATTGCATTTATACCCCGCTCTTCAGCCAGAAAAGGCTCTCAGAGCGGCTTACAAAGATTAATAAGACAGTCCCTGCCCTCAGGCTCAGGGCCGGTGCTACCATTAGGCCAACTAGGCGGCCGCCTAGGGCGCCAGGCTAAAGGGGGCACCAGGAGCATAGGGCGGGAGGGAGGGAGGGCTCAAGTGGGAAGAGGGGGGCGCTAAATATCTGATCTTGCCTAGGGCACCAAACTGCCTTGCACCAGCCCTGCTCAGGCTTACAATCTAAAAGACATGACACAAAAGGAAAAGGGGTTGGGAGGGAGGAAGAACATGGTTTAAAAGTGACAGGATTTTTCAATCCGAAGAAAATGCAGCCACTGCTTTGCTTCATAGGGTTTTACAAGGCGAGGCCAAGATGTGATGTTCAAGTTTTCAGCCCGCGGCACCTTCCTGACTCAGGCATACACTCTGTGGCCTGATTCAGAGGCAAGGAAGGATCTGGCCTGTAGCCAGGGGGGATGGGGGCTGCCCCAAAAAATTTTCTCCGCCCCCGTAATTTTTTTTTACAATTTAAAAAAGTTTAAAATTCTATTTATTATATTTCTGAATCGTCTATCTGGGCGGTGACCTGGCCACTCTGGGAGATGTACAACATATATAAAAAATACAATAAAATACAATAAAACAAAATATAAAATACCATTATGGCTTTAAAATCCTAACTCACCCCATATTCCCGCCTGAAAAACCATGTTTTTAATGCACGGCTGAAGCTCATCAAGGAGGGGGCATGGTGGAGGTCACTGGGGGGAGAGTTTTGTCTTTAAAACGTCTGCAAACCTGTCCCCTCCCCTACTTCTTTTGGTGCCCCCCCCAAGTGGTGTTGGGGCAGCCCACTAGGGCTGGGCCCCCGAATCTCTGGGAGGTCATCTGTCTCACCACCCTGCAGTCCATGCGCACTTACTGAAATGAAGGTACTGGGGGCCCGAGGATCTCTGTTGCATCTGACCCCCCTGCTTTTTGCATACATGTGCTTCTCCTCCTGCTCCCCACCACCACTTGAATCTTTCTGCCTAAAGTTTTTTTTGCTGAAATCAAATGCCCTCTTCTCCCCTGTCGATACATCCTTTGTCCTTAAGAGACAGGGCCCTTTAAAGACATACACATATTAGCATATGTAAATAAGCATTTGCAAATTTGTGCGTTTGTTGTTGTTTTGTTTTTGGGGTCCTGTGGGCCTGCGCCCGTGATCTTTGCGGGACCCAGCGCCGCCCCTGTCCTCCCCCCCTACTTTTGTGGGCCTCCCGTTCCGAACCTTTAGGCTGGCTACGGCGCTGCGACGGACCATTGCTATGAAGGGGTTAAAGTGGCAGAGCTGTGAGTGCTAGAGCGGCGCCAGCAATGTGGCAAAGGGAAGTTGGCCGAGGCAAGGCAACGTTCCTTCCGGTGCTCCTTCCCTTAGGCGCCCAGCGAGAGGAAGAGCAGAACGAGGCTCTAGTCTCTGTGAGAAGAGGAAATGGCTGCAGCGCAAGAGGCGAAGGCGACCCGGCCTGTGCTGAAGCAGGAGGTGGATCCCGAGATAAAAATGGAGGCGCAAGACCCCACAGAACCCGGGGAGGTAAGGGAAAGAGCCGCGCCCCCCAGAGCCAAGCGGAGCAGGGGGGAGGCCGGCCCGAAGGTGAAGGAGGAGCCGGAGGAAGGGCCGTCCGGGAACTGGGATGCCCAGTTGCAGGAGTTCCTGAAGACTCTGCAGGCTCCTGGTTCGGGCGGGGAAGACCCTCGGCTGCCGGGGCCGTGGGGCGGCCCCAAGTCTGCTCCGGGCGGCCCCCACGAGGCGGTGGCGGCGGCAGCGGCGGGTGCCCCCAAGTGGCCCCGGGCGCTGTGGGTGCCCCCAATCCTGCCCCAGCTCATCGGAGAGGACGGGCAGGGCCGCGAGATGCATGTGGAGGCCGCCCCCGGCGGGAAGGGGAAGGAGGGGACTTTTGACGGAGGCGCGGCCGGGGTGGAGAAGCAGCGCCAGCGCTTCCGTTCGCTGCGCTACCAGGAGGCCGGCCGGCCCTGGGAGCTGTGCAGGCAGCTCCGGGAGCTCTGCCGCCAGTGGCTGAGGCCGGAGAGACACACCAAGGAGCAGATGCTGGAGCTGGTGACGCTGGAGCAGTTCCTGGCCCTCCTTCCCTCGGAGATGCAGAGCTGGGTGAGGGCGAACAGGCCGGAGACCTGTGCCCAGGCCGTGACACTGGCGGAGGGATTCCTTTTGCAGCAGCGAGAGGCCAAAGGCTGGGAACGGCAGGTGAGTCTGCCTTTATATCATCATCATCATCATCATCATCATCATCATCTTTTATATTCCGCCTTCTTTTTCCTCTGGCAAGGAACCCAAGTCGGCTTACATGGTCCTCCTCTTCCACTCCATTTTATCCTCACAACAACCCTGTGAGGTAGGTTAGGTTGAGAGGAAGTGACTGGCCCAAAGTTACCCAGTGAGCTTCATGGCCAAATGGGGACTAGAACCCGGATCTCTTAAGTTCCAGTCCAACACTCCAACTGCTATGCCACACTGGCTCTCCTACTGGTGTCCTTGAAACTCATGTGTGTTTCCACTTGGTGTCCTGAAAACATGTTCACAACCACAAAATACTGTGGCAAGCTTTAAACGCCTCTTGAAAACAGATTTCTTTACCCAGGCTTTTCCTGCCCTGTTAGGAACTGTGGTGCTGCCCTGTTTTAAGGGGTCTGAAATGTATTCCAAAAGACACCCTTTCCCCTCCACTAGCACCCAGAAAACCTCACCTTTCCTCTCTATTACTTTCCCTGGTAGTTGCTTTGGCATCACTTTATTTTTTAAAGGGGCGGGGGCAACTTTCTCACTATGTGACCCAGCCAATCACATTTGGCGATCTGATGGCATTGCAAAGATGGCTCAGAGTGAAGACACTGCCTCTTGATCTCGCTCTGAGATATTTCACGGGGAGAGGAGGCTATTTGCAAAACGTGCCCCCTCATTTCAGCTAACAAGCCCAACTTTTATATCCTATACAGCAGTGGTTCCCAACCTTGGGTTCTCAGATGTTGCTGGACTATTGCTCCCAGCATCCCTTGCCATTAGCCATGCTGGCTGGGTATGCTGGGAGCTGTAGTCCAGCAACATCTGGGGACCCAAGGTTGGGAACCACTGCTATACAGTTATGTGGGTGGAATAGCAACTGGGTAGATGTTTTCTTCCCTTTCAGTGCATGCTTAGTTGTGAAGAATGGGATATTCTGGTTTGCATAAGGAATTATGTGTACAGAACCCAAAGATGCTAACTAATACTGAGTGCCAGGAGTATGGCGCACACACTAAAGTAGCCTTCCCCAACCTGGTGCTGCCTCGGGTGTGCTGGGAGTTGTAGTCCAACAGACCTGGAGAGTGCCAGGTTGGGGAAGGCTGACCTTATGGTATCTGATGTAAGTCCCAGCATCTAAGAGTGCTGAGCATCGGTAAATTGTGCCCATTGTTAATGCCTGTAAAAGCCTGAAAGAAAAGAAATATATATAGTATTTAAGGCTGGAATTATATGCATATCTGCCTTCCATTTAACTCAACAGGACTTACTCTGTGCGAACATACAGAGGGTGGGGCTATAAGATAGAGCAGTGTTCTCCAACCTTGGGTCCCCAGATGTTTTTGGCCTACAACTCCCAGCATGCCCCAGCTACACGTAGCGTGTGTGAATATGGTAAACTTATTTTCTAATATTGGAGATTACAGAAGAGCAAATAGTGAATGGAACTGGAGGAACATGACCCCTCCAAACCAGACTGTACTGCAATTACCCCTAAGGGTGCACTCCAAATGCCCCTCCTTCTGGAGAGTGAGCAGTTGGCAACAGGGATGGGGCCTTCTCTGTTGTGGTGCCCCGATTGTGCAGCGCCCAGTCCAAACATATTTCGCTTTGCCCGTTTATTACCTTTCAATGGAAAGTTGCTTTGGGGAGAATAAAAGCTAAAAGTTTGGGAGAATAATCATGAACTTGTTTTAGAGGGATGGGGACCATGTGGCCCTCCAGGTGTTGTTAGACTGCAACTCCCTTCATCCCTGACCTTTGGCTATGCTGGCTAAGGCTAGTGGGAGTTGCAGTCCAAAAGCATCTGGGAGGGCCACATGTTTGCCATCCCTGCTCTTAAGTCCGGAGTGGGCAGAAGGTAGATCTCCAGATGTTTTGGGCTTCCACTCCCAAAATTCCATTCTGCTTGGGGCTGATGGGAGTGGAAGTCCAAAACATCTGGAAATCTACCTTCTGCCCTTCAGGGAGTATGATTGTCTCTCAGTTCCCAGTTCAAATCCCAGACAAGCCCAACCCAACTGGGTAGTGTGGCTGTGCCTTTTGGAGGCTCTGTACTTGGTGGCAGAACACCTGCTTTGCCTGCAGAAGGTTGCAGGTTCAGTTCCAGGCATCTCCGGGTTAAAAGGATCAGGTAGCAGATGATAGGAAAGAACTTTCTCTGCCTGAAGTCCTGGAGAGCTGCTGCTAATCAGACAATAATTGGGTAGATGGACAAATAGTATGACTTGGTGGAAGGTAGATTCCTATGCTGTATCTTTAATCCTTGTAAGATGCTCTTAGGGTGTAATACCGTGCCCCCCAGACAGCATCGGTGGGGCATAAGATAGTTCGGATTCCCAGATCCAAGGTCAGGGACAGCACTATTGAATCCGAGTTGGGAATCAGAGCTCCCCCCCTTGCAGCCTTAGGAAAGCAACCTCGGAAAAGGGGGCATTTTGGGAGGAGGGGAGGAGATTGGAGAGGCCTAGATACAAGCTATCCCGGTTCCTCTCCAGCCTGCTTCCCTCACACTCTGAGATACTCCAGCTAGATGGGCAAAAAAGCCTGTCTAGTGGAAAATGCAGGGAGGAAGGACGGGGAGCTGAAGATTGCTGCCACTGCTCTTCCCGCTCTGTGTTGGATGACTGCAAGCCTCCAAATTCAGTGGCTTTCGAGCATTGCCAGAGGATTGCACCCTTAAATTCTCCTTTGAGTGAAGCGTGGGAGTAATAAGTCCTTGTAATAAGTAAATAACCTCTATTGCCCACCTTCTCAACTAACACTTTGCTTGGATTGTGATTCCATTTTGATCTGATTTCACCCAACCATGCCTCAGATCACAGGGGTGTCAGAAGAGGAGCCTGTAAACCCCCCCGAGGCAGCCCAGGCCGTGCCAGACACAGTGAAGATGCAGCTTTGTGCAGAAGTCAAGCAGGAAAGTGATGCGAGTAGCAACTTCTTGGGTAAGTCTCTCGGGTAAGTCTTTCTGGGGCCTGTCCCACTGAATATGAGAGGGGTCTTGGCTCAGTGGTCGAGCCCCTGCTTTGCATGTAGAAGGTCCCAGGTTTGAACCCCGGCATCTCCAGGTAGGGCTGGAAAAATTCCTGCTGGAAACCCTGGAGAGCTGTCGCTGCCAGTCTGTGTCTATAATACTGTGCTAGTTAGAGATGTAAAACGTCCAGAAATTTTGAAGCCATGGGAAAAAACCGTGGTTTTTTTAAAGGAATTTTTTGTTTTGTTTTGTTTGTGTCCTGAACTGTAAGCAACACCCGGACTGTAAGGAACCTCTTTGGTTTTGCCAGTTTATGAGGAGCAGGCAAAAAACAATAAAAACAGAGGAAACCATCAATATTAGTAAAATAAAGAAAATTATGTCTCCTCTAGTCCTCTCCACAGTGTCAAGCAGACATAAAGCAGTCATTTCCATAAAAAGAACTGAGGGGGGAAAGGGGGGGGGGTTGAACTAAGACTGACTGATTACATTTCACGTATATTCATTGAATCAATCAATCTTTTATTATACAGTCATAGACCCACAAATGAAGCAAAATAGAATCAAGCAAAAAACACATCAAGATATACATATTATATTGCAATAACATTAAAAACATGAAAAGTTGTAAAACATCATAATAAAATGTAAATACCTAAGAGATATAATATAATATATAAAACATGTTACAGGCAGTCCCCGGGTTACGAACGTCCGACTTACGGACAACTCATACTTATGAATGGATCGCTCCACTTTGTGACACTCATGAAAACATTGTGCGGCTTCAGTAGTTCGTCTGCTCGAGGAACGGAGAACCCCGTCCGCCATTTTAAGTCAGATCACGGTCCTGTTTTTCTCTTACCCTTGTACAGTAACGATGCCTCCAAAGCGTAAGTCCAATGCAAGTGCTGGTGATGCATCAAAGAAAAGGAAAACGATCACCATGGAAAATAAAGTGGAAATAATAAAGAGATCGGAGAGAGGTGAAACGCCATCAGCCATTGGGAAAGCATTAGGCTACAGCAGGTCAACAATCGGAACAATTTTAAAAGACAAAGGGAGAATAATGGAGCATGTGAACGGCCACGCCCTGATGAACGCTACGATTATCACCAAGCAACGCAGTGGTTTAATTATTGAAATGGAAAGGCTATTGATAATTTGGTTAGATGACCAAAATCAGCGTAATATGCCTATTAGCCTTAATTTAGTGCAAGAAAAGGCTCGAAGCCTTTTCAATGATTTAAAAGCTGCTTGTGCAGCAAGGGAAGGCGATTGCGACAAAGAATTTGTTGCAAGTAGGGGTTGGTTCAGCCGCTTTAAATTGAGGGCAAATTTACATAATATTAAAGTTCAAGGTGAAGCAGCGAGTGTCGATGTAAATGTTGCAAGTGATTTTCCCGAAATGTTGGAAAAATTATTGACAAGGGAGGTTATTTGCCAGACCAAATATTTAATGTAGATGAGACTGGCTTATTTTGGAAAAAAATGCCTGAAAGGACCTACATTTCGAAAGAGGAAAAAAGTGCACCAGGACATAAGGCATCGAAAGATAGGCTAACGTTATTGCTTGGGGGTAACGCATCTGGGGATTTCAAGCTCAAGCCTTTGCTTGTGTATCGCTTCCTAAATCCGAGGGCACTACGCCATATCATTAAGGCACTTCTTCCTGTTATTTGGAAGGCAAATGCAAAGGCTTGGGTTACAATTGCCATCTTTGAAGACTGGTTCTTGAACTATTTTGTCCCTGCTGTTGAACGTTATTGCTTGGCCAAAAAAATTCCTTTCAAGATTCTCCTTGTGCTTGGCAACACACCCGGACATCCAAACACTTTAGATGACCTTCACCCCAATGTAAAGGTCGTATTTTTACCCCCCAACATCACATCGCTAATTCAGCCAATGGATCAGGGAGTCATAGCCTCCTTTAAGGCCTATTATTTACGACGAACCTTCTCAGAAGCAGTCAGGGCTACCCAAGATGATGTGATGAGCTTAAGGGAGTTCTGGAAGAATTATAACATCTATGATGCCATCAAAAATATTGCTGATTCTTGGGATGAAGTGAAGCAGACAAATATGAAAGGAGCGTGGAACAAATTGTGCCCCCAATTCGCGCATGGTTTTCAGGGGTTTACAGATGACGACATCGCTGAAGCCAGGCAAGCTGTTGTTGATATTGGTAATCAACTGCAGTTAGACATTGGTGAAAATGATGTCATAGAGTTACTCAACTCCCATGCTGAAGAACTGACCGATGAAGACCTTATGGAACTAGAGAAGCAGATGATAGCATTTGAGGAAGAAAACAGGGACCTAGAAACTCCAGAACCAAAAAAGTTTTCGACAAAAGAGTTAGCTGAAGCCTTTCGTCTCATTGAAGCAGGCATGGCAAAGTTAGAGGAGCAAGATCCTAATACAGAGAGGTTTACCAAAGTTTACCAGACAGTTACCGAGGGCCTCAGCTGCTACAAGGCAATTTATGATGAGAAAAAGAAAAGCTCTGTACAAACCTCGCTTGATGCCTACCTCAAGAAATTGACTCCAGTAGTAAACCCCCATTCTCCAGGAGCAGAATCAAACCCTGACTCTCCAGCACCAGGTCCATCATTTGTGGGGTAACTTTATGATAACAATTATTAATGTTATCATAATGTTACCTCACAAATGAATGTTAACCTTTAATCATGAACCTTTTTCTTTTTTTATCTAAACTGTTTTAAGAACTGTTTCTTTAATGTTTTTTTACAATACAGTACTGTGTACATGGTTACTTTTATTATTACTGTATTATATTATTATTATTATTATTATTATTATTATTATTATTATGTAGTGTGTGTTATGTTTAAGATGTTTCATTGTATTTGGAAGTGTTTCTTAAGTGTTTTATATGCACAGAAAGGTAAAATAAATACTAAGACAAAAATTTGACTACCGTAAGTGATGTTTAATCAGAACCGTGTGTGCCTGTTCTGACTTACGTACAAATTCGACTTAAAGACAGACTTAAGAACAGATCTCGTTCGTAACCCGGGGACTGCCTGTATTGAATATATGCACTAAAAGTAAGTAACATGAATGATTTAATTGGTTATGAAATGAGAAATTATAATATAAGTAGCCCTGAAGAAAACATTTTAGTTGGGGGAATTCCCTTCCACGTTTTTGTGGCCAGGGAGAGAAACCTAGCCACCAACTCTGTAATTAATTTATTCTTATCTGCCAGAAGATAGGCCAGATACCATTCTGATGACCGGCCTGAAAATTTAAAAAGAACAGGTATTATTAACTTGACCCGGTCATCTTTATAAAAATTACAAGCAAAGAGCATATGGGCTAGAGATTCTATGGCAAGGACAGAGTCGTTCAGTATAGGGGATACCCTTGAACCGTCCATCCAGTACAGCAGAGGGTAAACAATTTAACCTAGCTCTTGTAAAAGACCCAGTGTGGCGTAGTGGTGAGAGTGTTGGACTGGGACTCAGGAGATCCGGGTTCTTGTCCCCGCTTGGCCATGAAACACACTGGGTGACTTTGGGTCAGTCACTGACACTCAGCCTAACCTACCTCACAGGGCTGTTGTGAGGATAAAATGGAGAGGAGGAGGAGGATTATGTAAGCCGCCTTGGGTTCCTTGCAGGAAAAAAAGCGGGGTATAAGTATAATAAATAAATTAATTAAAAAACTGGCAGTATTTGGGAATAGATAAATTCTGCAGGTATCTAGCATAACTTACTGGAGAGAAGAAAGATAAACCAAAATATAGAGGAGCAAGTCTTCTGGGCATTAGAAGTGGAATGCTGGATATCAGTATCCTTAATAGGGAATCCATAATGGCTTTTGCCTGTTGGTAGCTGTCAGGCCTCCCTCCTCCTCCTTTTCCTTCCCACATCTCCTGTCACCACCTCTGCCAGCACTTCAAAAATCACACTTTCTTTGCTCCTCCCCTGCCACCAACCCCTTCAGGGTAATTTATTCAGACCACTCCTTTTTTAAGTTTTAAAAAGGAAACAAGTTTATTTAATTACAATTAAGGGTAGGGAAATGGATAATGTTAATAGATTCTAAATGTTGAAAACCCTCTCTCTTTCTCTCAGACTTCCCTCAGACTTCTCAACCCTCTCACAAAAACCCACTCTCTCCCCTCTCTCTTTCTCCTCCCCCTTCCCCTCACACTACCCTCAGACTACACTCATACTCCCCTTCAGACTCCTCTCTCTTTCTCTCTCCTCCCTCTTCTCCTTCTGAACAGCACCACCCACTGTTTATATAAGACAGGCCTCACACACACACACCCCCGTCTCTCAGCCAATCAGCAGACATCTCAACATTCCACACTCCTCTCACACTCCCCCCCCCTCTCCTCACATACTGCTATAACACTTTGCCCATGGGCAGGGGCATGACAGTAGCCTACAGAGAGGAGAAAATTTATAGACAAACCTAAAAATTGCAATTTATTAATCAGGGTTTCATGCCACACACTAACATAAGTATCCTGGTGAAGGAGATATATAAGTCCCAAGGATTCCTCAGCAAAAATCAACCTTCGCCAAAACCTAAGAGCCAGTAACCATGCAGTACCTTCAACAGAGAGGCAACCTGTTTCCAGACGTAGAACTGCCACCGATACGCATCTGGGAACACCAAATAGTGTGTATAAAAAAAGAGGAAAGGACTCGTACAGTGCTAGAATCGAATCCCCTTATCCAGATGGGGATACCATACAGTAGCTGCACCAAGGATTTAGCTTTGAACACCTGAAGAGCTGCTGGTAACAATTGCCCTCCCTTAGTGGAAAAAAAGCGAGTTATTGCTTTAGTGGTGTTAGAGCAGTGTTCTCCAACCTTGGGTCCCCAGATGTTTTTGGCCTACAGGTGTTTTTGGCCTACAACTCCCAGCTGGGGCATGCTGGGAGTTGTAGGCCAAAAACATCTGGGGACCCAAGGTTGGAGAACACCGTGTTAGAGGCTGTATGGACAGCAAAAGATTTCTGAGATTACCACAATAAAGAAGAGTGAAAAGTAACACCTAAATATCTAAACTGTCTTTCTTGCTCTATAGACTGGCCTCTAATAGCCCATTTACACAAAGATATAGGGTTATAAAAGAACATGATCTTTGTTTTGTTGAAATTAATTGTCAATAGGTTCTCAGCACAATAATCCAAAAAAGCCCTTAGTAGACATTTCAGTCCTACTTTGGAAAGGGACAGAAGAACCGCATCGTTTGCATAAAGAAGTAAAGGCACTGTAATCATATAATCAGTCACATTTTCTGAGCTATTGCTATCAGTTTCTACTTCTGCTTCATCTTGGTCTTCATCATAATTATCATGGACTTCTAAAAACTGAAGGTTTGCACAGATTGAAACAAGCTTCTCTACCCATTCATACGTCAGTTTACAACCTAGGACTTGCTTGTCCTCAGTGCACAAGGATTATAATGATCTGATACTGTACGCAGTCTTACATAAACATCTATTACATAGTTTTTAGAAAACGTTTTGGGGGAGTAAATATATGTCTGAAACATTTTATTCATCATTCTCAAAGAAAATATTCCATAATCCATTTTTTTCCAATTTTTCAGGGGAACCCCCCCCCAAAAAAGATTTCAGGGGGAAAGGGGGGGAAATTTCTGGGGTTTTGGGGGGGGGCTAGGCTATCTCTAGGCTAGATAGATGGGCTTATGGGTCTGATTCAGTACAAGGCAGCTTCCTGTGTTCCTGTTGTGGGGTTCCTGAAGCAGCTCCAACTCTTGTCACTTCCCTGCTTCTAAAATGAGTGGGGTGATCTTCCCATATCACAATCAAGCCCCATGGGTTTGTGGACCATTCTAGAATTACATGGTTTTTAAACTGTCCACAGAAGGCCTCAAAACTGGCAGCTGAGTACTGAGCAGTCCTGGCCAAAGAGGCCAGGTTCATCATGTTAAGAAAGGTGCGGAAAGTGAGGCTTGTCATTCTCGGTCAGGGGTACCAAACCTCTTCAGCCCAAGGGAAGAATTCCATTTTAGAGAACCTCGGGGGGGGGGGCATTCTAGTGGTGGGCCGGGCCAAAGGCAAAAGGGCGGGGCAAAAAATACCAACAATGCCTGTATATTTTAGCTTACAGCTCTTACTGCCAATAACTAAGCCTTAGGAAAGTCATTTCAGCCTTTTAGAATGGGAGGGAAGTGCACAAATGCTAGGAAACCACCAAACGATTAGTGGTTGAGGGAAAGGGGGTGGGCCAAGGGAAAGGGCATGGCCTTCTGGGGAACCTGGGAGGGCCAGACCAGGACCACAGGTGGGCCACAGGTTCTGCATCCTTGTTCTAGGTGTACGATTCTGGCTTATGGTGTAAAAGAGTCCAGTTTGAATGTCACACAATCTCTGCTTCACCGGCTAGTTAGGGAGAAAGTGAGGCTGTACCTTAGAGCAGGGAGTGGACAGAAAGTAGATCCCAAGATGCTTTGGATTTGAACTCCCAGAAGCCCCTGCCAGCATGGCCAATGGTCAGGAATGCTGGGAGTTGAGGTGCAAAAGATCTGGAGGTCTATTTTCTGCTCACCCCTGCCTTCAAGAGGATCTGTGCTTGGACCTGCTGGAGGAGGCCTTCTTGATCAACCTCTTCCCCATTAAGCAGCTTATTAAGTGAGGCGTTTTGCATCCGGTCCTAGCTGGGTAGGCTGGAGTCTGAAGGGAATTGGCCAATTATAGCACAAGCACTCACAGATGGTTCTGACTCATGCCAGGTAAAGCAGGTTTACAACAACACAAAGAACTTGGCATTACCAGCATATTTTAGCTTCAAGCTTTTGCTGCCAGTCACTAAGCATTAGAAGAGGCATTTCAATCTTTTAGAATGGAGGGGAAAGCTCCGCAAAAACCAGGAACCCACCCAGTGATCGGTGGTAGAGAGAAAGAGGGTGGGGCCAAAGGAAGGGTGTGTGGTTATCTGGGAACTGTAGGTGGACCAGATTGGGCCCACGGTCCTGAGGTTCAACACCGTTGCTCCACAGGGAGGGGGCAGAAGACTAGTTCCTGCAGTGGCATATCCAGGAGGGGAGGAGAAGTCATTGGAAAGGTGTTCACCTATTTCTCAGGGACCCCACAGAGCTGATAGGAAGAAATGGAGTGTTTAGAACTGCACAGTCCTGTTGTGTTTCTTGGCTCCCTAATTTTAGAGCAATGTCTGATCTCCAGATGTTTTAGACTTCCGCTCCCAACATTCCTGCCCATTGGCCATGCTGGCAGGGGCTTCTGGGAGTTGAAGTCCAAAACATCTGGAGATCTTCCTTCTGCCCACACCTGTCGTAGATGGTTGAGCAAGAAACAGCCTGTTCCTAGAGTGTATTTTCGTTTTTCTTCGGCGGAGGAAAGGGAATGGTTAAAGCTGTGTGAAAGTGTATATCTGTGACTGGGTGTGGATGTGAGTGAGGCAGTTTGTAGGTGGGGGGCGGGAATAGGGGGACCTCAGCCCCTGACAAATTACCCCCAAGAGAATGCAGCAGAAGTTACTCACCCATGTCTCAAACTGAAGGTTTTTAATATTAGAATGTATGCAAGATAAGCACAGTATAAATGGGGGGGGTGTGAGTTGAATGTGTGTGCATATGCATGTGTGTGCATGCACATGTGTGCAACCCCTCCCAGCCCAGCAAGACATCTATTACAAAAGGGTTGGGCACCCCGGTCTTAGAATAACATCTGAGTCATGTCTGGATTCTCCCCTTTCTTCCAGCAGGTGATGGGTGGCTGAATGAAAGTGAGGAAGAGAAACCCTTTGTGGGGAGTCCTGAGCTAATGGAGCAACAGGGCACATCCTTGAAAACAGCCAGAGAGAATAAATTCTTCTGTCAGGGAGAAGCTGGTGAGAAACTACACCGGGCAGAAAGGCAGAACGGAAATGACAAAGAGAAGGGAGTGGAACAGTTGGTTGTTTCAGGAGCTGCTTGCAAAGGTGTCCATGAATTCACCAGCCAGAATGAAGAGAATGAGGTAAAATATGACAAATATGGGGAACGTTTTGGTCGAAGCTCGCGCCTTGCTGCGCACGAGAGCACCGCTGCACAGGAGAAGCCATACAAGTGTTGGCACTGCGGCCAGAGCTTCAGTAGCAGCGCGGATCTCTTGTCACATGAGAGGACCCACGTGGGCGAGAAACTGTATAAATGTTCCCTGTGCGGAGAAAGTGAGAGAATCCACACAGGGCAGCAGCCACATAAATGTTCCCACTGTGGGAATATCTTTGTCTCTAATGCTCAAGAGGTAATGGAAACAGGAGGGAAACCGTATGCATGTTCACAGTGTGGGAAAGGCTTCAGTCGGAGAACAGAATTCACTAAACATGAGAGAACCCACAGAGGTGAGAAACCTTACACGTGCTCATCGTGCGGGGAAAAGTTTGGGAGCATCAGCCACCTGCAGTTACACCGGAAAATCCACACAGGCGAGAACCCATATCAGTGTTCGCACTGTGGGAAGTCTTTCAGGTCTAGCTCACAGTTGACATTACACGAGCGCATCCACGCGGTTGAACGTGATGGGACACATCCGGCAGAAGAGTCTTTTGTGTGTTTTGCCTGCGGGAAAACGTTTGACGTCAGTTCAGAACTGCTTGCTCATTTGCAAACCCACAACTAAAAGCCACTGGGAAGTTCAGTCTCCGGGAAAACCTTAAGGCGGGGATCATCGTGCTTCTTAGTATGTTCTTTAAGAATAAAAAGATTTAAACATAGGGTGCATAAGAAGACCATGACCCGGTTCACACATAACAGCAGCAAATCGTGGGTTAAATAATTTGCCAGAGATGCGTAGAGCGCATGAGCCACTTCCAGGTTGCAAAACGACCTATGAACACCTCATTCGTAGGTTGTCAGTGTGACGTCTGAACCCGGACAGTTCAGGTTATGGGTTAAAACAATCCAAAGATAACCTGTGATTTGTTCTGTGTTCAGTTTGGATGTCACACTGCCAACCTACAAACGGGCAGCCATAGGTTATTTTGCAACCTGGAAATGGCTCGTGTGTGGCTCACTTGCTCTGGGCATCCCCTTCAATCTTGGGTTGATTAACCCACAATTTGCTGCTGTTACGTGCGATCTAGCCCTATGTGAAAATATGGTCAGAGTCCAAGTTTAATGGCATGTCATAGTGGTAAAAAACGAGAGAGAAAAAACTGTTCTGATACTGGAAAAAGTTTCTGGCCTAATAGTTCAACCTTCTTAGAGTTTGCAGGAGAACCCATTCTTAGAGAGACATGAGCTATTAAAATGCTCAGATGCTAAGGGAATGTAACAATTTCCAGCGGGGTAGCCGCTAGTCTGTTGCCACAAAACCAACAAAAGAATCTTGCGGCACCTTAAAGCAGGGGTCCCCACTCTTTTTGGGCCAGTGGGCACTTTGGGAATGTTGAATGTGTCTTGGGTGCTCTCTCAAAATGGATGCCATGGAAGGGGTACTTTTGCTCATTCATAAAATGGCTGCCATGGTGGGCATGGCTGGTCACAAAACAGCTCATTTCCAAGAAGGCAAATGGAAAGAAAAATAACTTGCCCAGGAACCTAAGCACAAGGAAGAGGTGGGGGTCTGAGCACCAAAAGACAAAAACACCCTTTTGAACCCAAATAAAGATGGGGGTGGAGGGCAGCACTTCCGTTTGCAGCATGGCAACTTCCTAGTTTTTTTTTAAAAAGGATTTTAAAAATCTTAAATAAAATTAAGATCAGGAAGGGCAGAGAGCCTGGTGCTCGCCAAAGAGGTGACCTTGGGCACATTGGTGCCAGTGGGTGCCATGTTGGAGACCCCACCCTTGAGTTGTACAGTGTGTGTAGAAAGGTTTATACATTGCTTTGCACTTGAAGTACATCAGAGAACCCAGACCTGTGAGAAAACACCTAAATATTAGCATCGTAGGAAGTATTTCAGTTGGAGCTCCCACTTGATCTTCCATGAGAGAACCTACACAGCCATTTCCTCCCTACTGTGGGAAAGCTTCAGCCAAAAAACCAGAACTTGTTGAATACGAGGTGACCCATGCAACAGAAGAGTCGGATGTGTGTTTTGCCTGTGGGGAAAAACTTTGAAGTCTGTTCTGAAATAGTTGCTCATGTGTAAACGGCACACAGGGAAAGCAATTCAGCTGCCCGGCTGGCGGAAAAACCTTCAGGGACAGTTTGCAATGCATCACACATCAGAAAGTCCATACAGGAAAGAAGCAGCATAAATGTTCCCACTGTGGAAAAAGCATTAGGCCAGGTGTGTTTGAACCTCTTTCAGCCCAAGGGCCAGGTTCCATTTTGGGGAAACTCTGGGGCTGCATTCCAGTGGTGGGTGGGACTGAAGGCAGAGGGGGCGGGGCTAAACATGCAAGCATAGTTCAGCTTAAAGCTCTTACTGCCAGTCACTAAGCCTTACGAGAGAGGCATTTTAACCTTTTAGAAAAAAGGGGGGGGGGGGACTGCACAAAAGCTGGGAAACCACCAAATGATTGGTGGGCGGGGAAAGGGGCATGGGGTGAACAGAAGTGGGCCTGGCTATCTAGGGAACCTAGCAGAGCTGGATTTGGGCCCCAGAGCTGTGGTTCTGCACCCCTACTGTAGAACTAGGATCCCTTGGGTGGCTCGTTCTGTCCCTTGTTTTTTGTTTGACCAATAAACAAAACCGGAGCTCCTTTTTCTGGTGATATTTTTCAAATTGTAAATGCAAATGCCCAGTGATCCTGCCTTTATTGTTAATCGTCGGCATTTTGACATTTTTCGTTCTTCTTTGTGACTCAGTAAAGTTTGGTTTAAAATTGAATTGTGGCGTCTGCCTGTAATATTCTGTGTTGCATTTTCCAAACCAAGCTCTCCAAAAATGATGGGCTCAGTTGACCTTTTAAAAATTATTTTTTAAAGGGATTCAACAAATTCACACTGAAGACGTCTTAATAGTGTTTTAGCCAAGAACGCTAAACATAATTTCCATGTTCAGGGGCAGCGAAGTTCTGAATATCTCATGATGGGGAAATAACAGTGGGTAATGACTCCTTTATGTCTTCGGGCTTCTGGAAGCATCCAGCTGGCTCCTATTAGAAATAGGATGCTGGACTCGCACTGCCTTTCCCTTCAATCTTGGGTTGATAACTCCCAGAATCCCTGACCATTGCCCATGCTAGCCAGGGCTGATGGGAGTTGTAGTCCAAAGCATCTGAAAGGCACCATGTACAGAAGCCAACTGGATGGGCAATTGAATCTTCAACGCTGGTGAAAGGACAGCAATCTCCACCGCACGGGAGGGTGGTTGGCTAGCTTATTTATTTCTATATTATGAGCATTTTTATGCTGCCTTACCTGCCAAAAAGCCATCAAGGTGGTGTATGACAATTTTAAAAAATCAGTTTAAAACGATAAAATGAAAGAAAATTAAAAATGGTAAAAATATTAAAAGCTACACATTTTAAAAGGCTAAATTGAAAATATGTGTCTCTACACCCTTTCTAAAGGCCAAGAAAGTGGGGGCCAGACATAGTTCTTGAGGGAGCGCATTCCATAGTTTGAAGGCAACATAGGAGAAAGCCCTTTCACATGTGCCCGAGAAAGTGGCCGCTGTGGGTAATGGTGGCCTCAAAAGGGCCTCCTGCAGGTCTTAATACCCGATCAGGTTTATAGCAAGACAGGCAGTCCCTTAGATAGCCAGGTCCTAAGCCATGTAAGGCTTTAAAAGTTAAGACCAAGACCATGAATTGAGTCCAGAAAGGAACTAGCAAGCAGTGCAGGTCTTTTAGAACAGGTAACGGAAGGGCAGGTGGCAATCTTCATTCAGCTATCCCACAAAGAGGAACTGTGTTCATAGTTCTTCATGGGAGCAGACTGAGTAGTATTTTTACTTTTAAAAGTGAGTGTGTGCCTCCAATTTGGGTGGGGGTGGAGGAGACCTTGCCTTGGGTATCAAATGTTTGAGAAATACTGGCCCATAGAAGCCTTTACTCTTACTGAGGTGGTAAAAACCAGTGCTGTGGACTGTGCCATTTCAGAGTGCAGGTGGGGGCTCATGTAATGAGTTCTTCCATTCAATACCTCCAAATATTTTTTCTCTTGCATATAGAAAATAAGCAGGCTAGGCTAGATCTCTTCTTCCTGACACCCTTTCTTTGTTATATTTATATCCCACCTTGTTTCTTCTCCCAAGGAACCCATGGTTGTGCTCCCCATTTTATTCTCACAACAACCCTGTGAGGTAGGTTAGGCTAAGAGTCAGTGACCAGCCCAAAGTCACCCAGTGAGCCTCATGGCCAAGTGGGGACTAGAACCTGGATCTCCCGAGTCTCAGTCCCACAATGCCACACTGGCTCTTTACCGATATAACTTGATTTATCTGCTGGTGCTGCATGTGCAAGTTAAGTTATTTTTTATTGAGAGCCAATAAATTATTTTGTATAATTTAATTATTTAATAATTTATATTATTAAATTGTTTAAATAAAATTATTAAATGTATTTAAACTATATTATAATTTACATGTGCAGTAGTTGGCACTGGCAGGTAGAAGAAGCCAGCAACTGCGCAGGTGGGCCAAATTATTAGATGGCCCTGAGATGTAACTTGCTGCTCCAAGAATGAACCCCCAACCCAAAGTCCACTCCTGATCTTCCCCCTGGTGATTTCAACCAAAGAAGCTTATTGGACATATTCTTGGATGCACGTTCAGTCCAAGAAGTGATAAGAACGTAAGAGTCCTGCTAGATCAGACCAAGGGTCCATCCAGTCTAGCATTCTGTTCACACTGTGGCCAACTAGCTGCCCATGGGAAACCCACAAGCAGGATATGAGTGCAACAGCACTCTCCGACCCATGTTCCCCAGAAACTGGGCATACTGCCTCTGTTCCTGGAAGTAGCATATAGTCAATCAGAACTAGTAGCCATTGATAGCTTTCTCCATGAATTTGTCAAATCCCCTTATAAAGCCATCCAAGTTGGTGGCCATCACTGCATCTTGTGGAAGCAAATTCCATAGTTGAAGTATTTATTTATTTATTATATTTATGAATCGCCCATCTGGCCAGACATCCGGCCACTCTTAGCGATGTACAATCCAATAAAATACGGGGGGGGGGGGGCGGGACGACAACACACACACACACAGTATAAAACACAAAAACAGTACAAAACTTTAAAAACTTAAAAATCCTAACCTTATTCCCGCCTGAAAAGCCACGTTTTTAATGCACAGCGGAAGCTAATCAAGGAAGGGGCATGGCGGAGGTCACTGGGGAGAGAGTTCCATAAATTGGGGCCTGCCACAGAAAAGGCCCTCCTAGTCCCCACCAGCCTGGTTTCTCTGGATGATGGGACAGGGAGAAGGCCATCCGTGGCAGATCTTGTTGAGTGGCCTACTTGATGTTGCTGGAGGCACTCCTTGAGATAAACTGGACCGGAGCCATACAGGGTTTTAAAGGTCAACGCCAACACCTTGAATTCGGTTCAGCAAACAACTGGTAGCCAGTGCAACTCTTTGAGCACTGGAGTGATGTGATCACACTGGTGGCGGCCTTTAACCAGGCGAGCTGCTACATTATGTATGCGCTCTACGAAGAAGTCCTTCCTTTTATCTGTCCTGAGTCTTCTACCAATCGGCTTCATGGGTTCTAGTAGTACGAGAGAGGGAGAAAAATGTCTTCCTGTCCACTTTCTCCACACCATACGTAATTTTGTGCACCTCTATCACGTCTCTCCTTACTTGCCTTTTTTCTAAGCTAAACCATCCCAACTGCCGTAACCTTTTGTACAGGAGTTGCTCCACCCCCTTGATCATTTTAGTTGCCCTTTTCTGCTCGTTTTCCAACTCCCAATATCCTCCTTGAGGTGCAGTGACCGGACCTGTACAGAGTGTTCTAAGTGTGGATGCACTATAGATTTGTATAAGGGCAGTATGATCTTGGCAGTTGTATTGGCAGATACTGGCATAAATAGCAGAACCAAGCTCACAAGTTCTTTCACACAAGAAAAGCTTTTTAGGGCGCAATCCTCTGCATGTTTAGACAGAAAAAAGTTAGCCAGGGCACACTGGGAGCTGTAGGACCCTTTCCTGTCTAAGCAAGCATAGGATTGCAACCCGAGTTGTTGCTATTGTTAGCCAATTGGGAGTGAGAAATGGTTGCTGGTCTGCTGTACAAATCTCCCAGAGAATTCCCAGAATATCCCAATCTACCTTCCACTCTAAAACATCTCGCTAGCATCCTCTGCGACTTTCTGGAGTTCTATGTCAGCAATACTTCTATTTTTATAGGTGAGAGTCCCTCTGAGCAAGACGGAACCAGTGAGCACAGTGTTCAATACATGCTGAGAAAAAGATGATCAAGTTTATTGTTTGTTTATAAAGCACTCCGAAAGTTTTTATGCAGTAAAAGAGCCCTGCCCTAAGGCTTGCAATGGGATTTAAAAATAAAAAATAAAAAATTAATGCCTCTGGACGCATACAGAGTGTCGTCCCCCCCTTCCTGGTCTCTCTTATTTTCCATTGGCATCAATGGAAGCTTCCACCTAAGGTTAATAGCGGCTGCAGGAGGGGATTTTCACAGGGATTACAACACAATCTTTCCTTGGCCCAGAAATTTGGAATAACCGAAATTATGCAATCAGGTTTTCTTTTTCAGTGCAAAGTATACACAACTTTTATTTATTATATTTCTATCCCGCCTTTTTTCTGCAAGGAACCCAGGGTGGCTTACGTGATCCTCCTCCTCCTCTCCATCTTATACTCACAACAGCCCTGTGAGGTAGGTTAGGCTGAGAGTCAGTGACTGGCCCAAAGTCGCCCAGTGAGCTTCATCATGGCTGAGTGGGGACTAGGACCCGGATCTCCCAAGTCCCAGTCCAATACACTAACCACTACACCACACTGTCTTAACATTACATCGAATTGCTGGTAAGGAGGAAAGAGTCAAAATGCTCTTCGGCTATTGCTCAGTTACGAACATGTGAAAGACCCAAGTGCAATTTCATCCTTGGTTTATTCCTAAGAGACAGGCAGAGCAATCCTATCTAAACATGTGAAGGCCTGGGAGAAAAAATGGGACATTTCGGGGGGGGGGGATTCCTGAAAACCAGTGGGGGGTTTGTTCATTTTTTGTTTTGCAAAAAATCTGGTTTTGCCCCCATTTTTTCAGGATTTTTTTCCTCCAGGCTTTCACATCTCTAATCCAAACATGAGCTCATATTCACAGGGCCAAAGGGAGGGAAGAGTGGCATTTCCCCGCCCCACCACCACTTCCATGATGGGGAGGAAATTACACCAACTCCACAGCTGGTGTAGATTTCCTGCAGATTTGGGGGTGTCCTGGGAGAATGGGAAGACTTTGAATCCTGCAGATCTAGGACATCCCTTGATGCTACCCCCACCCTCACCCCGAACACTTATGGGATGTGGGCCCTTTTTGTCTCTACTGATATCCTCGGAGAGGGAGTTCCAAAGGATGCCACCAACACCCTCCCAGGGACCACCAAATTGTAGTCTCAAGAAACCTTCCTCAACCTGGTGCCCTCTGGATGTATTAGACTACAACTCCCATGATTCCCAGCCAGCATGGTAATAGTCAACATTTCTGGGAGTTGCAGTCCAAAATATCTGGAGGGCACCAGCTATGGGAAGGCTAGTCTAAAGGACGACATTAGCACCAGTGCTGCAAGTACATCATTTCAGACCCTGGATTTCCTTATCGGGGGGGGGGGGCCTTTAGATAGCCATGTATATTGCTTCTGTTGTGAAGTACACAGAAAGTGCGTCTTCCCACCCCCCCTCCAACATGCTTTTAAAACTGCTTCTGCATTCCTGAAGTGTTAGAACTGCAACAAAGGCATGTGGCCATCTCTGATTTAAAAAACAAACAAAACTCTGACCATGTGCAGTTTTGCCTTTCAAAGTTACCTAAATCATAGCACCATCATGACTACCAGGGGAAATGGACCTTGCTTCTGCACTTGACTCTGTCTGGGTGGTCATTTAGGGCCGGCCCCTCTTGGGTACAGGGCCCTGTCTGCTGCCCTAGGGTCCAGCCCGAGCTGAACCATTGACTAGCACCAAGGGTAGAATTGCATGACTTGCCCTTTAACAAGTAGGAAGGCTTACAAGCTTTTATCCATCTCTGCTTTACCCAATCTTGGTGGGGGACAGGCTCCAACACATGAAGCTGCCTCATGCCGAGTCAGACCATGGCTCCATCTAGTCCAGAACTGTCGACACTGACTGGCGGCAGCGGCTCCCCGGGATTTCAGGCAGGATTTTTTCCTAGCCTTGCCTGGAGATGCCAAGGATTGAAGCCAGGACCTTCTGCATGCAAAGCGTGTGCTTTGCCACGGAGCCTCCCTCGATCTGCCATTCTTTCATTTTAGATTTCTAGACTTGGCTCAGACTGCTGTGAATGCACGATTTGCCGTGATTGTCAGTTACTCTTTCCCAACCACCCTTCTTTACAGGTTATGGGAGCACGCAAATGCGCACGTGCACACTTTGATTAAACCGCAGCGCCAAAAGGCGTTATGCTGCATCGTGCCAATAGTCCTTTTTGCGCCATCATTTTGTGCGTGCCGGTTAAGTCATAGCACAAAATGGAACACTGATAGGACCGTGCAATTGTATCAGGATTCCTTTTCACGGGACATTTTAATCGACGTGCATAAGCAGTGGCACACATTGGTAGCCTTTGTGAGAAGGAGCGAGAGAGTGAGAGAAGATGAAAACTTTAAACTGCAGCAAACTGCTTTCCTGTCAACTCCAAAATTAAATTTTAAAGTTCTGGCCCAGAAGATCAGTGCCGAACTAAATGTGACATTAGCTATGCAATTTAAACAAATTTCTTATGGCATAAGCTAAGCAAAAATAATGTGTTAAGTCTTTAAGGTGCCACAAGACTCTATTATTTGCTGCAACAAACTAATGTGATTTCCACTCTGGAAAGAGCTAAAATTGACATTTCCTCTACTGATTCATTCATTGATACTGATTCATTGCTTATTTGTTCTCTCCCATGTGGACTTTCTTATGTCTAATAAGATGTGAGTGCCAAGCAAAACATTTCCCACAGTCAGAGCATGCGTAAGACTTCTCTCTTGAATGAGTTCTCTGATGTCGAATGAGATGTGAGCTCCAATGGAAGGCCTTCCCACAGACTGGGCATTTATATGGGTTTGGCCCAGTGTGTTTGCTCGCATGAGCAAGGAGATTCATCCTACTCACAAATTTTATCCCTCAGTCTGAACATCTGATCAGTCTCTCTGCTGTGTGGTTCTCCTGATGTGCGATGCACTGTAAACTATTCCTGAAGGTTTTCCCACAGTCTGGGCATTTGAAGGGCTTCTCTTTGTGGGTTCCCACATGAGCAACCAGTTCTGAACTGAGATCGGAGGTTTTCCCACAGGCAAAACCTGCAAAAAACCCTCCAGTGTGTGTTCTCTCGTGTCCAATAAGGTCCAATGTCTGGGCGAAGCTTTTCCTGCAGTACGAGCAGCTTAACGCCATGTGGATTCTCTCATGTGATCTGAAGTCTGAGTTCTTACTGAAACATTTCCCACAGTGTGAGCATTTATATAGTTTCTCACCTGTGTGGATTCTCTGATGCACTTTAAGGCTTGACCGGCTTCTGAAGCATATCCCACACACTATACATTTATACGCGATCGCTCCTGCATGGATTCTCTGGTGCTTAAGGAGATCTAATCTCTGACTGCAGCTTTCTCCACATTCTGAGTAAGGTTGCTTTTTTGCATGGATTCCATCTTGCATGTTCCAGCCAAAGGTATTCCCACAGTGTGAGCACTTATGTGGCTTCTGTCCAGTGCGGATTCTCTCGTTTTCTCACAGTGGGAACATTTATACAGTTTCTCACCCACATGGGTTCTCTCATGTGTCAGAAGATCGGCGCTGCTACTGAAGCTCTGGCCACAGTGCCAACACTGGTATAGCTTCTCTTTCGCGTCGGTGTTCTCATGCGTAGCAAGGTGTGAGCTCCGACCAAAGCTTTCCCCGCATTCAGTATGTTTCACTTCATTTGCTCCCTGCTGGAGTGTGGCCTCATCGAGATCTTTGTGAGCCCCTTCGGATAATATGAACTGAACATCTCTCTTCTTTTTGTAGCTTCTGTTCTGCCTCCGTGCTGCATGTCCGTTCACTACGGCTTCTCTCTGGCATGGGGAATTGTTCTCTTTGGCAGTTTCCAGCACCATCTCATGCGGCTCTGTTTTCTGAGGGCTTTGCAGCTTACATTTCTCCTCGTCCCTTTGATTTAGTCATCCGTCAGTTCCTGAATGGAAGGAGAGAATCCAGTAATGAGTGACCACATTCCATGGATAAAAACAGGAACATGTTTGTAACATTCTCAGTGGCAGCACCCCCATTACACGTTGCTAAAGATTCTGCAGCTGGATACGTCTCTTGGCACCTATCAGGTTCCCAGCCCCACCTGAACTGAAGTACAAGGCAGAGGTGGGGTCCAAAACACAAAACCACTCTTTTGAAGCCAAATAAAGATGGCGCTGTTTTGCCACAGGTTCCTCAAAAGGGATTGGCAAAGGTTCTTTGAAGGATTTTCAGACCATAATAAATACTCCTCCAGGAAGTTAAAGCCAAACATCTTTATTGCAAAGCTGAGCATGAAATACAACAATGCTATGCCTTCCTCCAAGTTCCCTGGTGGAAATCCCACCCCTTAGCTAGACAGTCACTGTATTATTTCCAACCAACCCGAATGCTAGTTCCAGCAGCTATCCGTCTGGGTATCAGCTTTCAGCGTTGGGGCTTCAGCAGGGCTCTCTGAACAGCTTCCTCTGCTCCTCCTTGCTCCTTCCGATTCTTCAGCACTCCACCACTACACACACAACCAACCAACCAACCAACCACCAACCACCACCCTTCAGTCTGCATTTGCTAGTCTTAAATATCATTCTAGCACCAAGCCTCATGGGCTGCAGATCTCGTGCTTAATTGATAGCACCTGTGCTGTTGTGCAGTGTCATTCTTCTGGCCAGCAGCCAGGTCACACGTTACTGGAGATTGCATCAGCCTGGCTAGCAGCCAACTCACATGCTAGCAATTCAAGCAAGGTCATGCCTTGCTATTACAGAGCATAATACAGAGTTATAGTGTAATACAGAGCATAGATAGTTAATACAGAGCATTTATATTTATTTTTTAAATATTTATATTTATATTTATTTATCGCCCATCTGGCCGGCAACCGGCCACCCTGGGCGATGTACACAGAATAAAAGCAATAAAATACATTTAAAACAATATAAAAATTTTAAAATCTTAACCCACCCCATATTCCCGCCTGAACAACCAGGTTTTTAATGAGCGACGGAAGCTCAGCAGAGAGGGGTCATGGCGGAGGTCACTCAGGAGAGAGTTCCGCAGTACAGGGGCCACCACAGAAAAGATCCTCTTCCTCGTCCCCACCAGTCTAGCTGCTCTGGCTGAAGGGACAAGGAGAAGGCCATCCGTGGCAGATCTTGTTGAGCGGCCCACTTGGTGTTGCTGGAGATGCTCCTTGAGGTAGAGCATAATACAAAGCATCGAGGCAGGACTGTTGTGCAACACTGCACTCCTCGCCATCTTCCGCAACTCTCATTACAGGTGCTGAGAAATTTATTTTATTTCTTAAGGTGTATTTTTTTTAAAAAATTACGTTTTCTTTTAACTGGGAGACTGCTAAGTGAAGGGGCTGCCCTCCAGCGCCATCTTTATTTGGCTTCAAAAGTGTGGTTTTGTGTTTGGACCCCATCTCTGCCTTATACACTTCAGTTCTTGGGCAGTTACTTTTCTTTTAGTCTCACCACTTTGCCTTCTGGAAAATGAGTGTTTTGTGACCAGCCATGTCCACCATGGCAGCCATTTAATGGATGAGAAAGCACCCCCCCCTTCACCTGCAGCCATTTTTGTGAGAACACCCATGACAATAAAAAAATCCAAATTTGCTTATTGACCCAAACCTGTTAGGTGTACTCATATACTCTGCAACTGCCCATCTTCTACCTAGCTCCAGCACCGCCAAAACAAAGTCTTACTGGCTCCTGACAGTGGCCATGTTTTCCAACCCCATACAATTCCCGGGAAGTTGATACCCTGGGAATTTTATCGAATGGCAGGGGAGGGGCCATAGCTCAGTGGCAGAGCCCCAGCGTTGCATGTAGAAGGTGCCAGGTTCGATCCCCGGCATCTCCAGGTAGGGCAGGAAAAGTTCCTGCCTGAAACCCCAGAGAGCCGCTGCCAGTCAGTGTCCACAGTAGGGCTAGAGGAACCTGGCTCAGCTTGTCTGAGCGTGGAAAACTAAGCAGGGTCAAGCCTGGTTATTACTTGGATGGGAGACCCCTCCTCTAGTTTCCTGCATTGAGCAGGGGGTTGGACTCGGTAGCCTTGTAGGCTCCTTCCAATTCTATGATCTATGAAATCTATGAAACCCATGGTCTGACTCAGTACAAGGCAGCTTCCTAGGTTCCTGAAGCGCTAAAATAAGTTACATAAATAAAACATAGCAGCTACCGTGATCTATGGAGGTGGCCACACACTTCCCACACAATCCCCTGAAAGTAGAGTTGACTTCATTGTGAAGAAAAACCATAGCCTCTAGATGACCAGTCAAAGAAGCATTTGTAAATAGATGTGGTTAGATTTTCTTCCTTCTTTCACAGAAAGAAGTGTCGGAGGGCCCACAAACACATGAAATGGCCTGCAATCATGCCACTTCAAAGGCCCTATAGTGTTGTGGCTAAAGAAATTACAGCTAGGGCCCCAAACGTGGTGACCACAGACACCTCTCTTGGTGCCCGCCAGGCTCCCTCCCTCCACCTCCTAATTTTTATTGTATTGCTTACCATTTTGTTTTTTAACTGGAAGTTTAGCACACTGCGAAGCAAAGTGCTTCCCTCCAGTACCATATTTATTTGCATTGAAAAGAGTGGTTTTGTCTTTTGGAGCTCAGACTGTACCTCTGCTTTGTACTTAGATTCTAGGGGTAAGTTGCTTTTCTTTCAGTCTCACCGCCTTCTGGGAAATGAGTGTTTTGTAACTGGCCATGTCCACCATGGCAGCCATTTTAGGAATGGGCAAGCCCCCCCCCCCCCATGGCAGCGATTTTAGGAATGGGCAAGCCCCCCCATGGCAGCCATTCTAGGAATGGGCAAGCCCCCCCCATGGCAGCCATTTTGTGAGAGGACCCATGACACTCTCAAAACACCAAATGTGCCCACCTACCCAAAAGATTAGTATATGCATAAGTTTCCTCCCCTTCTGTCATACTTTTCTTGTCTTTATTTCCTTGTATAGTCCCACCTCTGCCATTAACTCACTTGAGCTACAAAGTGGAACGTTCATATCTCATTTCTTCCATGAACTTACCAGGTGGTCTTAATCCCATCTCCTTCAGTCCCAGTCATCCCCATGCAATATGGGAGTGACAATACTGAGCCACCTTGCAGGATCATTGTAAGGATAACCACAAGGAAGTACAAGTAACTTGGATTGCAAGTAACTTGGTTTGAGAGTGTTTTGCAAGACAAGCAAATTTTTAAATATTTATTTAAAAAGTTTTTACTTGATATACAAGCGACGTCTTGCAATACAAGTACTGTAGTATGGCTTAAATTAAAAATCTCTACAAATTTTTTGGGGGGGATTTCGTTTTGATATACCGATAAGAGTGTTTTGGATTACAAGCACGTTTCCGGAACGAATTATGCTCTCAATCCAAGGCATGACTGTACTTTGAGCCATTTTAAGTGCTGTATAAATGCTAGGCCTGGCTCCCACACTGGTAAAGGCATAGCTACAAGGATCACTGCTAAAGCTGGCAACTTTATAGCAACTTTACAGGTAACCTTAAATAGCTGGGATACTATCCTTCCCCTTATGGCAGGGGTAGGCAACATGGTATCCTCCAGATATTTTGGACTACAATTCCCACAATCCCTGATGAGGGAGAGGGCCTTCTCAGTGGTGGCCCCCCAATTATGGAATGATTCCCCAACAAGGCCTGCCTGATGCCAACATTGTTATCTTTTTGGCACCAAGTTAAGACCTTCTTCTCTCAGGCACTTGGCAGCATATCTTGAGGTTTCAATCAGATCTTGAATTTTTCTTGATTGTATAAAAATCGTTTTTAGATATGTCTGTGTCTCTCTGTGTGTTGTACTGTATGTTTATATGTTTGTATGTATATGGCTTTTATAATGTATTTTTAAGGGTTTAATCATTGTAAACTGCCCACAGAGCTTTGGCTACTGGGTGGTACAGAAATGAAAACGAAATCAAACCTTCCTCCACCTTGGAATCAAGAAATTTGCAGATGTCAGATACAGAAATAAAATGATATATTTCCAGGAATAGCAACATTTATCACCAATCCCCTCTTTTTGTCCTTGTACATCAGCAGAAGAGCCCCATGTAACCCAAAAGCTTGCATCCTGCACCATAAACATCATTTTATTTATTACATTTCTATACTGCCCAATAGCTGAAGCTCTCGGCTGACATTAGCTGACCCTATACAAACTTACCTGGGACTAAGTCCCATTGAGCTCAATATGGCTTATTTCTGAGTAGAGATGTTAATAGGGTTGCAGTGTCAGCTTCTCACTTGCTCAGGATTTTTTGTTCTTTGACTACCAGGAAGTGGCAATTAAAAGGATTCAGTTAAAAAGGCAAAGGGGAGCAGTTTTAAGTAACTTACCTATTTTTTGCATGATTTGCATTGCACTCCTTGGGAATTTGCAACCGCACCTGCGTTGCTTCCAGGCTGGGCTATTGAAAATATGCCATTTCCCAGGAGGGAAAGAGGAAGGAGGAAAAGGAGCCTTCTCCCCTTTAACAAGGTCTGCCCTACTCACATATTTCTCTAGCGGTCAGAGTGGGTGAAGCTCTTTAGCCTCCTCCGGTTCCCAATCAACCAATGCAAAGAAATAGGACATGCCACCATAAAGATGTGTTGGGGGAACAGAGCAGATATAGCAGCATTCAAAGAGGAACCTGAAGTGAAGACTACACATAATCTGTAATTTTTCTATCTCTATGCATTTCTCTTCTCCTCTCTAGGATTCATAGATTTCATAGATTATAGAGTTGGAAGGAGCCTACAAGGCTATTGAGTCCAACCCCCTGCTCAGTGCCGGAAACTAGAGGAGGGGTCTCCCCTCCAAGTAACAACCAGGCTTGACCCTGCTTAGCTTTCCACGCTCAGACAAGCTGAGCCAGCGTAAGCTTCAAAGATCTGTTGATTTAACTCGCCACAGAATATATAAAGGCACAATTCCTTGCACTTCTTTTTTCCTGGTAGGAATCTGATGCTTGTAACAGTGGATGCAGAAATGCAACAGGTATAGTCCCCCCCCTCCCCATCACTGCATTCTCCAACTTTCCATCCAGTGGACCACACCAGCCATTCCAAACCTGAGGCCCTCCAAATGTTTTGGACTTCAACCCCCATCCGCCTCAGCCAGCATGGTCAATGGTCAGGAATTCTGGGAGTTATAGTCCTAAACATCTGGCAGGCATCAGGTCGGGGAGGGTGGAGCAGAACTGCTCCCTCTTTTTTCCTAGTAGAGCTCCTGCATCTTTACAGCACTTGCTCTCATGGGGGACTGCCATACACCAGGCTCACATTTTGTTGTGTAATTTACACATAAGTAGACCTACAATCTAGTCCTTTTAGGACATTGTCACCTGCATGGTAGTAAACAATGTCCCCAAATTTCAGCCACCTACCTTTTACAATTTTCTTTCTATAAAGCAAAACATGCCTGGGGCATAAACTATCCCAAAGTCTATTGATTTTTTTGCCATTGGGATGATCTTAGTCTGTTTTGAGTGCCAGGAAGAGGAGCAAACCCCTCTCTCACCTAAAAACTGGAGAAGCTGGAACCTGAAATCCCTTGTTATGCTGACTGTAAGCTGATAGGGGAAAGATTCAGTCTTAAGTGGAGAGAGTCATTAACCTCTACAAGCGACAGAGAACAGAAAGAGTTGCATTGAGAATTCTCCTGGGAAGAACAAGTATAGTTTTTCTGCCTTACCAATTCTGTGCTTGTACTGGACCAAATAAAAATATGGCCTCTTCAACTCAATCTTGAAATGATTTCTGAGCGGGGGAGATGTTTGTTGTATTTTTGTTTGTAAGATTTTCCAGACTGCAGGCTGTTCCGTAGAGGGAGAGAGAAGCATTTCTGGGCATGTTCAATTCTAAATGGTTCTGTATTGGGGCACGGGAGGGGAGCTGAAAGGATAGGCCAGTCAGAAAGAAAGAAAGTTTACTGCATCTGTTCCGATTTTGCAGGCGCACGTAAGAAAGCACGCATGGGTACAGAGGAAGCTGTAGACCTGTATTTCCAGAGTGACTCTGAGAGCGACGGTGGTATTGCGTCCGGGGAAGAGGAGGGCGCGCCACATGTGGACAGCTGCTCTGAACAAGACGACTTTGTTCCCTCTGCGCATTCCTCCTCATCAATGGATGAGGAGCAGCCTGTGGAAAGGCCTCCGCGCGCATGTGCAGGAGGCACGTCCAGTAGTGGTCCAATGGGCAGAAGACGTGGAGGGCGGGGTGGACAACGTGGAGATCGGTTGGCATCATGTCCACCTGATCCTGACCACGGTGAACAATGTGGAGATGCAGGTACCTTGAAAGGCAGGGATGGGAGGACCTGGCACGCAATTCCACAGCCAGTTCACCAAAGAATAGCCAAAGACATCATGTATGAATATCCAGGGCCAAAGTGGGGTGCCAGAAAAGACACCGTTTCGGAAACCTTTGAGCTGCTGCTTACAGAGCCCATTCTTTCCCTCTTAATCCGTGACACAAACAGAGAGGCGGAGCAGGTCACCAGAGCCTGGAATGAGAGCAACCCTACCAAAATACGTCATTGGAAGGCCCTCGATATTACCGAGCTGAAGGCGTACATTGGACTGTTGCTTCTGGCAGGGGTGTTCCGTGGGCATCACGAAGCCCTGGAGGAACTTTGGGATTCCATTTCGGGGCGCACCTTCTTCAGAGCGACTATGAGCCTTAGAAGATTTGCTGACATAACGAGGTTCATGAGGTTTGATGACAAGGTAACGAGAGAGACTCGTAGAGTGACTGACAAGCTCGCCGCCTTTCGGGAGATCTGGACCATGTTTGTGGACCAGCTACCCAAGTGGTACACACCAGGGACGGACCTCACAGTGGATGAGCAGCTGGTGGAGTTCCGGGGGCGATGCCCATTCAAACAATACATACCAAGCAAACCAGGGAAATATGGCATAAAAGTGTGGTGGTGCTGTGATGCTGAGACATCCTATCCTCTCAGAGGAGATGTTTACCTGGGCAGGCAGCCTGGAGCACCACGGGAAACCCAGCTTGGATTCAAAGTGGCGACAAACCTTGTGGAACCCTATTTCCACACGGGGAGAAATGTGGTGGGGGACAATTTCTTCACAAGTCTTGAATTGGCTGAAGAACTGATGAGCAAAGACTTAACTTACGTTGGCATGCTGAGTCGGAATAAACCCTACATCCCACCCGAGATGCAGCCACATCCACACAGGGAGCCACTGTCATCGCTCTTTGGTTTTGACGGTGACTATACTTTGGTATCATATGTTCCCAAAAAAGGGAAAGCTGTCATTCTCCTCTCCTCAATGCATCATGCCATGGTGGTGCGTGGGGAGTCCAAGAAGCCTAACATAATTGCCCATTACAATGCCGCCAAAAGCGGGGTGGACAACCTTGACCACCTTGTGAGGAACTACACCTGTAAGCGTAAAATTAACAGGTGGCCCATGGTGCTTTTTTTTAATATGCTGGACATTGCAGCCATAGCCAGCTACGTGTTGTGGGTACACACACATCCTCAGTGGGAGAGCAGAGTGCCGACACGGAGAAGACGCGTGTTCATCACGGCTCTCGGGAAAGAACTGATACGTCCCGAGGTGCAGCGAAGGGTGGATGATACGCCAAATCTTAGTGCAAGCAGCAGGTCTGCTGCGCATGCTCTGGGTTGTGTACAGCAACCTCTGCCTCCACCTGTACAACCCTCCGGATCAAAAGGACGCTGTCACTTCTGTCCTAGAGCAGTAGATAAAAAAACCACCAGACAGTGCAGCAGCTGTGGGAGGTTTGTTTGTAAGGAGCACTGCTTCGCTCCCGTGCAGTGCTCTTTGTGCCAGTAAGTTGGCACAAACATTGGCCTTTCATACAGGACATTTGCCTCACCAGAGACAGTTTTGTGTATGGGGTAGAAAAATGACCCCAATGACGAACAATGCTAGTGTTCAAAAATTATGTGTGTGTTTGTTCCCAGTTAATGGCAGCTTCTGTTGGTATTCTGCCATCTTTGGTTCAAAAACATTTGTTTTCATTGTGTCTAATTAAAAATAAAAATATCTGACGTTTGAAGATTCAGAAATGTTGTTGGCTACTCTATATGCAAAAATGGGGGGGGGGTGTTAATGTCTATACAAAACAAACGTTCCACCTTATGTGATTGTGTGTTTTCTGGATCTGGGTGTTTTGGTATTGTTAAACACACTTCATCATGATGAGAAAAATCAAAACAGTGGTATCATGGGACACTTTATGTACTGGAATTCAGGTTGGGGTCCAAAAGACCCCAAATACATTTGTTAGGTTTTTCTAGATGCAGGATGAAGGTTTAAGGATCCTGTCTCCTAAGTGTTATGACAGATGCTTTTTATTATACCCCCCTTTGGTATGGTTCATTCTGGAAAAGGCCATAGGAAAAAGAGGTAAGCATCTAAACAGAACCAGATAGTTGCTGAGGCATACTGGGAGAATGGTCAAGAAGGAATCAAATTGACCTCTGGTACTAAATAGCAGAACGTGCTGAACCACAAGTACAGTGACCGGGTTGTGGTGAAGATTTAATTAAAAACTAGCAGAGAATTCCTGCCTAAAAGGATTAAGTAAAGTACACAGGAAAGGAAGAGACAGCAAGTTTAGCAAATATTCCAGACAGTAATAGGATTAACAAGGTATAGGAAAAAGGTAGATAGAAAAAGATGAGTACATTAAAATGTCTAACTAGCAGACAGAACACAATAGAACAATGAGGGATTTGTTAGGAACATGTAGGAAGTTTTACTTCCTCATCTGAGCGACCCCTCCTTTCTCCATAAGAGAAACTAGGGTATTAAAAGTATAAAGAGGTGTGTTTCCCAACATAGAAGCTAGCTCACCTTCGCCTGCACAACAACCACTGTTAAGAGTTATGCCTTGCTGGATGAGCGATGAAGATATGTATAGTTTACAGGTGCTAATCTCTTTCTTTCCTCTTAGAAACAGGGCTCTTGTCTCCCATGCTTTTACTGTCAGTAGGCTATTCAGGCATACGGTCTTTTTACTCTTTTTAGAATTAAGAAGTATGAATGTGGATGGTTTATGTTTGCTGCCTTGCCACTTAGAACTGTAAATTGAGAACAAGAGAATTGAAATCAAGGAATCTGTATTTGTTCTACTTTTCCTGTAATAAAAGCATTCTTTATAATCTAAGTGTGTCAGAGCTTGCATTAGTATAGGGCAGTGATGGCGAACCTATGTCACGCGTGCCACAGCTGGCACACAGGGACCTCTCTGTGGGAACTCGAGCCATTGGTCGCCAGATCGCGAAAAGACCGTCCCCTTCTGCATTCAGCGTTGGGTTTCCATAGTAACTCCTCTCCACTCATTCCTCGCTGGCCTCCACAGGCAGGCACACTCCAACATCTCCACCCCCAGAAGCGGACTGCGCAGGCACCCAGCCCTCCTTCTAACTGAACAGACAGCTCAGAAGCACAGCGCGCGCGCGCCCAAATCTTTGCGCACCCGGTGAAGAGCCATGCCCTGAGACAGAGCAGGGCGCGATTAGCTAGTGCCCTCTCCTCCTTCCTGCGAAATTTAAGGCACTTTGAAATAAATAAGTTGGTTTTGTGTTGCAGTTTGGGCACTCAGGCTCAAAAAGGTTAGCCATCACTGGTATAGGGAATTGAGGAATACACACACACTTGAGGCAAACGCACGTCATAACTCCAGCAAAAAATCTTGTGCCTCTCAGGGGAGTATGGGGTACCAACCCAGACATAACCCAACTGTAACATAAGGACACCCCTATTTGTAAAAAAAAAAAAAAAAAAGGTTGTAGGGACAGGAAGAGGAGGGCATTTGATTTCAGAAAAAAACCTTCAGGCAGAAAGATTCAAGGGAGGCAGCAGGAAGGGAAGTGCATCTAGGCAAAAAGCCAGCTAATCCAGGGGGATCAGATATAGCAGCAATCATCAGGGCCCCTGAACCTTTATTTCAACAAGTGCCATTTTTCTCCAGTTACATGAAAAGCATTATCTTTCAAAATATATTTCTGTACAGTGGACTCCTGTCCATGAAAGCTTATTATGACAAAGTAAATTTGTGAGTCTTTAAGGTGCTACAAAGCATTGACTGGGTTCACACAATACAACACACAGTTTATAAGCCATGGGGGATTGTCGTCATGTGAACCCACCATAGGTTATAAGCCCAGCTTCTAGGTTTATAAGCCACCCCAACAGCCCACGTCTCGTTGTAGGGATTGTTAGCCACCACTGGGGTTGCCGTGTCATCTGAACCCGGATGACATGACAAGCCCAGCAGTGGCTAAGCCAAACAGCTACAGAGCCACTTGGCAAGAGCGGCAAGAAATCTTTGCCGCTCTTGCCAAGCGACTGCTGGGCAAGCACCACTGACAGCTGCCCCCAAAGTGCCTAACAGCACTTGGGGGTGGCTACCAGAAGCTTTCCCCTGCCTCGCACCGCTGCTGATTGGGGCAGCAGTGGTGCGGGGTGAAGATTGGCTCAGCCGACTTGCAAGTCAGCTGAGTTGATCAAGGCTGCCTGCATGCCACACCACCGCCAGCCCTTTTGGCTGGCAGAGCACAGAGCAAAGATTGGGGTGTGAGATGTCAGCTCCTTCTTGCCATTGCTGTGCACATGGCGGCAGCAGCAAGGAGCAGTGCCGACAGCCCTCAGCCTGGCTTACGAGGACTCTTCATGAGCCAGGGTGCAGGATGTCTGTGATCCCTGCTCCCCCCTCTCCCTAGTGCTGGGGAGGGGGGACTTCAATGCTCCCACAGGGTCCCCTTGGATTCCTGTGGCAGGATCAAGGGGCGAGGAGGGTGCACACTACCCCCGCTGTGCCTGATTGTCTGTCTGGCGCATTGGGGATAGGATGGCTTGTAAGCCACACTGGCTTATTGTCATGTGAACCCTCCCCTTGTGGCTTTTGAACACAAGAGGGCAAGAATCCCCAATCCTCCTCTGACATCTGTTCATATTTCTCTAGTGCAAACACCGGATGCCAAGGAGGACTATGCACCCACCAGAATCTGGCCACATGTATCATGCAAAAAGTGGGCGCAGTCTAGAAAGATGTTTGCAGAGCTAAGGAACTCCAGACAAACTCCAGCAAGCCAGGACAAGCCGTACACTCATACATTACCTTGCTCCAGATTCAGACATTGCTGCTTATTCAAATCTTTTTTGTAAGCAAATCCACTTCTATTTTCCCTTCAGGTATAGGGCCTGGGCCGGCTTGGAGGAAGTAACAGATGAGGAAGGCCTCTGGCACTCCACTTGATATGTATGTGAACAGCCAGTAAGCCTGCTCTTCCACTTGTCAGGGCCTTGCTGCCTACCATGACCCAGGGCACACGTGCAATTGCCCAGACGCAATTGGCTGGGCAGGTCTCTGCAGTATCAGGCACACTCTGAGAAAGCTGGGTGACAGTGGTGCTTTTAGGCAATTTCTGACTCTGGACTTCATGAAAATAATGAGTGGACTGTAGAAGTCAAGGGGGCATTATCACCTCTAGGTTAAAGGCTGGTGCCTTCATGCTGACCTCCATTAGTCTGCTAAGGGAGTGAATCCTAAGGTCTCCTAGTAACTTGCAAGGCTACTGAGTTCAGAGGGAAGAAGCATGCTTGTATTAAGACAGATGATGGCAACTGGGGCAGCTCTAAAGATCCAGAGCACTGCTCTGAAGATTCAGGACCCATGCCTAGGTGGCCTGCTTTTAACATCACCCATGCTTGACAGGCAGAGAGCCAGGGAAGGAGTAGGCCAGTAGCATCTGCTGCTCCTCCTCCTCACCACCACTGTCTGGGCCAGAGCGAGAGGCAGGTGAACATGCAGGCTGCAATGATGAAGAGGAGTGGGGGCTCTTGTCAGTGGGCCCCTACTGGGGTATGGGTCCTCAGCAGGTGCTCAACCAGGCCTACCCTTGGACACTGGCCCTGACCACCCCACACAGAGAAAGGATAGTGTGCAATTTGCATGCACAAATAATAGTTTTGTACATGCAATGAGATGGGGAAGCATTTAAATATGCAACCTGCCCCCCAAGGCTTAATTAGTACAGTCCGGGAGGGGGGGAAGCATTACCACTTTGATTCTACTGCATGTATAAACTGGCCCTCACTTAAACAAACAGAAGCCAGTCTTTCCCTGAGTCATCTTAACTTCACTGTAAACCATCTCCATCCAATTGCTAGCCCCTCATCTAAACCCACCCCATTGGCTGAATATGAACCCTTGTGGAAGGGGCCTTGTTAGTACAGTGTTCTGAAAGAGCCTTTTATGAGACCGGGAGGGGGGGATAACTTTTCCTCCTGGTGGACCCCTTCTTTACATGGCCTCCCCAGGAAAAGAATGTCTGACAGGCTGCCAGCAGTCAGTCAGGACAAACCTCTTGACACACCCTAGTCTGCCCAGCTGCTTGGGAGGCTTCTGAGCGCCCTGGCAAGGACCCCCTCCCTTCAGCCCAGGCCTAGGAAATAAGAAAAAGATGTTTTGGACTTTCGTTCCCAAAGTCCAGAAACAGAGAGCTTACTGAAACCCTTTAAAAACTCTTAAAAGCGGTAGCTTGGTAGCTTTGTAACCATGCAGTCTTTCACGTGGGGAAGAATCCAGTGAGAAATCCCTTTTAAAACAGCACAGCCAAATGTCCAAATATAAAAAGGAGTATATTTGTGGGGGGGGGGAGTGAAATAAAGGTGAAAAAACAGGGAAGGCAACTACTTGAGTAGCGCCTTGGGTCCCAGAGACTATGCGGAGTTTATTGCAGAGAGGATGGTCTGAGAGAAAGAGAGAATCTGGCTTCCAGTTAGATGGTATATAGGGACTGAGTCTTTCTTTTTTTGGGGATCTCAGCTCAGTAAAAGCCTGCCCCTTAGCAGAGACTGTCCAATAACAGTTTAGCCTCCATTTCTGATCTCATGGTGCAGCCAGCAAATCAGAAAATTACCTAATGCCTAGACCCATTTTCTTAAGGACTGTAACTTACATCTCAAAAGCCCAAAGTGGTTGGAACCAGTCAGCCTGTTCAAAAAAAAGGACTTATAGTTTTGTTTACTTTTGGGAGAACAAAGAAGTGAGATAAAGCTAGCTAAAACTAATCAGGTTGCCCAGCAGGGTGCCAACTAACCAGATGCTCTAGGGGGCACTGTGAATCTATATTAGAAGTAGGGGTTTGTCACAGAGCCAAACAACTGGTTTAGAAACAGAACAGCATACAGCCCACCCAGGACTGTACCACTTCTGAATGCAGATGGGGGAAATCATTTGTTAACAGTGCTGACATTAAAAAAAAAATCTGTGCACATATTTATATAAAAATTCTATCCTGCTTTTCTTTATTCTAAAATAAACCCAAAGCAGCTAACAACATCCCCCACCCCCACCCTCGTATTTACATAAAATATAGTGGGTATAATCCACAGAGATACAACAGCAGAACAGCATGGCTGGAAGGTGATTTCCCTCCCTCAACTGCCCCACACCATTCAGGAGGGTCACTTGACCCTCTGTGGCTTATCGGTGTGGGGGCTGCGAGGGGAAGGAGCAGGTGGGAAACCCATCTTCTGCCCATCCCCTTCCACCAGCATGAAACTAGCATGTCATGGAGAAAGCTAGGCTACAACCCTTTTTCCTGACATGCTAGGTTTCCACCGGCAGGACATTTTTAAGGAGGGGGGGTTGCTCATGAACATACAACCCCTCTGCCCAGCATTCTAAAGTGGTACAAGCCAGGAAGGACTGTGCCATGGGATTTTTTCAAACATGCAGATTAAAGATAGAAATTATTGATGTTACATTACTACTATAGCAGTGTTCTCCAACCTTGGGTCCCCAGATGTTTTTGGGCTACAACTCCCAGCATGGCTGGGGCATGCTGGGAGTTGTAGGCCAAAAACATCTGGGGACCCAAGGTTGGAGAACACTGTACTATAGTATATTCCGATATATTAGCGGTGCTTGTTTTTCCCCCCTCTCTGCCCCTGCATCCTAAAGTTAATTCTCCAAGAAGACATAATTCTAATTCTAGAATTAATTTGAAATGTAGTAGTGTCTGAAATTATGGGAAAGTATAGTTAAAACTACCAAAGGAATGTTCCAAGTTTTGATCCCAACAGAATCCTGTAGTTATCCTTCTTGCTTACGGTACTTGAAAAGCAAGGACAGCAATTCTATACACACTTGCTGGGGAGTTACGGTAATCTCATCGAATACAGCTAGATTTACTTCCGAGTACCCATGCCTATACTGTTATTTATTTCATTTTATTTATTCGATTGGTACCCCTACCTTTCCACTAAGAAAATGGGATTCAAGGTGGTTAACAATCATAGGAATATTTTTTTAAAAAGATAAAAACTTGGTTAAAAGCAAATCTAAAACAAATACATTAAAGACAGATAACACACACACACAAATTACAGAATAAAAACAGCACCAAACCCAACAGACCAGCTTACATGCCAGAGGTCTGCTTGAAGAAATATGCCTTTGCCTGCCACCAGAACAGCAGCAGAAAGGAAGTCAACCTAGCCTCCCCCCCCCCCCCAGCAGGGAGTTCCATAGCCTGGGAGCAGCCACCAAGAAGGCCCTCTCTCGCACCCCAACCAAATGTGCCTCTGATGAGACTGGGGGAAAAGCCTCCGAGAAGTTCTTAAAACTCAGGCAGGATCACATGGGAGAAGTCTTTCACATAGCCTGATCCCAAGTCATATAGGGCTTTATAGGTCATGACCACTACAATGAATTTTGCCCAGAAACAGACCAGTAGCCAGTGAAGCCGCTGTAACAACACAGTCACACGCTCCGTGTAACCGGCCCCGGTCGACAATCTGGCCACAGCATTCTGGACCAGCTGAAGTTTCTGTTTTCAAAGGCAGCCCCACACAGCACACGTTACAGTAGTCCAAACAGGATGTAACAAAGGCATGTGACCATGGTCACATCAGGAACAGGTGCAAAGTGTTAGAATCTGAAGAAAAGAGTTTGTTCTCCAGGTCCTTAAAATTCTCAAGATTATTAACAGCAGAAAACTGATATGACCCCCTGATCCTAAGCAATGGTTTCCTGAGGTCTGAGATTTCCAAGAACTATTTCAGATAACACATTGGGCAACCAATCTGACATGAGCTCCGATGTGAATTGAACTGCGTGAGCATAAAGGACCTCTCTGACACAACACCAATAACATGAGGTGGTGCGACGGGTTTTCTGGGGATATGGACCATGGTTATCTTTCTCTTCCCAAAAATGGAGAAAGATCTCCTTTTCTACAGATCTTCGATTCGATACTAGAATAATCGTAAGGAGAAACTTAATGCAGACAAAAATATGATTACATATATATATCTGCTTTATGATGATGGAAAATATGAAACATTTTTGCAACCCTATTTAGGTTGTTCCAAGCTTCTACGTACATTTACTTTGTATAAGAAAAACATGTTTTTCATTATTTTTTGGAAGCATGCAGTTCATTTCCTATGAGCGTGTTCTGCCTCAGTTATGTTATTAGGCATGGGAAACATTTTAGCAATTCAGATTCCCCAGTTGAGCATATGGAATGCCCCCCCCTCCCCAAATCCAAACTGCAGAACTAGGTGTTCAGCGGCAATCACGTGAATCCCAACTGCATGCCAGCTGTCTATGGGCAATGCAGCAGGGAGGTATTTACCAAGGAATAACAGTGGGTGTACTTAGCCCTCCCAGCCTGCCTCTTTTCTTCTACACCACCTCACCCAAGCCACTTTCTACCTAGTGATGGGGTTCCAAAGATGGTTTTCCTGGTAAAGTGGGTTGGAGGTTGGGCTAATAAAAAGTCACAAGTGCACAAAGGGTTAAGTACATGTCCTTTGCACCTGCTACTTCTCTCCTACAAATGGCTCCACTCCCCGGCGGCAAGCAGCGAGTTGGGAATCCCGTGTTTTTATTTCCCTTTATTATATATGTCCATATATATATATATATATATATATATATACACACACACACAAACAGAACAAGAGGGGAAGACACCAATGTGTAAAAAGAATGAAAGAGAAAAAAAGTCTCAGGTGCCAACTGAAATGTTAAATAAAATATTTAGGTTGGCACTTGAGACTTTCCCCCCTCTTTCATTCCTTTTAGATACACACACACACACACACACACACAGAGCCATTTCCCAAAATTCCAGTATCAGTTGACAACGAAAATAACACAATAAGAATTAAACACAGCAGAGCAGTGGTTGGCCGTGATATTTATAGTTCTGTCCTCAGGTATATAAAAAAGCAGATTTGGAAAACCATTTGCTGTGGTGCCCGGTGACACGGAATGCCACATCAATAGAGGCTGCACCATGAGGCAAATCTCATCACTCCTTGGCATCCAATCAGAAGCATGGGGTTGTGGTGGAGTGGAAAATGTCACCCCACATGATGGTTGGATATGACAGATGGTCACAGAGCAGGCCCTCACCCTCCCAGAGCGAATGGTCACCTGAATTCACCCAAGGGGTGCGTTTGAAACAAGCACATCTTTGTTTTATTGAAGGTCTTCAGGATTGGCTAGGAATTGCTCACAAAATAGTTTGCCAGAGCTTCTCTCACCAGGCTCCCATCCCGAGCGTCCTGTGGGGATGTTGGGAATTTCAAGTGTCCCTCGGGGGCCTGGTCCCACACACCATCCTGGGACCAAGGCCCATCAACCAAAGCATGCCCCCGATTCTCACATATGTTGTGGAGCACGACAGACCCCACCACCACAGGGATAATGTTCTCTTCCGCAACCTCCAAGCGGGTGGCCAGGCACCTCCACCGTCCCTTCAACCGCCCAAAGGCCTGTTTGGCCACCTTCTTGCAGTTGCTCAGGCGGGAGTTGAAACGTTCTTTCCGAGGGTTGAGGTTACCGGTAAAAGGCTTCATGAGCCACTGCTTCAAGGGATAGGACGCGTCACCCAAGATCAGTGGGGGAATCTCTACACTGCCGATGGTCATCGTGGGATTCCCAGGGACGAACGACCCTTGGTCCATTGCCTCGCACAGGGCCAAGTTTCGGAAGAAAGAGGTATCTTTATCTTTACCAAACCAGCTGAGTTCGATGTCAATGAAGCGACCCTTGTGGTCCACTGTGCCCTGCATCGACATAGGGAAGAATCCCTTCTGGCTGACGCTGGTTCCCTTTCGAACGGTGCAGATGATGGGGATGTGGGTCCTGTCCATGACCCCCACGCAGCTGGGAAATCCCATTTCCGCAAATCCCGCCATGACCTTCAAAATAGCCAGATTATGAAATTAGAAAGATCAGCTCCTAAACAGTTGTCATTGTCTAGACAAGCAATTGTTGCCGAAGCATGTTCTTAACTCTAGCTTTCCTCAGAAAGCTAGTAAGGCGTGAGAAGACGGCCAATACCACATTAACTGCTCCCAAGACATTATTTTTATTTTTATTTATTTATTTATTCCATTTCTATACTGCCCGATAGCCGAAGCTCTCTGGACAGTTTACAACAATTATAAAAATACAATTTTACTATAAAATACAGTATTATATCTATATTCTGCCTTTTTTCCTGCAAGGAACCCAAGGCGGCTTACATAATCCTCCTCTCCAATTCATCCTCACAACAACCCCGTGAGGTAGGTGAGGCTGAGAGTCAGGGACTGGCCCAAAGTCACCCAGTGAGCTTCATGGCCAAGTGGGGACTAGAACCCGGATCTCCTGAGTCCCAGTCCAGCACTCTAACCACTACACCACACTGGCTCTCATTGTGCCAGTTCCCACCTTCCCTGACAATACACAGCCACAGTAGAGTATTAAGACCATCCAGAGATGAAGGGCGGTGGAGGAACAGCTAGGCCTACCAGGTTTGCCTGGCATCCTGTGTGAATAGGGGCCTATTAATAAATATTACGAATAGAGACATTTGTATTGCTTTTCTCTATTATTTTTATTTGAACTGTTGTACACCCCCTTGGTGACATTTGTAGAAAGGCGGTATATAAGTATTATTAATAATAATAATGAATAAAATAGTTCTCGCTAAGGTGGTAAACCTGCATCTAGACTGCGTGTGTCACATGATTGAAAGCTCCTCCACACAAAAGATTCCTAGTAAATTAGCACCTCGGGGAGAAGTGGTCTAGTCTAGATTCTCCCTGAAAAGCTAACTTTCTACAAGCAGGGATTGATTGATTGATTGATTGATTGAATGGAGGCCCATTGGATCAAGTGAGCCCCCACCTGCAGTCTGAAGTAGTAACCCTCCCTCCTTCTAGTTTTCCACTGCATTCCCTTCTCCCGCAGACACTTTCCTTGCAACGTGGCAAAGACAAGCTGCTGATGGTTGCTGGAGAAAAGCATCAGATATCCTACATCAGGTTTGGGCAGAAGGTAGATCTCCAGATGTTTTCGATGTCCAACTCCCAAAAGCCCCTGCCAGCATGGCCAATGCTCAGGAATGCTGGGAGTTGAAATCCAAAACATCTAGAGATCTTTCTGCCCACCCCTGTTCTACATGAATTTGTCTAATACTCTCTTTCTCTACACACACACACACACACACACACACATATTTGTAATTGCTTCAACAGCTCAAGCTTTCAAGCAGAACATTCCTTTTAAAATAAAATTAATGACATATTTTGCATTCTAGGATGACACCATTATGGTGCGGCTATCACATCTTTACACACTCGTATGGATCTCTAGTGGTGCTGTCAGGGCAGGACCTTGGGAAAAACATCCAGGGCCCCACTCAGCAGAATGAGAAGCCCCTTGCCCTCCAACGCAACAAGGCTGGCCCAATACATTTTGAGGTAAGTGCCATTTTGGCTACATAAGGATCTACACTTGGAGAATGAGTTCACGAATAGTGTATTGTTGTTATTATTTTACCAGCCCTGATAAAGACTTTCCACATGAAAGACTTTCCACCACTGGTGACAGCAGGCTGAACTGAGGGAGGTGAGAGGGAGAGCAGGGACATTCCACCAGCCCTACTAAATGAATTTTAAAAAAATCCCCTCTTCCCTCCGCATTCCTTTGCCCTTGCATGCCGTGTCTTTTTAGATTGTAAACCTGCAGAAGGGGCTGTCTTTCGTAACTGATTATATGTAAGCCACTCTTCACTTTCAGGCTGAGGAGTGGCGTAAAAATACTTCAGATAAATAAATAAACATTATTATTAATATATTAAGCAAAGGAGAAAATGCTCAAGACCCCCACCACCATCACGAGTACCTCTTTGGGGTCTTCGAGAGCCACCACCTTCTTGAAGAGAAGCTTCTCAATCGCCAGGCACACCTCAATGAAGACCTCTCCGACAGTGGAGCGCCCGACCCCGAAGTGGTTGGCCACCGACCGGTAACACTCGGTGGTAGCCAGTTTCCAGAGGGCAATGCCCACCCGCTTCTCAACGCTCAGCGGTGCCCTCATGGTGGTGGTCTGCCGTTGCAGCTCGGGTCGCAGCTCCTCGCAGAGCTCCAGGAACGTGTCCTTGGTCATGCGGAAGTTCTGGAGCCACTGGCCGGGGTCCCAGGTCTCCAGCACCACCCTTTCCCACCAGTCCTGGCTGATCTGGCGGGACCAGAAGCGGTGGGGGCCGGCATTGAGCTCTTCCACCATCAGCCTGGTCTCGTTGTCCGGGCAGATATCGGGGAGAAGCTGGTGCAGCAAGGAAACGTGGTTAGCCATGACACGACGCATGGTGCGCCGGGCCCGGGCAGCAATGCCACTGCGGTGCAAGTGTAGGCGGACCAGGTTGTGGGTTGCCAGGATCACAAGGATGATGGCCTCTATGTTCTCCATGATGAGCAAAGGCACAAGGAAAACCCTATAGGATTTATGTGTGTGAGTGTGTGCATATATATGATATATTATTGCAATATATATTATATCACTATATTATTATATGTTCACTATATATATTGTAACATAGATATATATCATTACAAAGTTAGATTATATTAATGCATATTAGAATATTACCTTATAAAAATGATATAATAAAATATTATTTTATAATACACAAGTTTAATTTTTTAAAAATAAATGTTTTAAAAACATTTTTAAAAGGAAAAAGAAGTGGGGAGCTACAGCTCACTCACAAATTCTTAGACACCTTTCGCCCCTGATATCCCCGCCCTAAAATTGCTCTGTGGCCCAAAAAGGCTAAAAGCGAACACGTCGAACAAGAGCACGCAGAAAAACTACACAAATGCTGTTTTTTAAAAAGAGGGAGGGTGTTAGCCAGCAGATTATTTTGTATCCAAGCGGCCTACACTCAGATTAGAACACGATAAGCAAACAGGAGAGAGAGAGAGAGAGAGAGCGCAAAGACACACAAGACCGGAATGTGGTGGAAAATTAATGAACTGCCTGTCTATCTGGAGGGAAGCGTCGAGATCTCCCAGGGTTTTGCAAGGCACAAAATAAACTTCTAAGGCGTAAACGTTGCAAGGAGCGGCGGCAAAATGATACCATGCAGTGCCATTTTAGCCTTGCAGCATATCACAGAAACCAAGGTTGCAAAGTGATTTTTCTCCACCGACCCCCCCCCCAAGGGTACTGTATAATCCACACGTTTCTTTAAAAGAATAATATAAACACGTTACAGGAAAGTTTCTGCATCGTTTCTCTCTCTCTTTTGGAGATGGCAGCCTGCTTTCTAGCCCCCCCCCCTCTCTCTGGGCGTGTTCTTCTCATTGATCTAGAATTGGCCTCCACAGTCACTTACGGACCCATCGCTAGAGTCTACACAATCTTCTTTAGAATTTCCTCCTTTTATCCCGGAAGACAATCTTACTCGGTCACGAGTGATCGCCTGATGATCTCATTGTTACCTTGCAAATGCATCAGGAAGCGCTAAGGGTTAAAGAGAGAGAGCTCTGTTTCCTAGACGGTGCCTCCCATTCAAGGAGGAGGTGCGCAGTGATATCATTCCTGTAGGTTCCACTAGCGGGGGGGCGGGGGGCTTTTTGCAAACGTTCCTATTGGCTATGAATGCTGATGTTATTTGGGTCCCAGAGGTCCCATCCCCTGCTGGCTGGGGATGATGGGAATTGCAGTACAACACCTAGAAGGTGCCAGGTTGGGGGGAAGGCTGCACTCTGCAGCTAGCCCAAGCCCCGTGAGCAATTGACATATGTCAGCCTTCCCCAACCTGCTGCTCTCCAGATGTGTTGGAGCTAGACTACAACTCCCAAATAATATCAGCATTCATAGCCGATAGGTATGTTTACAAACCCATGCTGGCTGGGGATGATGGGAGTTGTAGCCCAACACATCTGGAGGGCAGCTAGCCCGCTGTGAGAAAGGTACCAGCAGCGAATGGTTAAAACCACCGAGTTCCTCTCTGATTCTTTGAGTGGCCAAGACTTGTGAACTAGGGGCGGTGTACTCTAACCACCAAGGGGCTACACCAAGGTTCCCATGGTTCTCTAACAACACTTCTCATTCCCAATTGAAGCTAGCAGAAGAGCAGCTGGAAATATACAGTATAGGTCAGGATCTAAGCAGGCAGGGTTAGAGGCGCTGTGTCTTTGCAGGGCTTTGCAATAATCTCTCTCTAACCCCGCCCCGCCAAAGTACAAAACAAGCTTTTAAAATACCTCAAGAGGAGGAGAAATCCAACAGATGGAAATCCAGTTCTCCGTTGGATTTTAATATGTTGTCCACGTTTGGAAGGCAAAGGAGTAGTTTGGGTTGCAATTCTTTGAGAGCCTTGGACCCTTTACCTTAAAAACCAAACAAGCTGCATAAAGTTTCTTTAAGGGCACAATCCTATGCATGTTTAGACGGTAAAAAAAGTCCTACAACTTCCAGCATGCTGGCTGGGGAATGCTGGGAGTTGTAGGACCTTTTTGCTGTCTAAGCCCTCCCAAGATGGCATACAACAATAAAACATAATAAAAAAGTGGAAGACTGACAACTTGGTCTTCTGCGTGGGTTTAATGCTAAGGGGGTAGCGAGTCTTGGGGCGGCTTTCTCTGAGATTTCTAGCGACTATTACTCTTAGCCTAGAACAAAGGGATAACTTATAGCTACAGAAGTATCTTTTAGAAAACAAGTTTATTTACAACATTACCTTCACAAACTTAGACACACGCCAGCAATATAGCTTATCAGTACGGTACAAAGTAGCAAGCAAGAAGTCTTAAGGAGAGGACACTGTGATTTCAGGGCTCTCAGCTAGTTAGTTTAGCTCGGGTCTCGGCAGAGGCCCGGTCAACTGCACGCTGCTAGCTGGGTTCCCGGCGGAGGCCCAGTCTACCCAAGTGGCTAGCTGGGTTCCCGGCGGAGGCCCGGTCTACACAAGCGGCTTGTGAGTGATTTCAGCTTGGTTTTGTTGGGGATTGCCAAAAGACCTGGGAGAGGATATTGTGATATATTATCTCTCCCCTCTTGCTTTTGCAAACACAGCAGAGTATATCCAACTACTATCGGGGCATTTCTCTCTTAGCAACCGCAGGTAAAATATTTGCTAGGATTCTCGCAAACCGTCTTCTATCTATTTCAGAAGAGATCCTCCCTGAAACTCAATATGGTTTCCGCCCCTCTAGAGGGACAGTAGACATGATTTTTACTGCACGTCAGCTCCAAGAAAAATGCCGGGAGCAAAATCAACCCCTTTATATGGCATTTATCGATTTGGCTAAGGCCTTTGATACTGTAGACCGTACAGCTCTCTGGACTATCCTTATGAAAATTGGATGCCCCAATAAATTTGTGAATATCTTGCGACTTCTCCATGACAACATGACGGCAACGGTTTTGGACAACAACGGCTCTCATGGTGCTCCATTTAAAGTGGGATCAGGTGTTAAACAGGGATGTGTTATCGCCCCAACATTATTTGCCATTTTCATCGCCATGGTTTTACATCTTGTCAAGGGGAAACTTCCCACCGGTGTGGGAATTATATATCGAACAGATGGAAAGCTTTTTAATCTCAGCAGGCTGAAAGCAAAAAGTAAGGTAATTACAACCTCCGTTGTGGAACTTCAGTATGCTGATGATAATGTGGTCTCCGCACATTCAGAGGATGATCTCCAAACTATCCTAAATGCTTTTGCAGAAGCATACGAAAAACTTGGTCTCTCACTTAACATCAAAAAAACCAAAGTGCTTCATCAGCAAGTGCAAGCCAATCCTTTGGTGATGCCATCTATCCAGCTTGGCGGGACAATACTGGAAAATGTCGATCATTTTCTCTATCTTGGCAGCTATCTTTCTGTTACAGCTAACATCGACAGTGAAATCCAGCATCGTTTGAGCTCCGCAAGTGCCGCATTTTCTCGAATGAAACATAGAGTGTTCGAGGATCGGGATATTTGTAAGAAGACCAAAACACTGGTTTATGAAGCCATTGTATTACCAACTTTATTGTATGCCTGCGAAACATGGACTATCTATAAACGTCACTTCCACCTCCTTGAAAGGTTTCATCAACGTTGCCTCCGGAAAATCCTGCGAATTACTTGGGAAGATAGACGAACAAATGTCAGTGTACTGGAAGAAGCAAAGACTACTAGCATTGAAAAAATGATCCTTCAACGCCAACTTCAGTGGACCGGTCATGTTGTTCGAATGCCTGACTGCCGTCTTCCAAAGCAGTTACTTTACTCCCAACTCAAGGATGGAAAGCGGAATATCGGTGGTCAATACAAGAGGTTTAAAGATGTTCATAAGGCTAATCTAAAAAAAATGCAATATAAACATCGAAAACTGGGAAGCTCTGGCCCATGAACGATCTAAATGGAGGTTGGCCTTTCACAAAGGTTCCATGGACTTTGAAGAAGCCCGAGTGCAAGGTGAAAGGGAGAAACGTGCTAAGCGAAAAGCACGTCAAATGAATCCTTTACAGGACCATCTTCTATCTGGTAACCTGTGTCCTCACTGTGGGAAGCTTTGTGGATCTAGAATTGGCCTCCACAGTCACTTACGGACCCATCGATAGAGACTACACAATCTTCTTTAGAATTTCCTCCTTTTATCCCGGAAGACAATCTTACTCGGTCACGAGTGATCGCCTGATGACAGGCGAAAAACGTGTGCATGCGGAGCTGCTGGTTAAAGCAGGGCTGTGCATTTAGTTGATACAGACTGTCCCTTTGGGACAGGCTGGATCTTCACCTGGTTTCCCCCTTACACTACCAATAAGACAAACAGTCTTTTGGAGGTTAAAAACAGAGTTTACTCACTCAGATCTTGCAGATTGGATACAGGCAGGCTTAAGAATGTATTTACAGTTGTGCAGGAATCATATGGTAGTCGACCTGTTCTGAACTTGGGAAAAGTTCAGAACTGCAACTCGGCTACATCTTCAGACATGTTGTTCCTACAATTTCATGGCTCCGACTGTTTTCCCGGGGCAGGAAGAGAAGGTGACTGGTTACGCCCACATCCTGCACCAGGAGGTCTGGGTAATGTCCACAGGGTCTCTGCTCTAGGATGCAGAGACTCTGTGGTCCCAATTACATCATGCACCTATGCATGGCTTGAGGTTTTGACTGTTCATTCCCAACAGGTTTCTTGGGGGTCCGGTCAACCCAAGCGACCAGTGATTTCAGCTAGCTGGAGCGTACCGGGTGCGGCTACCCGGGGTTGCCGATCCTTCGTTCCCTTACCCCAGGCATGGGGCAAGATTGCTGATCAGGTCCAACAACCTAGTTCTCTTGCGCAGGGTGTTTTATACCTTGGTGTTTCAGGTAGCCCCTCCCTCCGTGATCAGGTGGGTTGACACCCTCTCTGAGGGGCGGCCTTTTGGGTCAGGTGGGGTGACGCCCTCCCCCCGTGGGATGGGGTCCCTTTGAAGCCACTTGCTTAATGGTCCCATCTTATGGTGTTGAGTGGCCATTTCTTAGGGGTGCCGAAGTGTCTGCTCTGGAGAGGTATTCAAGTCTTATGTAGATGGGGCTGATATGCGAGAGCATTGACAAACCTGGTGATGCTTTTTGCCTTCTCCCCTGGGGTGATTCTATGCAGATGTTGTTTGTCCCCTTTTGGAGAGGTATTCAAGTCTTATGTAGATGGGGCTGATATGCAAGAGCATTGACAAACCTGGGGATGCTTCCTGCCTTCCCCCCTGGGGTGATTCTATGCAGATGTTGTTTGTCCCCTTTGGCATCTGTGAAGACTGGCTGTCTCCCCCCCCCCCCGGGTCTCCTTCCCCCCTCCTGGGTGAGTGTGTGTGTGTCAGGCAGGGGGCTTAGGTTGGCTTTCTCCACAAAAAACCAATGCGGTATTTAAAATGGTAAAAACATAATAAAAACACAACAAAAACATAATAAAAATAGCAGCAAACTCTCTAAAAAAACAAACAAACACCAGCATCAAATAAAACTTACAACAGACTACCGCAGCCACAACCCAGTCCGCTAAAAAATTCCGGGAAGGCCAGAGTAAAGTAGTAAGTTTTCCGGGGCTTCATAGAAGCCTGCAATGATGGGGTGTGGCAGACCCCCAATGACAACTTATTCCAGAGAACTTATTCCACTGCAGAAATGGCTCTCTTAAGAGTAGCTGCCCACCAGTGACCAGCAACCATGACTGCTGCTTGCCACAGTTGCCCAGTGAGAAAGGATGTGAGCGATAGGCTGGCCCACCCAGCTGCCTGTGTATGTGTGTGGTTGTGTGTGTGTGTACAAGGGGATCCGATTTTGAGTCTTCTGCCCAGCACCCGCAAATTTGGAGGAGATTCTAAGTTTCGGCATGACTGGGAGCATTGCTCACGGATTTCTCGTTGCCGTTCCAGGAGTCGTCACTGCCACCCCCAGAGGCCACATCTGTGAATCTTTCTGAGGGAGGTCAGGATCTGCCACCTGATGGCTGCCAAAGGCAGCTGGGCAAGGAGCCCAAGCAGGAACCAGGGGAAGAGGCAAGCTCATTGGGTAAGTTGTGTCTGTGTTGCTGGATGTCATGCCACTTTAAAAAAACAAAAACAAACTTCAAGCTTTTAACTTGAAGCATAAGAACATAAGAGCCCTGCTGGATCTGACCAAGGGTCCATCTAGTCCAGCATTCTGTTCACAAAGTGGGCAACCAGCTGCCCCAGTGGGAAGCCCACAAGCAGGACATGAGTGCAACAGCACCCTCCCTCCCATGTTCCCCAGCAACTGGTGTACACAGGCATACTGCCTCTGATACTGGAGGTAGTATATAGCCATCATGACTAGTAGCCATTGATAGCCTTTTCCTCCATGAATTTGTCCAATCCCCTTTTAAACCCATCCATATCGCTGGCCATCACTACATCTTGTGGAAGTGAATTCCATGGTTTAACTATGTGCTGTGTGAAGAAGTCCTTCTTTTTATGTGTCCTGAATCTCCCACCAATCAGCTTCATGAGATGACCCCTGTGACTCCCAGTATTATGAGAGAGGGAGGAAAATGTCTCCCTGTCCACTTTCTCCACACCTTCCTCCTGAGCACCACATCATTCAGTTTCTCTCTCTCTTTGGAAAGTTACCCAGAGCCAGACATTCAACTCCTCATTTGTCATTGCAGGTGAGCGGCAGGATCTGTTCGAACTGGACCTGAGCAGAGTGTGTGCGGGTTGGGAGATTTATAATCCTTGTCTGTGTGCTAGCAGACACCTGTACATTCCACACACAGATCTTCCAGATCTCTCCTCCCGCAGGCAGCGTGCAGCGTGTGTGCCAGTGAACCAACAGAGCTTCTCCGTTGCAGATTAATCCATGGAGTCAGGAAACACTCTGTAAACACCACAGGTCTAATTCTACCTGTTTATTCACTTAGCAAGTAAAGTTCTACAGAGTATACATTTCCTAGTTACAGTCCATGTGCAGAGTATAAATGCATAGCAAGCATTACATCCAGTGGAGTAAGTTGAGCTCACTCCACTTCAGCAAAGATGTTACATTGTAGCAGTAACAAGTCCAGCAAGCTGTACCATGAAGAAGACGAAGACGAAGACGAAGACGACGAAGAAAGCAGTTCAGTTTCTCTCTAAAATGGCTTCAGACAGAAAACAAGTTAACACGTCATCAGAACATACAAACCATGTGACTAGCTCATATTGCTCTCACACTCTAGTAACCCCTGCGAAAACACGAGATTCTAGAAAGACATAATAAACCTGTTTACCCCGCCATTCTGTCCCTTCCATGTGTAAACAATGTGCCACAGCTGGTAATGTGATACATATCACAACAGGATCAGCTTCCTCAGTGTGGTTCTGAGCCAGGGGCACCCGATGGCCCGTCGCTGGAAAGAGGCGGCACGTTCCACTGTTGCGAGGAGAAGACGTGGCTCGGGAGTCAGTGGGGACCCAAGAGCAAGTGGTGAGCAAAGCCAGGAAAGAGCATGGGCGAAGCTCCTCCTGTGGGTGAAGGCAATACCAACTGGGAAGAAGCCAGGGGCACCCACAAGGCCCATTTTTGTCACTGTGGGAAGAGCTTCCGCTGGAGGTCCAACCTCCAAGTGCACGAACTCATTCACACCGGCGAGAAGCCTCAGTGGCACTCCGTCTCCCAGGGAAAGTGTAACAATGGCACCCACCTTCCAGCCCGCGAGGGAATCCAGACTGGGGAGAAACCATACAGGTGTTCCAAATGTGGGAAAGGTTTCCTTCAGGGCCGGTTTCTCGCAACCCACGAAAGAATTCACATCCGAGAGAAACCGTGTCTCCATCTGGCACCGGAACTGAGTGGCACCGAGGCAGGGGGAAGGAGAATCATGAGGCGCGCTCTCTTTGTGGGCACTGGGGACACCACTTCCCGGCCCAAGCCAGAGGCTGTTGTGGGCCAGTCTTCCTTACCCAGAATTCTCCGGGGGGATTTGAGGGAAATCACCCTTGTTGAGTTCTCCCCTGCTGCTCGGGTCATACTCCAGCCAGAGGAGCGCTTCGACCCTGTGGGATATGTTCCAAGTTCCCCTGTTCTTCCAGCTGCACAGACACAGGGCACTCAGAGCAGCTGTGGCCGCAGTGGCTTCTCTCTGCAGGTTTTGATGATGGGGGAGGAGGAAGGGGAGGAGCCTATTGACACCGAGCAATGCCCCCCTGATGCCATTTCCCCTGCTGCTAGGAGGAGGCCGGGCGAAGCCCCCCACACTTCGGAGGTGTGGAAGTACTTCCGCCAAATGGGTGATCCCCGGTGGGAGTGCCTCCTCTGCAGGAGGCAGATCAGCTGCGGGAAGGTGATGGGGCACCTCACCAACTCAGGCATGATGCACCACCTGAGGAAGCAGCACAAGCTGGTGCTGCTGCAAGGGGAGGTGGGGAAAGTGAGGGCCAGTGGCTTTCCCTCCCAGTCGGCTCAGGAGGGCAAGGCAAAGGGCAAGAGCAGCAAGAAAGAGAAAGGAAGCCAGAAGGCCCCATCTTGATGTGGCTGCCTGTCCCCGGCCTCCAGGATTGCAGCACGCACCTCGTTCGGAAAGGCACGTTTCCATGCCGGTGCCAGGCCGCCAGGGATAGGTTGAAGGCAGTGGCGCCATCAGGGTCAGACTTTGGGGCAGAGGGTTTCAGCAGAATGAACAGGAGGGCCCCCAAATACAGCAGGGCTGGCTTGCCACAGTTTCAGCCTAGGGCAGAAGCCATGATGGCGGTGTCGGTGTGGGGGGCGTGTGCCTGGCCTGGCTTTCTCTCCACAGAAATAAATGAAGTCATGCACATTACCATCTGAAGAGGGTCCCGTCCCCCCTGCCCACATAAGACCATTAAGTCCAGAGTCTAAAAGTAGCTACCTTCACCACTGGTTGAAGGTGCAGCTAGTCAGAGTGGAGAGGCCTGCTACGCCCTTCGCCACAGAGACCTGGAACAGCCAGAGCGCATCGCATGTCTACCAGCCTCTCGGCCTTCACTGGTGGGTGGAGACAGCACTAAGGCGCAGGGGGCTTGCAGACATCCGGAGACGCCAGCAGGCTGCAGAAAGGGCCATGCTGTTGACGGGACCAACACGTGATTGGAGGCCGTCAGTCACATGGTGGAGCAGTGACTAGTTAGGAAAATGGCCATCCAGGGGCTTTATGGTGGCAGACTGTGGCAGCCATATGAAGGAAGCAGCGGTGGCTTTGTGGGTGTCCGCTGTATTGCCTATATCCATAGGGAGGGGTGCCCTAGGCCAGGGGTAGGCAGATGTTTTGAACTGCAACACCTATAATCCTTCATGTTGGTCATGCTGGCTGAAGCTGACAGGAGTGTTTGACTCAAGCTGAAGGCAGCTGTAGTATTTATGGACAAATTTCTGCTGGAAGGGCGAGCTGGTAGAGAGGGTCTGCTGGGTGCTGTCCTGAGCCCGCCCTGCCTCCCGCCAGAGAGTCATAATTCTAAGCAATTTACTTTTATTATGTGAAAAGGTACAACAAGGGAGCTGGCCTTGCTTCAGGCACAGTAGGTCGTGTTACAAAGGAATGGCTACAAAAGAGCCAGGCTGCTTTAGCATCTGAGAAAGCCAGAGGCTTCATCTAAGGAGGCAAGTTAGAGAGTTGAAACCAAACTATTGGGAAATGGTTAGCGCCCTCCCATTCAGACTAGGCGTGCTAGCAAAACCCTGCCTTTCCTTGAGGAGCCGCTGTCACACGCCACGCTGTTCCTCCCCCCTCCTTGGACATCTCACCCTGGGATCTCTAGCGCCTACTCCCTCCTCCTCCTCCTCCTCCTCCTCCTCAGGGTCTCCCTGCTCAGCACTAGAGAAAGGCATTTTGCTAAGCACGGGATATATACTCTAGTGCAGCCTTCCCCAACCTTGCACCTCCAGATGTTTTGGATCACAACTCCCAGCATTCTTGACCATTGGCCATGCTGGCTGGGGCTGATGGGAGTTGAAGTCCAACATATCTGGAGGGCACAGGCTGGGGAAGGCTACCCTAGTGTATGTGCATGGGCCATTGGGGTGGAGGCCAGTACCAGTGGAATAAGATTTAGGGAGGAGAGCGTGGACAGCGATGTGACCTGCTATCAGCTGACCCTGTTGAGCTTTTATTTACTATTTATAGCATTTTAATATCACCCTTCAGCCAAAAAGGCTCCCAGGGCAGCTTACAAAGATAAGAAACAAGACAGTTCCTGCCCACAGGCTTACAATCTAAAAGGCACCACACAGAAGGAAAGGGGATTGGGAAGGAGGAAGAAAAAAAGCAAATTCAGGCTCTAGATTCTTAGCTAAAAAGTTCAGTCATGCAGCCAGATCTACACCAGGGGAAGGTCTGCTACTTTCTCTTCCTCTGAAGTACTCAGCAGCAACAGTTGGTAGCAGGACAGGCCAGAGTCCTTGAACAGAAGCCTGTCATATTGAAAAGAAGCAAGTGAGTGTACCCTTATCTCTAGGCCAGTTAAGGCTTCACCTGCTTATTTTCTGTCCAGCTGCTTAAGGCAGAGGAGCATGGCCAGTTTTAAGCAAAAGGGTGGCAACTCATTTACCAAGTGTTCTAAGACTGAACCCTGGCACTGAAGCTGAGCCAGTTTAGGCATTCAGCAGAATTCTGTGGTAAAGACAGTGCTGTGCAGTGGTTAGAACATCGGACAAGAACTGGGGAGACCTGGGTTCAAATCCCCACTCAGCCAAGAGGCTCACCGGGTGACGATAGGCCAGACACTCTCTCCCAGCCTAAACGACCCCACAGGGTTGTTGTGAGGACAAAATGTGAGGGATCATGTGTGTTGCCTTGAGCTCCTTGGAGAAATGCTTTTGCTGGACTCTACAACTGCAGGTTTGTGAGAACACCCATGACAATAAAAAATCCCAGATTTGCTCATTGACCCAAAACTGTTAGGTGTACTCATATACTCTGCAACTGCCCATCTTCTACCTAGCTCCAGCACCGCCAAAACAAAGTCTTACTGGCTCCTGACAGTGGCCATGTTTTCCAACCCCATACAATTCCCAGGAAGTTGATACCCTGGGAATTTTATCGAATGGCAGGGGACGGGCCATAGCTCAGTAGCAGAGCCCCAGCGTTGCATGCAGAAGGTGCCAGGTTCGATCCCTGGCATCTCCAGGTAGGGCTGGAAATGTTCCTGCCTGAAACCCCAGAGAGCCGCTGCCAGTCAGTGTCCACAGTACTGGGCTAGAGGAACCCATGGTCTGACTCAGTACAAGGCAGCTTCCTAGGTTCCTATGTGCTGAGTGGGTTCCCCCCCCCCATGTGGGAGAACTCAAACTTGTGACCTCCCCCCCAAAAGAGTGAAGTGGTACAGTCCAAAGAGAAAAAAATGTTTTACCATCTCAACATGCTGAATATATAAAGTAGCCTTTTAGTTACGGAATAAGGCCGAGGGCAGAAAGAAACATGGGAAAGCTGCAGTCCATTTATGAACACAGCTGATATTTTCGTGGATGCTGGAATGTACTTTATAAACTCTTCAGTATATATATATATATATATATTTGTGCTGTGTCTAACATATTGGTGAATGTGTTGGTGATTGGTTCTATAGCTTTGTGTGAGTGGCCTCTCAAAATTCTCCACCCTATTTGTGGGCAGAGACATTGGGGGCACCATTTCACCAGGGTGTGTGTGTGAGAAATTCTCCCAATAGTTTCTCCAAGTGGGGCTCACCACTGTCACAGCTTCTTCCTCCCCCCCCCCCCAAAAGGTGTATTTGGTTTGGTTTTTGGTTTTTTGCATTGCTGCCATTTTGATGGTGTTTTTGAGCTTGCAAAGCTGCTGAGGGTGCCCTATGTGTTCTTTCTGTTATGCACCTCTCCATCGCTCTGCAGCCTCTCTGACTGCCCACGCTTCCTAATCTGAAAAACCCCACGGGGCAGGAGGTACCGCATGATGTCTTCCCTTCCCTTCCCCTGGGCTTTAATTGAAGTGAGGGAAGCTGGGGAGCAGGGGCGGTGCTAGGTACGGAAAAGATCCGGGGCTCAGGTTCACAGGACAAAAAAAATGTATACATTTACATATGCTCTACAGTGTGTGTGTGTGTCTTTAAAGGAGCCTGTCTCCTAAGGACACCCCTATTTGTAAATAGGGATTTATTTATTATTTATTATTAATATTTATTTATCGCCCATCTGGCGGGCAACCGGCCACCCTGGGCGATGTACAACAATAAAATACATAAATACAATAAAATACATTAAAACAATATAAAAATTTAAAATCTTAACCCACCCCATATTCCCGCCTGAACAACCAGGTTTTTAATGAGCGACGGAAGCTCATCAGAGAGGGGGCATGGCGGAGGTCGCTCGGGAGAGAGTTCCACAGTACGGGGGCCGCCACAGAAAAGGCCCTCTTCCTCGTCCCCACCAGTCTAGCTGCTCTGGCTGAAGGGACAAGGAGAAGGCCATCCGTGGCAGATCTTGTTGAGCGGCCCACTTGGTGTTGCTGGAGACGCTCCTTGAGATAAACTGGACCAGAGCCGTATAGGGTTTTAAAGGTCAAAACCAACACCTTGAATTCGGCTCGGCAAGCAACTGGTAGCCAGTGCAAATCCTTCAGCACTGGCGTGATGTGATCCCGCCGGCGGCTGCCTTTAACCAGGCGAGCCGCCGCGTTCTGTACCAGCTGCAGCTTCCGAACCGTCTTCAAGGGTAACCCCACGTAGAGCGCATTACAGTAGTCTAGGCGAGAGGAGACCAAGGCATGAACCACTGATGCCTGGATATATGGACAGAACCACTGGATATATGGACAGAGGAGAGGAGGGCATTTGATTTCAGAAAAAAAACCTCAGGCAGAAAGATTCGATGGGGGCAGCAGGAGGTGAAGCACATGGGAGCCAAAAGCCAGCTAGTCCAGGGGGATCAGATGCAACAGAGATCATCAAGGCTCTAGTACCTTTATTTCAACAAGTGCCCATGGACAGCAGGCTGGTGGGGCAGGTGGCCTCCCAGAGATTCGGGGCTCCAACTGAAAGATCCAGGGCTCCAGCTGTTGTGGGCTGCTCAGTGCCTCAGCTGGGGAGGCTGGCGGAGAGATGACTGCACAATGCAAGATGGGGCGGGCGCTCATACACACTCCTTGCCCACCTCCTAAGTAAGGTAAGCACAAGAATCCTTGAACCCACCCATGAGAATTTCTCTGAAATGTCCTTCTCCTTTGAACTTTTTTCCGAAAGCAATTTTTAAAATCAAATTGAATGAGAGTGGTGTGGGGGGGGAGCGTGGCAGATGGTTTGGGTGCAGCACTAATGTATTAGCATTCATTACATTGTCATCCTGCTCTTTCTCCATTGGCAGCCCATGTGGGCCCATGGTCGTTTATCCTCACAACAATCCAGTGAGGTAGGGTGGTACGGTAGAAATACAAAATAACCATCGAAAACAACGTAAAAACCAAGAACTCATCTGTGATATAGGAAAAGGACACAAAAGAGGCCAATGTCTGACCATCTGAAACAAGAGAAATAAATCCCTGCAGTGGCTTCTTGTTCCCACCTGGGTCCAGTACAAACTCCTCATCCTGTCACTCCATTATCTTGACAGCCCACCACCATCTCTGTGGTCCTTATTCTAATAGATGCCTTGCTCATCTACCATCACCTGGATGGAGGCGGGACGGAGCTGTAGCTCAGTGGTAAAACCTGCTTTGCGTGCAGAGGGTCCTGGGCTCAATCTCCAGTTAAAGGGCTTTTCTACTTGAGGCATTTATTGTGCTGTTAATCGCTGTATCTACTTTCAGTTTCATCGCAGCGTTGAGATCTGAGCTCTACACAAAGAGCTCTTCCGTTCCTGCTTTTCTGCTACACAACCTCTAGGTGGAGCTGTGCCACAGCGGAATAGTGCAAATAATACACCAGGAGAAAGAGTGCAATTTTCCCTTTGTAATTTAATACCTCATTTTCCCTGTTCTAAAAAACCCAAGCAAGCGCTCTGAAAAAACAGAAGCGAAACTGGAGGAACACGACGTCAACTAAAGAGCGTGTCTTTACATGGTAAACAACCATGCATGAGTAAGGAATCACGAGCACACAATAAATGCCTTGTGTAGAAAAGCCCAAAAAGGATCAGGCATTAGATGAGACCCAAGACCTCAGCCTCCCACAATCGGGCACCTTCCATTGGCTCACCATGCTGGCTGGGGGGGGGGGGGGAAGGGATTTGTAGCCCAATACATCTGAACGGCACCAAGTTGGGGAAACCTGCCCTAGAGAGCAACTGACAGAGTACAGTTTTAGGATTGGTGGACCAAAGGTCTGATTCAGTGCAAGGCAACTTCCTGTGGGCTTCTCTACATGAGGCATTTATTGTGTGCTCGTGATTGCGTGTGAGGCATTTATTGTGTGCTCACGGTAGTTTGTGTGTGCTTTACATAACTTCGTCATCCTCCAGGGCCTCTCCCGTGCTTTCCAAGCATTTCCACGGCTTTTTTTAGAGCGAGGAAAGGTGTTGTGTTACCTGGAAATGACAGAATGAACCAGAAGCAAAAGCTCATGTATTTGCGCAGTTCCGCTATATCGCAGCGCCACCTTGTGGTTGTGTAATGGAACATATAGAAAGGCAGAGAAAGAAAAAACCCTGATCTTAATCCGGCAAAGAATCCAGAAGCAGAAGCTTCGGTAAAGGGGCAGGTTAAAAGCCTCATGTAGAGAAGCCCTGGGTCTCCTGCACCCTCAAACAACTCTGCCCTTTTTGCCTGTTATGTCTGGAATTGTTTCCCACCAGGACACCTATGTGACACTTTTTCTTTCTTTCTCCTAAAAAACCCACCATTTCCATGAAGCTGTTTGGGAGTAAGGCCCAAATTTGAAACCATTATTTCACATTAATTCAGTGTTTATATATTTAATTTCTACAAAAACAAAACCTATCTATATACACACACACTTCATAGCATACATGATTAACATTCATATTTTTGATGTACCTTGTTTTCCCAAATAATTATATTTATTATTGCATTTATATCCTGCCCTTTATCCTCTTGCAAAGAATCCAGTGGTGGCCCTCCTCTTCATTTTTATCCTCACAACAACCCTGTGAGGTAGGTCAGGCTGAGAGTCAGTGGCTGGACCAAAGTCATCCAGTGAGCTTCATGACCAAGCGGGGACTAGAACCTGGATCTCCCGAGTCCCAGTCCAGCACTCTAACCACTGCGCCATACTGGCTCTCATTGAATAATCCATAAAAGGTATCCCAGTTTTTGACCACATTTGATTTTTGACTGCCTTCCTCTACCCTCATGTAGCTTGGCCGTTTTGATATGGTAGCTAGCATCTTTTGCACAATTTGTTTTTCTCCATGCCACTGACAGTAGCTCCATCAGCTGCTTTGCAGAGAAAAGCCAGCTCCACCTGGCTTTTCCTCTCCGCTAGCTGCCATCCAACAACAGCCATTCCACCAGGCTCCAGCAGCAGGAAGGAAGATAAGCAGGGCCATTCCATTGGCTTGGCTAAGACACCAACAACTTTTGGCTCCCCTTCTTTTGAAGTGTTTCCAGTTGCGCTCTAAGGATTCGGTAACCTCAAGAACTGGTATCTGAATTTGCTTCCACCACCACCACCCCACGCTCCTCTCTCCCAATCCCTTTTAATTTTGTGTCATGTCTTTTAGCTTTTATGCTTGAGGGCATGGGCTTCTTATTGATCTCTGTAAGCCTTAGGAGCTGAAGAGTGGTGTAAGAATGCTATAGATAAATAATCCTTGCTATTTTGCATGAACTGTTCTGGCCTCTGCTACCAAGGAAGAAACTAATTTTGCAGTAATTTTCTGGGATGTTTTTTTGTGTAAATTAACAAAACCAGACCTGAAACAATTATCTTTGGTTGGTATTTATTTATTTTATTTTATTGAAATATTCTTAGGCCGCCTTTCAGAACAAAAATTCTACCAAGGTGCTTTACAAAAAGGCATGAAACTATAAAACACAATTTCAGTACCAGAACATAGCACATAACATTTTGCTATTTTTTGTTCCCATATATACTTACAGATATCAAAATGCATAGAATAACCAAGATCCTGACCAGTCTAATCACAGTTCTTTACTTCTTCCATTTCAGAACAATATCTTATTTATTCCAAGTCTTTATAAGCCGCTTTTTAGGGCCAAGCCCCACAAAGTTAATGCAACAACAGTACATTAGGCAGGTTGTGTAAGTGTACAGGAGATTCAGCAAAACAGATCTATGAGAAAACTGCTTTTAGATGACACAGCCATCAAGTCTCTTAAGGAAATGCAGCAATAAAAAGATACATTTTTAAGGCCCTGCATAGGGGCCAAGTGAATGTCAGATGCAAGGGCGTTCCACAAATGTGGGGCCACCACCAAAAAGGCCCTGTCTCGTGTGCTCATCAACCTAACCGATTTAACTAGTGAACACACAAGCAGGAACTCTGATGCAGATCTTAGATTATGGGCAGAGTCATAAAAGTCAAGGCAGTTACACGGTCCCAGACTGCCCAGGGCCTTAAAAGTTAATACCAATAACCTGACAGTATCTTATACATCACTATTATTCAATAAAGAAAGTAGGTTGTTACATGCATGGATACCGTTTCTCTCCAGTGTGCATTTTTTCATGTTTAGCAAGGTTTCCCTTCTGACTGAAGCTTTTCCCACATTCCCTGCACACAAAAGGTCTCTCTCCCGTATGAATCCTCTCGTGTATCATCAGGTTTCCTTTCTGATTGAAGCTTTTTCCACACTCGGTGCACTGAAATGGTTTCTCGCCATTGTGAATCCTCTCGTGGGCCACCAGATTGGAGCCGTCCGTGAAGCCTTTCAGACACCAGGAGCACTTGTATGGCGTCCTGCCTGTGTGAATCTGCTCATGCCGCAGCAGGATGCCTCTGCGACTGAAACGCCGTTCACACACAGAGCACTTGTACGGTCTCACTCCTTTGTGGCTATTCTTGTGCGCCGCCAGGTTGGAGCTGCTGGCAAAGCTCTTCTCGCACACGGAGCACTTGTACGGCTTCTCTCCGGTGTGGACTCTCTCGTGTTTCTTAAGAGCTGCCTTATAAGGGAAAACCTTCCCGCACTCAGAGCATTTATGCCCTGCTTTTCCCGGTCTGGGTTTCGCATGCGCACCAAGGTCTGAGCCCCAACCAAAATTTCTTCCAGAGTGGTGGATTTCTTGGTGTGCTCCGGCTGTTGTCTGATCAAATTTACCTTCCCTGCTGGGAAGGGCTTTATCCGCCCATTTGTCTAGCATGGCTCCCTGCCCACTCTCTGGCCCCTGCCGACTCCCACGCCTTGTTCCTGCGTCATAATACTGGGAAATCTTGCTTTGTCCCAGCCACGCATCTCTCGATTCCACTTGCTCTGGGCATTCCCGCTGAAGATTCTCTTCCTTGTTCTCAAGGAACTTCTTCTCTCCTGCAGAAGTAAAGAGAGAAACGTAACACACGTTTCCATCCATAGGCAGACCCGGGGGTGGAATTCTAACTCAGTAAGAAGGTAATATGTACGGATTGACTGTTGATTTATTTATTTAATTTGTATCCTGCCTTTCTGCCGGAAAATGGCGCTCAAGGCGGCTAACAATGAAATCCAGATGAAAAACAAAATCTTAATTAGAACACAACATAAAATCAAATTCATTAAAAAATATATTAAAAGAAATAGACGGCACACAATTGAAAAACCCTTCAGCAACAGACCAGCTTACATGTCTGCTTTAATAAAAATGTATTTTCTGCTGGTGGAAGGACAAGAAAGGAAGGGGGCCAACCTAGCCTCCCTCGGTAGGAAGTTCCAGAGCCTGGGAGCAGCCACCAAGAAGGCCCTCTCTCACAACCCCATCAAATGTGCCTCTGATGGCAGCGGGACTGAGAGAAGGGCCTCCCCCAAAGATCTTAAAACCTGAGCAGGCTAATATGGGAGACGGTCACCTGGTCCCAAGCCATATGTTTATTATTTATTTTATTTACAGTATTTGTATACTATTCCATATTTAGATAGATTCCAGAGCGGTGAACAATAAAAAGATAAAAACAGAGAAAAGAATAAAAACAATGCATTGAAAACAAGGTATCATTTTAACTGTGGCTGGTCAGCAAGGAAGGCTTCTTGGAACAAAGATGTCTTCAGCAGGCGTCGAAAACAACACAGTGTTGGAGCCTGCCTGACCTCTAGAGGCAAGGAGTTCCATAGAAGTGGAACCACCACACTGAAGGCTCTTCTCCCAGTGGACTCCAGTTGGGCCATAGGTCCACGCAGAACCACCAGGAGCATCTCCTCCAATGACCTCAGTGACCAGGCAGGTTGGTAAGAGAGAAGGCACTCTCTTAGGTATCTTGGTCCCAAGTTGTTTTGGGCTTTGTGCACAAGTACCAGAACCTTAAACCTGGCCTGGTAGCAAATAGCAGCCAGTGCAGTTCCCTCAGCAAAGGGGTTGCATGCTGAAAAGGGGCAGCTCCTCACAACAGCCAAGCTGCTGCATTCTGCACTAGGTCCAGCTTCTGGACCAGCCTTAAGGGCAGCCCCACATAGAGTGTATTGCAGTCCTGAAGTTACTAGCACCTGTATCACTGTGGCCAAGCTATATAGGGCTTTATAGGTCATAACCAGCACTATGAATTGTGCCCAGAAACAGACTAGTAGCCAGTGAAGCTGCTGTAACAAGGGAGTCACGTGCTCCCTGTAACTGGCCCCGATCAACAGCCTGTCCCAAAGCATTCTGGACCAGCTGAAGTTTTTGAACAGTTTTCAAAGGCAGCCCCACATAGATCACATTACAGTAGTCCAAACAGGATGCAGCACAGGTTTGCGTGACTGTGGCTGGATCAGACATCTCTAGAAAGTATGAGAATTCAGATCAGCTTGGACTGAAATTCTGCATATTACCAAAAAGTGTAATACACCAGGTGGTTTCACGTCATGAAACAGGCTTTTTTTTTTTAATGTAATGGGTGATTCCACTTAAAGGTTACAACAGGTATACTCATTCTCTGATTGCAAGTCATTGTGTAGTCAAAATGGCTCCAACCACACACAAGAGGGAGGGATCGGCATGCTTGGAGGTTTGCCAGAAGTACATCAAATCTTTGGGGGGGGGAACCTCGGCCCCCTGAAAAGTGCCCAATGAGGACTTGTGCATGTTCAGCTGCCATAGACTGACCCAGTGTTTCTCAACCTTGGGTCCCCAGATGTTTTTGGCCTACAACTCCCAGCATGCCCCAGCCAGCATAGCAGCATACATGTGTAAAGGAAGACCGCATGGCCAAACTCCTCAGGGAATTTCAGAGGGCTATAGCTCAGTGGCACAACACATGCATACAGAACACCTCAGGTTTGATTCTCCAGCATCTCTAGTTGAAGGCCGTAGGCCTAGATTGCCAGTACCATTCACAATAAACATTACTGAGACAGATGGGCCAATAGCCTGACAGCTTGGTATGTTCATATGTACACAAGTGTGACTTATAAACACACATGGTGGGATTGCGAAGTCATAGAGATTCTGGGTAGAGATATTCCATTTGGCAAGAAAAGTTACATATCAGGACATATTGTGGGACCTTGCCCCAGTTTAGAGGGAGCTCCAGTCTTAGGCATGGATTCTGACTCGGGGCGAGAGGTGGCAGAGTCGCCCAGCTGTGGAGAATCATCAGAGACCTGTCGGTTCAGTTCTGCCAGGCCCCCCACTGCCCAGCAAATGGGGGTGGGGCGGGCATGAGGCACTGGAGGCTGATATAGACAATTCTCCTCAGCTGGAAAACTCAACCTTGATGGAGGCTCCTGCTTGTCAGTCAGGGACATCGTTCCTGTCAACAGGGCAGCAGGAGCAGGGATCTCCGGGAGAGGGTGTTTCAGGGGTGGCCCCGTTGGTCTGTAGCCAGAAGCGGGCAGGACAGAAATGCCCAGTCAAGTGTAGCCATCAGTTGAGGGGCCAGTTTCCCTGCCAGGACCCAACGTCCGATAGCAATTCCTTGTAGCCACTCCCTGGATATAAACCTCTGTAGTTCCCCATAACCCTTATCGAAGGCAACATACCACCATCCTGGACAGCTTCCCACCTACTTGGAAATAGGAACATTGTGAACTTACTTGGCGAGCAGCACTGGGTGTGTTGCACTCTGCTCATGCTCTGGATGGCTGGACTTATAGCCTGGGACTTATCATCACCCTGTTTATTTGGACATTTATTGCCTTTGTGAGAGCTGTTTGCTTATTAGTGGAATTACTGCAATAAAAGCTACTTTCTGCCATTCTTGCCTTGTCTGCGGGAGGCCAGGACGGGACACACACGTAAAACAGCGGATGGGGACTATTGTCCCTCTTTGTGGGAGACAACAAGCACCTACGGCAGAAGGATTTACCTTCTTCCGGACTGCAGCAAGAATGGAAATTGCTTCAGTCTGGAAATCTACATGCGGACCATCAATTGAAAGCTGGGAAAGGAGACTTTGGGATATTGTCTTACTAGAAAAATTAGCTAAATTGCTAAGGGCCATGAGCAATAATGCAAAGACAATGATTTTTACACATGCTGGCAACCCTGGATTTCTTTAGCCAACCAGAGCAATGGGCGGTTGAAACCTCCACAGTCACATGTAACCATCTGGAAAAACCTAGTTAATACTCTCTGGCTAAATCTAGATTGGTAGACCTTCCAGAAGAAGTTCAGCCCTACGGTTTTATATATCTGTATTGCTATATGCAGGTCATTATTGCTAGGTTATTTCATGCTCGGTGTCAGTTATGTTTTCATGTTGTATTGTTTGTTGATAAAATAATAAGACATTTAAAAAAAATATGTACCCAAGCGTGATGTGGAGTGTCCCGGCTTAGAAGCCATCAGCCTTAAATGTTCATCAAAGAGACATTGATCAAAGCTACTAAGCAAACACTTTGGCTTGCTCTAGAAAACACCAGCTAACCTTCTGTGCCTCATAAGCAAGCAATCTTCACTTGACGACGCACACCTTTGTTGTGATATGTATCACATTCACAAGCTGGAGCACATTGTTTACACATGGAAGGAACAGAATGGCGGTAAACAAGTTTGTTGTGTCTTTCTAGAATCTCGTGCTCTCGCAGGGGTTACTAGAGTGTGTGGGAAACAGTATGAGCTAGTCACATGGTTTAGATGTTCTGGTGACGTACTGACTTGTTTGTCTGTCTGGAGCCATTTTAGAGAGGAGCAGGACTGTTCTCTCTCTTCACTCTTTTCTTCTGACTATTGCTTGCTGGACTTATGCAACAATGTAGCGTCTTTGCTGAGGTGGGGTAAAGCTCAACTTGCTCCACTGGAATAAATGCTTGCTATGCATTGTACTCTGCACATGGACTGTAACTAGGAAATGTATACTCTGTAGAATATTACTTTGCTAAGTAAATAAACAGGTAGAATAGACCTGTGGAGTTACAGAGTTTTTTCCTTGCTATCTGCAAACGGGGGAGCTGGCTGCTGGAGTCGGATTACAGGCTGGAAAGCTGGCTGGCTGATTGCAACCGAAACGCTGCACGCTGCGCAGAGAGAGGGGGAGAAAGATCTGGATTTCTGTGTGTAGATTTATGGGCCTTTACACACGAACAGGATTTTTAATCTCCCATCTCGCACACACGGGGCTCTGCTGTCACTCACGCGCCATCAAGCTTAGTTTCCATTCCCCCACAAAGGCCAATTCAGAAACAATGAGTCCTTACCCACTGCGCTTTCTTCTTCACCTTGCTCCTCCTTGCAGGGCTGCCTTCTCCAGGAACTTGGGGGCAAAACCTGAACTGCCTCAGAGGAATCCACAGCCGCTGCTGTACCTGAAGGCTGTGACATCAGAACCTACAGTGGGGAAATTGGTTTGGGGCTAGCAATGCTTCCAGGCATGCTAAACCTCAAAGTCCCTTCCTAAACTGAGAATTCATTCACACAAATGGCAGATTCCTACAATAATTTATTAACCTGAGAGCCAGTGTGGCGTAGTGGTGAGAGTGTTGGACTAGGACTTGGGAGATCCGGGTGACTTTGGGTGACTTTGGGCCAGTCACTGACTCTCAGCCTAACCTACCTCACAGGGTTGTTGGAAGGATGAAACGGAGAGGAGGAGGATTATGTAAGCCACCCTGGGTTCCTTGCAGGAAAAAAATGCTGGATATAAATTTAATAAATAAATAAAATAAAATAACCCCCAGGGATCATTAGGCTGACAGACAGTCCGCCATCAGCCCCAGATCCCTGGCCAGCCTTCCCCAAACTGCTGCCCTAGTGCCCATGGCCATGCTGGCTAGGAATCCAATGCAGCTGGAAGGGCACCACATCAGGGAAGGCTGGTCTAGGTTAAAAAACAATGATGGCAACAGAACTGCATCAACAGTGACACCCTTCGGACATCCGAGCTGCGCTAGATTCCCCGCAAGGCAGGACATGCAAATGCTGGGGAAATCAACAGTTGTCAGTATCAGCCATCAGTCCCTTAGGAAGGGAGTCTAGCCCCTTGCCAATCACAGCAGCAAACCCCTTACCTGCTCTTCCAGCCGTACGGCCGCTGTCTGCTTGGCCAGGAAATTCTCTGCCAGGAGCACAGCCCGGGCACAGGACTCTGGGCCCTGTTCCCGGACCCAGCCCTGCATTTCCTGGGGCAGGACGGTCAGGAATTGCTCCAGGATCAGCAGCTCCAAAATCTCGTCTTTTGTGTGTCTCTCTATTTTCAGCCACTGGTGGCAAAGCTCCCGGAGCTGACCGTAAACGCCTCTCGGCCCTTCCATGTCCCGATAGCGGAGCTGCCGGAAGTGCTGGCGCTGCCTCTCCCTCAAGATGGCCTCCCCTTCCAAGATGGCCGCTTTCACCTTCCCGTAGTCTCCCCTGTCTTGGGCACTGAGGCCGCTGAAGGCCTGCTCGGCCTCTCCACTGAGGGCCGGCAGAAGGAGGGTCACCCACTTGTCCTGGGGCCACCGGCATGCTGACGCAACTTGCTCGAAGGAGACCAGGAAAGCCTTTGCATCATCCCATGGTGTAGGCTCCTCCGACGTCTGTGTGTTCCCCCATCCTGAGCGAGGGGCCTGCAGCATCTGCAGGAACTCCTGCCACTGGGCTTCCCAGCGTTCCTGCAGCCCCTCCACCGGCTCACGTTTCACATGATGTGGAGGTGCCTCAACAAGAAACTCTCCAATGCTCCCTGTATGCGCAACCAGTGGGGCTTTTGCTTCCATTCTTTCCCACACCTTAGAGCCTGTCATGTCTTGCTCCTCCATTTTGAATGTTGGGGCTCCTGCTTCTCCAGCAGTCTTCTCTTCCAGTTTTCCCCCAAAGTTGGAAGAGCTCCCAACCCCTCAAGGGGGCTTCCTCTAAACCAGTTGAAGCGGCTTATTTCTGGGGGGCAAAAGGAGATTCTCTAGTCCATGAGGAGAGGGTGGTAGTGATGCCCTCAGCCAGTGTAGGCGGGCTTCTACTAACAGCAAGATGCAAAGATAAGACAAAGTGCACATTACAGGTGAGTTACTGGCAAAAACGGTGAGTTAAGATGTCCTCAGTTCAAATCAAATTAGGCTCAGTTTGATTATGGGCTTCTCTACACGAGGCGTTTATTGTGCGCTTGCGATCCCTCACGCATGGAAGTTTGCGGGTCCTTTTCACGACACCGTCAGACTCTTAGGGCCTCTCCCATGTCTTCCAGCCATTTTCGCGGCTTTTTTTTAGAGCAAGGAAAGTGCAGTATTTCCTATGGTGCTGGGTAGCACTAGAAAATGGCTGTGTATTTTTCACAATTGCGCTATACTGCAGCACCACCTCGTGGTTGTTTAATGAAATATATAGGAAGGCAGAGAAATTAAACCCCCGAAAAAAACCACATGAATGGGACATGTTCTTCCTCCCGCAACAAAAACAGAAGAAGAAGCCTCAGTAAAGCCGTAGGACAAATGCCTCATGAAGAGAAGCCCCACAACAAACTTTGGATCACCTTAGACAAGCTATGTTTGCAATATGGGGGTAGTGACGCAGCCTACTTTAAGGGGGTTGCTGTAAAGATGACAGAGGCTGGATTTAAACAATTTACTCAATTCCCATTGTGGTTTTCTGCACCAAAATAAATTAAGTTCTCCTTCCTCGTGCTAGAAGATCCCTACATACCAAATTTGGTTCAAATCTGCCAACTCATTTTTGGGTTATTGTGGACACACAAACACACAGAGAGGCAGCCCCATCCTATGTGGGTGCTCACAACCCTCCGAACCCGGAAGATTATGGGCATCCTATTCAGTGCCGGAGGACCACAGCGGATAGGATTGCTGCCGTGCTCCCCTCGCCCTCAAAAACATCTAGATGGCCAATTTCGGTCGTAGATGTTTTACACCACCTCACGAGGAGGAGAGACTGAGGCACTGTCTGGATTTCTTGTAAGATGAGGGTGCTTCACCCTTCCCTTCCCCCCAGGAACGCCCCCCCACCCCGGGTAACCAAAGACGGCCTTCTGTGTTCAGTTCCCAGCCAGCACAGAAAGAACCGCACCGGCCACGAGGTGGGGAAGAGGCAGGAGCTCCATGGCACTGCAACCTCAGAAGGAATTTCTGAGGTCGCAGCAGCTTCTATGCCCTATCCTAAGCGCCCCCCCCCAGACAAAGTTGGAGGGCCATAGGATTGTGCCCTTAGTGATTTCTCTTTTTTAAAAACAAACCTACAAAAAGCGAAACCCATGTATCCTCAGAATAACATACCATTCAACTAGAACTCAATCGTTTACTTTTTAACATTTTATGCATCCAGAATTACGTAACAGCCTCCACTAATTGGCCAATGCAGGCTACAAAAATACAAAAATCAGCCAATACAGCCCATCATATATTTTATCATGTATCTCACCCTGAGAGCTTCGGCTACAGGATGACTTATCTATTGAATAAATAAAAATAAACAATACAGTGCCAAACAAACACTCAGCAGCATCACAGCAGATCAGCTAAGATGACCAATAATTAATATGCACTAGGGTGGCCAAATACAAAAGAAGATGGGGGTCCTGCACCTTTAATTAGTTGTGCAGAAGAGGGAATTTCAGTAGGTGTAGTCTGATGACAAGCTACAGCCCTACCAGCTTGGCTGGGCATTAAGATTGGTAGCTGAGCCCTCTGCTCTCCAGCCCACCAGCAAGGTCAATCCAGCTGGGGAGCACATAAGACAGGGCCTTTTCAGTGGTGGCCCCATAACCGTGGAACTCCCTGCCACAGGGAATTTGCTTGGCCTCTTCCTTGTGTGTGTGTGCTTTGTGCTGGTTCTAAAGAGACTGCTGCTTACATCTGCTTTTTGCTACTTGATTTAAAACTGGCTCAGTTGTGGGTTGTTTTTTTAAAAAAATATTATGACTTTTAAACTATTGCTGCTTGTTTTACTGTTTGTTTTAGACTAGATTATATGTTTTTGCGTTTTTTATATGTTTAGATGATTTTATTATAACTGTGCCGCATGAACCGTCTTGAGAGGGCCCTTAAAGGTGGTATAGAAATATTTAAAATAAATAAGTCACAGCTGCTGAAATTCCCTCATCCACAACTGTTAAAGGTGCAGGAGCCCCCTCTCCTTTTGCATCTGGAAATCCTCAATGCACCAAAGGCTTTGGAAAATAGATGCATTTTCACCTGATGCCTAAGGGCAAAATCCTATGCATGTTTAGACAGAAAGAAGCCATATAACTCCCAGCATGCCCCAGGCAGCACTGCAGCCTTTAACCGTTAAAGAGGCCAAGCAAATTCCCTGTGGCAGGGAGTTCCACGGTTATGGGGCCACCACTGAAAAGGCCCTGTCTTATGTGCTCCCCAGCTGGATTGACCTTGCTGGTGGGCTGGAGAGCAGGGGGCTCAGCTACCAATCTTAATGCCCAGCCAAGCTGGTAGGGCTGTAGCTTGTCAACAGACTACACCTACTGAAATTCCCTCTTCTGCACAACTAATTAAAGGTGCAGGACCCCCATCTTCTTTTGTATCTGGCCACCCTAGTGGATATTAATTATTGGTCATCTTAGCTGATCTGCTGTGATGCTGCTGAGTGTTTGTTTGGCACTGTATTGTTTATTTTTATTTATTTATTAAGTTTAACAGAACTGAAGCCAGAGGCTGGTCATATCATTCTAAGGTTATGTCAACATTGTTAACGTATAAAATGAGACATTGCTATTAAATCCATCTGCAACCAGTGGCTCAGCTAGATAATTTTAGACACACTGGACTTCATGGAGCCCCTTTAGATGGCCGTGTGCATTACTTCAGTTGCGAAGCACACAACTTGCATTTCACTTCTCCACTTAATTATTACACCCATGATATGATTTCACAAGAGGGCCAGCAGGGCTTCTGTGCATTTCTGTGTGACAGGCAGAAATTCAGCAGGAGAAGATTTCCCAATCACTGCATCTCAATTATTTATTCCTATATTTACAGCCTGTCATTCCTTCCAACTGCTTCTATATTCCCGATATGTTAGAACAAGGGCAACAGAACAATTTTCCAACCCTGACTTAAAAACAAACACACACACCCCAAATTGAGCATGTACACTTTTGCATTTTAAACTCACTTAAATGGTAGCACCATCCTGACTACAGGAATAAAATGGCAGTGTTCCCCCGATGCCCTCATCATCTGCCACTCTCTGGGTGCTCATTTGGGCTGGGCTGCGGGGCCCTGGCCGCTAGCCCCAAAGGCCAGCCCTACCTGCAACACTGTCTACAACCGATAGTGGTGATTAGCCGTGATTGCTAAACGGAACCTCCAAGTCCAGATGCAGAGTCTGATGAAAGGAGGAGTTCGTTTTGAAGTAGAGTGGCTTCTCTCTCCTCCCCGCCGCAACCCCCTTTGGTGTTTTTCCTCCCTTCTTTTGCAACCAGGACTCCCCACACCTCTCCTGCGGTTTATTTCTCTCCATCACCCTGGAACTGACCCTCTCTCCCAACACACACACATTTAAAGCCTCACCTCTCCCTGCAGGCTGAACAGTGCGCCACCCCCTTGGTCTGGGGGTGGGGGGACCTGCTGCGCCTCCAGAAATGTTGGCAAAGCTGGGAGGGGAAATTCAAAAGTCAGATTCCCACCAGGAAGGGGAGGGGAGGAAGGGCACCGGAAGTGGCTTCACGGGCACTTCTGTAGGGCATTTCCTATGACTGGATGGCTTCCCTACAAAGAGGGAAGATTTCCTTTCTAGGACTGAAGATTTCCTTTCTAGGACTGAAGATTTCCTTTCTAGGACTGAAGAGGTGAACTCAGTGGGTTTAACCCGTTTCGGCATCTCTGAGACACATTCTCTGTGTTTGCATTTTTACATTTGTTTGTTTATGTGTGTCTGGTTTGCGGCAAAAAAAAAAAAAAAAAGGCTGCGCCTGGCTTATCACACCCATATAATTCCGCAAGAAAGCCGGCAACGCTTCTGTGCATTTTTGTGTGACAGGCAGAAATTCAGCAGGAGAAGCTTTCCCGATCACCGCGTCTCAATTATGTATTCCTATACTTACACCCTGTTATTCTTTTGTATAGTTTTCTCTTCTTTTTTTTTTAATGAAAAGGTAGAAGGGTTGCTAATTTTGAAAGTGCTCCCCATCGTGTGCCATGTGTCCTCTTTTCAAAGGATCGCCCTCTATTTGAAGGCTTCCTCTATCTGAAGGACTGTCCAGTCCAGTTCCGGTTAGAAGACGAAAGAGCAGGGCCGGATTTAGATGAAAAGAGGCCCTAGGCTATTCCACTTATGAGGCCCTTTCACCTCCCATTTTTAAGTTTGTAAATTACATGAGGGATAATAAAATACATTATTACTGTGATATATATCAATATGTTAAATGATACATGTTGTGATTGGTACTAACCTTTATAAAAAATGTGGCACGGATAATAAATAAAAAAAAGTCGAGAACACTTATTTGGACATTTATTCTCAGCACCATATATAGTACTTGTAACAATAACTAATGAAACATAACACACAACATTTACAAAGAAACAAAATTCAAATAATGAAGATCTTTGACTACGAAAATAAAATACGCAATAAAAATTACCATATTTTCTATCAAATTAAATTAAATATATTCAATACATTGAAGATTAAACCAAATTCAATTCAGATAAATTTATTTCATAATAATTCGCATTTAAAGTTTAAGTATGAATTATTATGAATTTTAAGTCTTAAACTAAACCAAAAATGGAACTTTATTCAAACAAAATCCAGATCACAAAAAAGAAAATATCAAATTGTATATCATATTAAATTTTATGTAAATAGTTATTTTATTTAAGAACTGATTCAATCCAAGTATACATTTAAAACGAAATAGATTAGAAGAATTTCTTTCTAAACTTTTTCACACAGAATTCTTCTATAAGTTCATCAAAATCTATTTTTCTGAAGGTCTCATTTTCGATGCACAAAATATTCAATGATTTTTGATATTTTTAAGTCTTGAAAATGACCTTTCTCCAGTACAATTAGTGACTATTAAACTGAGAAACAGCCGTAAGATTGATTCCACATTGGGGAAGGCCACTTGAATATTTTCTTTGAATATTATTTGATACAAGTCTGTATGCGACAATGTGGAATTTTTTGAAGGCTTATGCGTTTGTCTCACATATGTGTGGAAATGAAATAGTTCTTCAGTAAGATTTTGGTTGACATCTTCTGGGTATTGTTGCATTAACAGCTCAACACCTCTTTGAAGTTCTACCTTTGATAATGTAAGATCGGCAAGAAAGGAAAATATTTTCACTACATCATCATAAACAGAAGCTCTTCTTCCTAAATTTGATTCTAGTGCATCTAATATAGGAATAAATGATTTAATCCTAAATTTATCTCTTGAAGAGAGTTCGTCTAAGGCATCAGGGTCAGATGAATTTTCGTAATTCCCTTGCCTTTTACTTCTTATTATCCTTCTGGCAGTTCTATATTCAGTATTTGGCAACGTGTTTTTTGTTTGTTGCTCAAGTGCATCAAAATCTTCCCTAATTTCACGTAAAATATCCAAAAATTTCACGTAAAATATCCAAAAGTGACCTGTACCAATCTGCACAACTACTAAGTAAAATATTAGGGCTTTGAAGAATTTTATTTACCGGTACTCTTGAAAAATGTCTCAGTATTCGATTCCAGAAATGGAGCATAAACACGAATTCAAATTCTTCCATCTTCTCTAAAAGATTGTTGGCCCTCAATCTAGTATCATCCTTTGTATTATTATACAAAGGATGTAAATAATTGAGTGCATCGGTGACATCATTGTAATTTTCTAAAATAGCTTCTATAGCTTTTGCGTGTGCCTCCCACCTAGTGTCTGATAAATATTTAGGCACTTTAGAATGAGGTTTCAAATGTGATTTCAGAACTGCCCATCTTTTTGTGGAAGACGAAAAAAAGATATAAACTTCGTTCACAACACCAAAAAAATTAACAGCATCAAGGCAACAATCAACAGCTGAACGACCTACTAAATTTAAAGAGTGACCAGCGCATGGAACAAATCTTGCAAACTTGTTTTTTTCGATAATTTTTTGCTGCATACCATTGTATCTACCAGCCATATTGGCTGCATTATCATAAGACTGTCCTCGGCATTTTCTGAAATCAGTTTCAAGTTCAGTAGTGATATAGTTAAATACTAAATCAGCTATGCTTTCCCCTGAGTGATCTTTTAGCTCAAGGAAAGTTAAAAATCTCTCAGTTGGCAAACCATCTTCAGGTGACACATATCTAATAATTAAGGTCAACTGATCAGTATGAGATATGTCAGGAGTGGAATCTACTGAAAAGCTAAAATAGCCAGCCTTTTTCACTTCCGTCACAATTGTGTCTTTCACTTTTTATTTGCCATAAGTTGAATAATTTCCTCACATATAGTTTTAGACAGATATGAAGGTTTTCCTGAGCCAGTATTTCCATATCGATCGATATGATCCTCTTAAAAATGGATCGAATTTTGCTACTAGTTCTAGAAGACCAAAGTAATTGCCGTTATTTGGAGTTCCAAACTTTTCATTGCCTCCTCTGAATGGTAAGCCTCGCTCTGCAAGAGTGCAAATTACAGCGAAAACTCTTTCTATAACGTAATGCCAGTATTGCTGCTCTTTTCTTATTTCTTTCTCTAGCTTTGAAGTTAAAGTTTTCCCTTTTGCTCTTGTTAAGTACGTTAACATAGCATTCCTATGATTTTCCGAATTTTCATGAGTTTGAATGATATCAGGGTTTTTCCAATCATTAAACCCTTCAGAAGTTAATGCTGTTGCAGAAGATGCAATATTTGGAAAGAGTTTACAAACAAAGCAAAAAATGTGGCCTTTTGAGGGAGAGTACACAAGCCATTCTAGGGTATATTTTTCTCCATTGGCTTTTGTTGAATAAAAAATTGCTTTTGTACAAAATCTGGACTGATTCTTATATTCTCGCTTAGAATTTAAAAATGGTCCACAGTGATACTGAACTTGAGAAGGGCCCTTCTCTACCCAATATGATACATCATTTTGCGATAAATTTGTCCAAAAGCCAACATCTGATACAGCAGACATATATTTGACATCACTATCTAAATTTGCAATATCTTGAACTTGGTGTTTCTCATTAGGTGTCTGAAAAAAATTCTGAATATTCGAATTATTTTCTTGTGGCTCGTTTGTATATTCGTGTTCAGTAAGTTGCTCTTGAATTAGTTCCATATTTTCACTTTGTGTTGGTGCAACAGCCGTGTCCTCACATACAACGTGCTGCATTGCTTCCAATTGAGTAGTACTAGTTGGCACATGCATGTAAGCAGTAATCGGTATTAGCTTCTTTGCCTCATACTCTTGTAGCTTCTTTTTCTTGCGTTTGCAAGCGCCACTTTCAAATCTTTTACTCATTCTTAGATTAGAATCTAGAACAAAATATTTGAGTTATTAATTATTGTGCATAAATAAAAGTTAATTATTTATTATTAATACAAAAAATAACATTTTACGTATTTGAATTGTGGTAAGTTTTCTTTTGTTTATCGAAATTTTCGATAAACAATTCATTTTCGAATAATAAATTGAAGTAAAACAAAAACTCATTTCCGTGAATAGCGCGTCTCTTATAATAGTCATTGTCAATGACATAAAGGCCGATGGGGCGTTGTTTGTCAAAAAACCGTATAAATTCGAAGGGTGAAAATTTTGCCCTTTATTTTTGGTGGGAAAAAGTCGGATAACTAACAAATCAGAAAATCACTCCAATGCCCAGATAAGACCAACACTTTCTTTTATTTTACACATTTGAATAAATTTTACATTAATTTTGAATTTTTTAATTTTTCAAATTTTTGTACAAATTAAAATTAAAGGCTTTAAAAATACTGTAACAAATATCAAAATAAAAAGGAAATTTCATGAAATTAAACAAATCAAACATTTATTTTAATTAAAATTCTATAAAAATCAATAAACTTATAAAATTAAATTTAATAACTCAATGAGGGCATTTTTTGAATATTCTCGATTAAGCATTACTTTCACTAATTGCAAAGTCACTTTTTTAAATGTTCGTTGCCTTAATGGAACATTTGCCTTGACATGACACCAATTTCCTTCAATAGTATTTGTATGCACTCCAGTAATTGGGTCTACAAAATACTTTGAATGATTAACTTTGGAATGCTCTTCAAATAATATATTGAGTTGTTCATAGGATACCACTACGGCCTTGGATCCAGGAGAATCTAGTACTACTGACTTGCTACCTTGGGGATAGCCGTCAGCTCCGAACACGAAACACCATACGTCAGACTCACTTAGGCTGGCCAAAGGTCAGCAAGCAGTCCTTGACTTAATGGGCGGACACAACCGTAAAAGCGCATCCTCCAGACATCATTTGCCGTTCCAACCCCTCTCCCTGGGGTACGCCAAAGCCATGGGCCGTAGGCTGTGTGCGATTTTCAATCTCTAGGCTGTATAGAGGAGGCCCACTCTATCCAAACCTATACATCCCGGCCACTGAGAGAGCTTTCCCTAGGTTCCACCCATTGACCAGGACCCGGAACCCCTTCCGGCCGGAGCTGCCGCAGCTAGCGTAGTGGAACTGCTCTACTTGCCTATTAGTAGAGACGCATCACGCTCGCTTTTCTTCGGGTTTGGTGCATATTCCCCGCGCAAAGCGCTGGGCGGGGCTCAGTGGGAGATTTCTCCTTATTTTCGGTCCAGTGTTTTGGTGTTCACTGTTTTTAGAATAGTGTAATTTTAATTTTGCTAACAATTTGAATGTAGGCCCCTCTTGATCTTGAGGCCCTAGGCTGAAGCCTAGTTAGCCTATAGGAAAATCCGGCCCTGCGAAAGAGCCATAAGAACTGCGTTGCTCATCACCAGTTCGCATCTAGACAGCCGACTGAACAGGCAGGCACACAGGTCCGTCACCTGGTCACAGTCATCCCAGCCAGTGGAGGCGGGTGGTTCCAGTGTCAGTGGGGCACCATATCCACTCCAGGCTTCCGTCTGTCTTTTAAAGGAGCTGTCCATGGTCCTGAACCTATTTTGGCCCCAGGGTTCAGCACCTTAAAGTTCAGACTGAAACACGGAGTGGATACACTGCCCCACTGACGTTGGCACCACCAGCCTCCATTGATCTGTGCTATGGTAACATGTCCTGTATTTCTATTTAAATTAAAATAATTACTTCTAAATTTGCATCATTATACATAAATTAGTGTATGCAAACTGAAATCCTCTTTTGCCCCCTTTTTCCGGTGACGTATTTCCCCTTGTTGGTAATTCATAGGGCCAGCTAGCTGCCCCTCCAACAGCATTTTGACTGGTAGCCATTAGCTGCTAATGATTGAGCATGTTTATCTCCGTGCCATTAAAAAGCTTCACCTCCTGATTTCAACATATCCTCCCTCTCTTAAAGGTTCAGGAACACAGGGTTCCCCCACACCCCATTTCCTCTGGCTAGTTGGCAATCCTAAAAGGTAGTATATGCCAGGGGTCCCAACCCTTTTGGACCTTTGGGCACATTTGGGAATATGAGAAACTGCTGTGGGCACCACCACAAAATGACTCCCATGGAGGATGTGGCTAGCCGTGGGGGCCTGGCTAGTCAAAAGAGGTGGTGGGGAGAGAAATGGTGAGGCTAGAGGCTAGGAAGGGAGCAGATGCAGTTAGGGAGTGGCCCACTAGGGCTGGAGGAGCCCCAAATCTCTGGGAGGCCATCTGCCCCACCACCCTGCTGTCCATGGGCACTTACTGAAATGAAGGTACAGGGGCCCAGTCCCAGATAATCTCTGTTGCATCTGATCCCCCTGGATGAGCTGGCTTTTTGCCCACATGTGCTTCACCTCCTGATGCCCCCCCCTTTCTGCCTGAGGGTTTTTTTCTGAAATCAAATGCACTCCTCTCCCCTGTCCATACATCCCTTTTTCCAAATAGGGGTGTCCTTAGGAGCCAGGGTCCTTTAAAGAAAAACACGCACGCAGACTTTAGAGCATATGTAAATTAGCATATACAAATTTGTGCATGTTTATTTTTATTTTTTGTCCTGTGGGCCTGAGCCCCAAAGATTTTTGGTACCTAGCACCACCCCTGGAAGTGAGCAAAAGAAAGCAGCTAAGGACAGGGAAGAAAGAGAAATAGATAAAAAGGGCTTGGTGGAAACAAATATCAAGGTTCAATTGTTGTGAACCGCCCAGAGAGCTTCAGCTGTTGGACGGTATGTAAATAAAATTAATTAATAATAATAAAATAATAATAATAATAGGCTGGGAGTGGAGAGAGCGAGCAAAGGGAAAGCTCTGTCTGGGCAGACGATTAGATGGGGCCAGGAAGCAACCCTTTCCTTCTCTTCCTGCCCTCTCAACAGCTGAGTGGGCCAGTTCAGGAACTGGAAGAAGATCCTGGTGCTCCTAACAGTTTTTCAACTTTTTAAAAAATTAAAAATAATTTTTGGAAGGGGGCAGGTAGTGGAGAGTTTTGTGCGTGCCACTGGAGGTCCTGTGGGTGCCATGGCATTGGGGAGGTCTGGTGTATGCTATAAATTAATCACTGTGCGTGGCACCTTACAGGCTTCTGCCCCAAAGAGCATACAATGTATTCTAAATTTTGGCAGAAGGGACATAATAGAAGCAGCAAGGGGCATGCTTTGAAAAGAGTTGCCTGTTTGTTTGTACTTATTTATGGACATTATATATCTGTGGACATTATATATCTGGACTTCAGCAAAGCTTTCGACAAAGTGCCTCATGATATCCTGATTAGTAAGCTAGCTAAGAGTGGGCTAGATGGAACAACTATCAGGTGGATCCACAATTGGCTACAGAATCGGACTCAAAGAGTGCTTATCAATGGTTCCTTCTCAAACTGGGGAGAGGTAACGAGCGGGGTACCACAGGGCTCAGTCCTGGGCCCGGTGCTCTTCAACATTTTTATTAATGACTTGGATCAGGAGGTACAGGGAATGCTTATCAAATTTGCAGATGACACAAAGTTGGGTGGAACAGCTAATACTCTGGAAGACAGAAACAAAATTCAAAGTGACCTCGATAGGCTGGAGCGCTGGGCCGAAAACAACAGAATGAAATTTAATAGGGATAAATGCCAAGTGCTGCACCTAGGGAGAGGAAACCAAATGCAGAGTTACAGAATGGGGGACACTTGGCTCAACAATACTACAAGTGAGAAGGATCTTGGAATTGTGGTAGATCACAAACTGAATATGAGCCAGCAATGCGATGTGGCTGCAAAGAAGGCAAATGCAATTTTGGACTGTATTAATAGAAGTATAGCTTCCAAATCGCGGGAAGTGATAATTCCCCTTTACTCGGCACTGGTTAGGCCTCATCTTGAGTACTGCGTCCAGTTCTGGGCACCTCACTTTGAGAAGGACATAGACAAACTGGAGAGGGTTCAGAGGAGGGCAACAAGGATGATAAAGGGACTGGAAACAAGGCCCTATGAGGAGAGACTGAAAGAACTGGGCATGTTTAGCCTTCAGAAGAGGAGACTGAGGGGAGATATGATCGCACTCTTCCAGTATTTGAAGGGATGTCACACAGAGGAGGGCAAAGATCTCTTCTCGATCATCCCAGTTTGCAGGACACGGAATAATGGGCTCAAGTTACAGGAACCTAGATTCCACCTAAACATCAGGAAAAATTTCCTGACTGTCAGAGCAATAAGACAATGGAATCAACTACCTAGGGAGGTTGTGGGCTCTCCCACTCTGGAGGCATTCAAGGTGCAGCTGGACAGACATCTGTCAGAGATGCTTTGACCTAGATTCCTGCATTGAGCAGGGGGTTGGACTCGATGGCCTTGTAGGCCCCTTCCAACTCTACTTTTCTATGATTCTATGGTGACGTTAGGAGGCAGTCACCATCTCTCAGCCTAACCTACCTCCCAGGGTTGTTGTGAGAATAAAATGGGACGGGGGAGAAAATCATGTGTGTTACCTTGAGCTCCTTGGTGAGATGAAAATATAACAAGTGGGACCTGCAACAAAATGCATGCTCTTCGGGATGCCAGCCATGCCCTTTTATAGGATACTCCATTCCATTCCCACTTGTTTCCACCCGTCATCATTCCATAGTCACTGGGCATGCTCAGTCCTCATTGAGCTGTTTGGAGGAATTTTTCCTCCTTAGGATTTTTTTCTCTATTGTTTTTTGGTACTTCTGCAAGCTTTGGGGTTCCACAGAGTCTGCTGATGCCTCTTTTCTTGTACACAGGTGGTGCTGTTTTGGCTACATAAGGCTCCACACTCAGAGCAGCTTTTGCCACAATTCAAACATTTACATTCTCTCTCTCTTGGCATATTTTCGTGTTTCAGAAGGCCAGAGCGATAAGAAAACCACCTTTCGCACTGTGGTCAGCTGTACAGGTTCTTGCCTGTGTGTACTGCTTTAAGACTTGTAAGCTAAGAACTCTTCTAAATTATTTTCTACACCCAGAGCACCTGCATCATTTCTCTCCAGCATGGGACTCTCTTATGCTTAATAAGGTTTGTTTTCGGAGCAAAGCTTTTGCCACACTGCAAACAATATCGTTTCTTTCCAGTGTGAGTTCTTTTGTGTATAATGAAATGTGATCTCTCGTAAAAAAAGTTCCTCAATATACAAACATTTATATAGGTTTTCTTCCATTTTATTTTTCTGATTCTTAACAAAGTCAACACTCTGACAGAAGCTTTCCTCACAGTGGGTACCTTCTTTTTTTATCTTATACCTGCAAATTTCACTTTGGGAGGTGTTTTCGTATAAGCCTCTGCTATTTATAATTACAAAAAGGATGTCTGTCTGTCCGTCTATCAGCACTATGACCGTGAAACCTAGACACCTGAAATTTGGCATGCATACAAAGGAGACCCTATGGGTGTACACCTTAGGGTTATTTGTGTGCTTTTAAAAAATGTATTTTAATTAATTTAAATGTGGCAGTGATTGAAGCCTGCAGTACCATCTTTAGTCAATAGGTGCATAGCTTTGCAGTGGATACAGTTTGAAGCCAGGGAGGGAGTAGTCGGCAGGACAGAGTTATACAGCTGCCCCACCCCCGCTACTGTGAGGCAGCCCTCTGTCACAGGCCCCCTGGCTTCTGCTGAGAGTTATCAAGTTACAGTTCTTGTATTTAGGAAGCCTTTGGCTGCCAGTTAACTATCAATAGCTGATTTATACACTTCAGATAAAGGGGTACATCAGAAATTGCCTTAGGTTAGATTCAATTTTGGTTTTGTACTAACAAGAATTAGCAAAGGAAAAAATCTTTAAATCCATTTGTGTGTGTGTGTGTACATATATACTGAATAAAACATGACATTAAAATACAACCAAGTAGGCTAAACCAATAATTCCGTAGCAATAAAAAAAGGCATGAGATTCCAAGATTGCAATAGTTTAAAAGGGGACAGTATTCCTAACATTTCCTGTTAACAAAGATTTCAAATCTTTTAAGAATTTGAAATCTAAATATCAAGTTTCTTATCCAGCTCTGAAAAGGCTGTTCATCTGACAGCTACACAGGTTTGGTGAGGTTCTGGATGGTAGCTGATATGCCGACATCAGAGCATTTTTATGCACTTTCTACAACATTACTTCATTGTTTGCTAACCCATACATTTGACTCAGTCTGAACTTCTTAAAAATTCCAGTGAGATTAAAACATACAAAAAGCACTAAAGTTCAACCTATATATCATCATCATCAGGCGATCACTCGTGACCGAGTAAGATTGTCTTCCGGGATAAAAGGAGGAAATTCTAAAGAAGATTGTGTAGACTCTAGCGATGGGTCCGTGACTGTGGAGGCCAATTCTAGATCCACACAGCTTCCCACAGTGAGGGCACAGGTTACCAGATAGAAGATGGTCCTGTAAAGGATTCATTTGACGTGCTTTTCACTTAGCACGTTTCTCCCTTTCGCCTTGCGCTCGGGCTTCCTCAAAGTCCATGGAACCTTTGTGAAAGGCCAACCTCCATTTAGATCGTTCATGGGCCAGAGCTTCCCAGTTTTCGATGTTTATATTGCATTTTTTTAGATTAGCCTTATGAACATCTTTAAACCTCTTATATTGACCACCGATATTCCGCTTTCCATCCTTGAGTTGGGAGTAAAGTAACTGCTTTGGGAGACGGCAGTCAGGCATTCGAACAACATGACCGGTCCACTGAAGTTGGCGTTGAAGGATCATTTTTTCAATGCTAGTAGTCTTTGCTTCTTCCAGTACACTGACATTTGTTCGTCTATCTTCCCAAGTAATTCGCAGGATTTTCCAGAGGCAACGTTGATGAAACCTTTCAAGGAGGTATATATATATATATATACACACACACACACACACACACACACACTCAGGCTAGACAAAATTGATTCTGAATCTTCTCTTAGGAAAAAACCTCCCAACTCAAAATTTGCTACTTAACTGCTAAAGGCATGATCCTATGCATGTTTAGACAGAAAAATGTTCTAGACCTCCCAACATTCCTCAGCCATCCAATTCCCATGCTGGACTCTTTCTGTCTGAACGTGTGTAGGATTGCGCTCCAAGTGTATAAAGTTTTCTAAACGTCTCTGTATCACAGGGGTTTTAAAGTGTTTACACGTTATACAATATTTGTCTGTTAATTATCAACCATTAACTGATAAACAAAACCTCTAAGTACATTCTTGATCCTAAGTAATAAATTAACCCAACACTCTTCAGATAAGCATTAATACTGAACACTAAGTTTTACAGCTCTTCCTTCCTAAAGTAGCCCTTGATCCTGAGTGATGGGCATTGATTCAACAGTCTTCCTCAGATATTAACCCAACTCCTTTCCAATTAGTTTTTGGTACCAGTTACCCAGAATTCATTGTGAGGTCTGCTTATGTCTTTGTGTGTCTTCTCTTAAATACAAACACTAGTCTTATTTGTTTACACCTCCAAATTCGTAATTATGTATCATTAGGCATTTTCCATTATTCTTCACTTGAGATTATATACAAAGACATCTTAAATGGCTTTGAGAAAGGCAGGTTATGATAGCAAGGAATTGGAAAGTTCAATACCAGTACTTAATAATAGATTGGTATAAAGAGGTTTGGGATATTGCTTTAAATGATAAACTAACATGTAGTATTAAATGTAAAAGGGGACAATTAAAGAAAAATAATTTTAAGGAAATATGGGGGTCATTTTTAGATTATGTTTTAGTAAAGGGGAAAGGGAGTAAGCCATGTCATGATATGATGTATTTTTGGAATATAGATTAATAATGGATTATGTGGATAGAATTGGTTTTGGCCCCGGGGTGACGGGTGCACTTGGAGTTTATGATTTGTAGGTTTATGGGGTTTTTTTGTATGTGTGTTCTTTTAAAAAAAAAAAAAGAGAGAGAGAGAGAAAGGCAGGTTAGCAATTTCTCAGTAGCCTTCCCAGCAATTCCAAGCAAAGCTAAAATCAGCTATATTTTAAAAAATATGTCTCGCACTTCTCAGGGGAAAGGAATGGACAGACCCCTCCTTCAGGGGGCTTATAGGGATGCAACCGTGACAGGGGCCATGCCTAGGGATGCCGGTGGGTGTGGCTTCACTCAGACGAGGTGGGCAGAACTTGTCCAACTCTGACAGCTGCATAAGTTTGCTTGATGGCTTCTCAGTAGTAAATTAAGGGCTGTTCCAACTGACGCGAAGCTGGGTCCATTCGCTAGTCTTTCTCATAACGTAAGGCTTATTCTCCTGTCATCCCTGGTTGGATTTGGTGTTGGTGACTTTCTGTTCCCTGCTGGTTTCTACGGCTTTCTTTTGCTTCTGGGCCCAGAAGTGTCTTTCTTTTGGCTCCTGCTAATAATATTCCACTGGCATCCACTTGCACTAGTTTTTCAAGCTGAAAAGTCTCCTCCTGATTCTCCTTCACTTGTCCATCACCGACTGGAACAAATGGAGAATTACATGAGTCCTCCCATATATATCTGTGGAGAAAGCCAACCTAAGCCCCCTGCCTGACACACACACACACTCACCAAGGGGGGGGAAGGAGACCCGGGGGGGGGGGAGACAGCCAGTCTCCACAGATGACAAAGGGGACAAACAACATCTGCATAGAATCACCCCAGGGGGGAAGGCAGGAAGCATCACCAGGTTTGTCAATGCTCTCGCATATCAGCCCCATCTACATAAGACTTGAATACCTCTCCAGAGCAGACACTTCGGCACCCCTAAGAAATGGCCACTCAACACCATTAAGCAAGTGGCTTCAAAGGGACCCCATCCCACGGGGGGAGGGTGTCACCCCACCTGACCCAAAAGGCCGCCCCTCAGGGAGGGTGTCAACCCACCTGATCACGGAGGGAGGGGCTACCTGAAACACCAAGGTATAAAACACCCTGCGCAAGGGAACTGGGTTGTTAGACCTGATCAGCAATCTTGCCCCATGCCTGGGGTAAGGGAACGAAGGATCGGCAACCCCGGGTAGCCGCACCTGGCACGCTCCAGCTAGCTGAAATCACTGGTCGCTTGGGTTGACCGGACCCCCAAGAAACCAAGCTGAAATCACTCACAAGCCGCTTGGGTAGACCGGGCCTCCGCCGGGAACCCAGCTAGCCGCTTGGGTAGACCGGGCCTCCGCTGGGAACCCAGCTAGCAGCGTGCGGTTGACCGGGCCTCTGCCGGGACCCGAGCTGAACTAACTAGCTGAGAGCCCTGAAATCACAGTGTCCTTAAGACTTCTTGCTTGCTACTTTGTACCGTACTAATAAGCTGTATTGCTAGCGTGTGTCTGGGTTTGTGAAGATAATGTTGTAAATAAACTTGTTTTCTAAAAGATACTTCTGTGGCTATAAGTTATCCCTTTGTTCTGGGCTAAGGGTGATAGTCGCTAGGGATCTCAGAGAAGGCCGCCCCAAAACTCGCTACCCCCTTAGCATTGAACCCACACAGAAGACCAGGTTGTCGGTCTTCCACTATATCAGTGAGGCATTTTATTATGATGTGGGACCCTGCAACAAAACATTGCGGTGCAGAGCCATCCTGTTCAGGGTTTGGTTCGGTTCCACTCCACTCATTTTTCTGTTCCCTCACAACCAACAGTCAGCCAGCATTCCATGGCCGCTGAGCATGCTCAGTTCTCATTAGCCTGTTTCAGCTTTTCCTCCTCCATTTTGAGGATGGGGGGGGGGTTGTTGGACACAATTGTGCCCACTCCCAGATACACTGAAATTGTTAATTTCTCCATTGATAGGCAGCTCTCTGCCGTTCCTCTGGAAATTTTAGAAGAGCTTCTCAGCATGACCCAGGAAATGACTTATCCAGACAAGGAGATGGTTATTTCTTCCCTTTTTAAAAATCTATGTGTCCTCCTCCCTCTTCCCTTTCCAGCCACTCTATTTCACTCCCCCTCCCATCCAGTTGTCAGTTATGTCCTCTCACATACTCAACTGTTCTTTACCACTGAGTTGTTATGAGCTGTTTGAGGGAGGGTTTGCCCACTTAGGATTTTCCCCATAAATATTTTTTTTTGGTTATCTGCAAACCTCGGGGTTACCCCCAGGACTACTGATACCTCTCTTGTGTGTGTGGATGATGCCATTTGGGCACCAGCTCCATGAGTTAGGGTTTTATTTTAAGAGCGGTTGTAGCAGGTTCTTCATGCTGAGCTGGCTTCACAATTTCCCTCACCCATATACATATCAGAATCTGAGTGCTTTGTTAGCCTATTATCATTTCCCTTCCTGATACATGAGCCATCTACCTTTTTAAAAAAAACAACAAATCATGCACGTCACTTTATTTGCCCACACATCTATTTTTTGTCTTTTCACACATATCTAAAAATAAAAGTTGCAAATCTGCCTTTTAGGATAGGTGGGGAGAAGTGTGACTGGAATAATAGAAGATTCAGAAAGTCTGGACAACCTCTGAAAAGGCATGGATTTATAGGGCCAACTTCTTAAGAATGTCAGAAGTGCCCTGCTGGATCAGACTGAAAGTCCATCTAGTCCAGTCTCCTGCTTCCCCCAGAAGCCAACCGGATGCATATGAGAAGCCCACAGGCAGGAAATGAAGGAAATAGCCCTCTTCCATGGTTGCTCCCCAGCAACTGGGAATCAGAGATGTAGTACCTCTGGTGGACATGGAGGCGCCACTAAACCATCATGGCTTCTCCATGGTTTTGACTAATCCCCTTTAAAAGTCATCTGAGACAGCCAGTGTGGTATAGTGATTAGTGTTGGACTGGGACTTGGGAGTCCCGGGTCCTAATCCGGACTTGGCCATGAAACTCACTGGATGAGTTTGGGTCATTCACTGATTCTTAGCCTAAGCTACTTCACAGGTTTGTTGTGAGGATAAGAAATGGAGAAGAGGAAGATCATGTAAGCTACCTTAAGTTCCTTGCAAGAGGAACAAAGGTGGGGTATCAATGTAATAATAAAATAAATAAATCTAAACCAGCAGCCATAATCACATCTTGCAGCAGGGAGTTCCATAAATCCCTTGCGACGCATGTCCAGAAGGCTGTTTAGAAGCTACAATTTGTGATGAGTGAAAACTCTTAACATCCAACCATTCAGGCAGACAAATCTTTACCAAAGACGTTGGCCTGCTTGATCTCCTTTGAGAGCTGCATCTTCACAATATCCGAAAGATCCTGCTCTGAGGAGTCCCTAAAGGCTTCTTCCGATAGCACTGGTGCCTGAATAATAATAATAATAATAATAATAATAATAATAATAATAATAATCGTCGTCGTCTCTAAGGCTACAATCTTATGCAGGTTTAGACAGAAAAGATTGTCCTAAGCTACTTACACACACAAATACAGATATTCATAATTAATATAACAGAAAAAAACCTCAAAATCTATATATATAGCATAATCCGCACAATAATACAAATAAAAACAAACGCCATAAAAACACAACCTAAAAACAATACAATATGAAGTGTCCATCCACAATACACAAAAATCTCCCTCCCACCCGCCTAGAATGAACATCACAAAAGCATCCCACAACAAGTGGAGCATAACTAGTGTCCAAATGCCTGGGAAAAGAAGTATGTCTTTGCCTGGCACTGAAAAGATGACAGTGTTGCTGCCAGGCGAGCTTCCCTGGGGGAGAGCGTTCCATAAACAAGGGGCTATCACAGAAAAGGCCTGTTCCTGAACTGCTGACCCCCAAAGTACACGCTTTGGGGGTCACAGAGGGGGCACACATAGAAGGGCCTCAGGGACCTCAGGGACCATGTAGGTTCATACAGGAAGAGGGGATCCTTGAGGTATTATGATATTATGATATTATGTATTATGATCCTGAGTCATGTGAGGCTTTACAGGTTAAAACCAGCACTTTGAATTTGTTCAGGAAACAAATTGGCAAACAGTGCAGGCGAGCCAGGACTGGACTTATACGTTCACATTGCCTAGTCAAGAAGGCAGATATTTACATCTGGACATTGGGAGCTTTGGGATTCTGAAGCTCTTTCCAGATGAAGAATAAACAAACCTACTTTTAAAACTCTGTACTCAACCTTAATTCACTTCCAGTATTTGGAGGGAGGTACAAACATATCATATGGTGCTTCTAGACAGACAGCTCCTAGTGTTACCAATTAAAATACCTTGTCTTCTCCCCCTTAACAGATATTTTTTGTGTGGAAAGGAAAGGACTGAAGAAGCAGACCGAAAACATGGGACAGTTACAAGATGAAGCTGATGGCTGCTTCCAGACAGAGGGGTCCTAGAGCTAGTTACAAGCAGCTACTGTGCAGCTATTCCATCTTTTCTTTTTGAAAGGATTTTCCACATCAAGAAAAGAATCAGTGTGGCGTAGTGGTTAGTGTTGGACTGGGACTTGGGAGATCCACCTTGGGTTCCTTGGAGGAGAAACGGTGGGATATAAATGCAATAAACAAACAAAAGTGGCAGGAAAGCACAGGAGGTTTGAGAGAGGAAGATGTTGTCATCTGGATCCCTTGAATGAGGCAAGCTGATGGCGTCATGAACACCTTGTCTGGAAGCACCTTCAGTCACACAGCTCCTCCCTGTGAAGGGTTTGTAGTCTGCTGAAGACAAAAACCTTTTGGCGACGTTTTAGGGCAGAGACTTGTGAAAAGGAGCAAAGAGTTCACCTATAATGTGGGGGCTGGGAGGGAGGGAGCACCTCTCCCTAATGCCTAGGCAACCAGGCAACACTCCCCTGTCTTTCAGCACTACCTTGTGAGGGCAGATGATGAAACCACAGCACTAAAGTGCATGGAAACAGAGAGTGACCTAGTTGCTTGGCCAATGCAGGGATGCATTCTCTAACCATCAACATCACCCATTTCAGTAAAGGAATGTTGCTTCCTCTGCCTTCAGAGGTGATGCTAAGTCACCAAATCTGATTGGCTACACAGTGGCGTGATGCCATGATGCTCACTACGTGGTCCCTGATTGTCTAGGATCACAGAGTGAGGGAGAAGAGAAAATGCTACTGGAGGACCAGCAGAGAGGGGGAACATATTTCATGTTCCTTGCCCCCTTTCTCACCCTGAAATTTTCCATGGCCAATAACTCAGCCCAGCCCTAGTTAGTACGCTCACCTTTTGTTTCTGTCTCTCAGGCTTGTGTTGCCTCAGGAGGAACTCTTCTGCCAGGGCCACTGCCTGGGCACAGGCATCTGGGCCACCTTTCCTGACCCAGCTCTGCATTTCCTGTGGTAGGTTGGCCAGGAACTGCTCCAAAACCAGGAGCTCCAGCATCCGCTCCTTGGTGTGCCTCTCTGGCTTCAGCCATAGACAGCAAAGTTCCTGGAGATGCTTACAAGTCTCTTCAGGCCCTTCGGCCTCCTGGTAAAACAAGTGCCTGAAGTGCTGGCGCCAGAAGTCCAAACTGACCGTTTTCTCATGTACAACCTTGTCCCTTACTTTTACAGAACTGCCCTGGGCTTCACAGGCTTCTTGACTAACCAAATGTCCCATAGGCTGCCAGGTGACATCAGCTCCTTTTCTGAAGTCCTCATTTCCCTTTGTACCTTCTCTTGGCAATGGGTGCCTCCATCTCAACTGGGAGGCCTCTGTTGCCATCAAGGACTCCTGACACTGGCCTTCCCAGAGGCCCTCACTGGGTTCCTGCTTAATTTGTCGTGAAGCTGCCCCAATGAGAAACTCCCTGCTGGTCCCTGCTTGGAGAACTTGAGCGTCTCTTCTCCGTTCCTCTGTCCTCAGCCCTGGTTCGGATCCTGCTAGGCCCCACTCCTCTGTTCTTATTGCCGGTTGCGGCTCCTGAACTGGAAAGGAAATTCAATATCCATCAGTTGCAAAGTGATGTAAATGGACCAGCACCAATCCCTCTCCCTTCCCTTCCCCTAGCCATATTATGGTGTGGCTTTTGAAAGCTCCCTCAAAACATTGGCATGCTTCATTGCCACTGTCAGGACAAACTGAGATAGCAAAAAGGAGCCAAAGGCTGGACCAGTAGATGAAAAGAATTATTTATTGAAGAATTTATAAAAAGTGCCAATGCGTTTCGAACAACAAGTTCTTTTTCAGGGCAATTCTTTTTCAAGATCCATGGAAATCACAGATAGGCCTCAGGGAATTCACCTTGTACAGAATAGCAGGGAATGTAAGCTATATACCTAAGCCTCAACTGACGAAACAGGAGCAGCTGTAAAATAATCACCCTCAATGTAGCACACGCCATAGTATGTTATAACAATGCTGTGTCAGTTTTACAGACAGAGTGGGCAGGCTGTTCCTCCAGCAGCTCATGTTATTTAAGAGACAGCATGCATGGTTCTTCCATTTTAAAACAACCCTGTGAGGTCGCTTAGGCTAAGAGATAGTGGCTGGCCCAAGGTCGCCTAGTGAGCTTCATTGCTGAGCTGGATTACTGCAATGGGTTACTATATGTGGGGCCACCTTTGAAAACGGTCTGGAAACTTCAGCTGGTCCAAAATAGGGCAGCGAATGTGTTATTGGGACTGGCCAACATGATCATATTATGCCAGTACTAGCTGCCAGTCCATGTCCGGGCCTGATTCAAAGTGCTGGTACTAACATTCAAAGCCCTAAACGGTTTGGAGCCAGGTTACCTGAAGGACCGTCTCCTCCCATATATACTTGTCTAGACCCTAAGACTGTCCTCAGCGGTCTTTCTCCAGGAGCCCCTGCCAAAGGAAGCAAGGTGGGTGGCTACTAAGAAGAGGGCCTTTTCTGTTGTGGCACCCCAATTGTGGAATGAACTTCCCAGAGAGGCTCACATGGCGTCTACGTTGTGCTAGGTTTTACTTTGGCTTTTACTTCTATTTTATACTGTAGTTTTAAAGTTTTATAGTGTATTTTATGTTGTATTTTATGGTTTTAAGTGTTGTGAACTGCCCAGAGAGCTTCAGCTATTGGGTGGTATAGAAATGTAATAAATAAATAAATAAATAAATAAATATCCTAGATGCTCATCAAACATAGATGGTGCCAGGGTAGAGTGAGGAGAGCAAGCACTATTCCCAGACAAGTAATTCACCCCCCCCACACACACACACACCTCTACCATTGACAGATCCCCATGGTTGCTTCAAGGAAAATCACTTTTCACATACAAATTGAAATGGGATTGCAATCCTAAAGCCTGCTTACTTGAAAGTTAACTCCATTAAAATAAATAAGACTTGCTTTTGAGAAAATGTTTAAATTGGGAGCATTAGCATAAAATCATTTCCAATGTTCAGGCTGTTAGTATTGTTGCCTATGTAGCCAACAACAGCACCATCTGTGCACACGAGGGAGCTATCAGCAGGCTTGAGGGAACCTCAAGGTTTGCAGAAGTACAAAAAATATTTAGGAAAAAGAAAACCTAATGAGAACCCCCAAAACAGCCCAATGAGGACTGAGCATGCTCAGTGAGGCACAGAATGCTGGCTAAGTACTGGGGGACACACAGAGAAAATGGGAGGGGGGAGTTACAACACAGCGGCTAGAATTCTGAACAGCAGAACTCCACACTGCAACGTTTTGTTGCAGGTCCTATTAGTATATTCTTATTTCTCTTTCATAAATCTATGATGTGGGACAAAGCTCCACCCTTGGCCCACGGCAATGCTCACATTCATTCCGTTGCCTTTCATAGATTCTAGAGTTGGAAGGGGCCTACAAGGCCATCGAGTCCAACCCCCTGCTCAATGCAGGAAACTAGAGGAGGGGTTTCCCATCCAAGTAATAACCAGGCCTGACCCTGCTTAGCTTTCCACACTCAGACAAGCTGAGCCAGCATGAGCCACAGGCAATGCCACGGCAATGCTCACATTCATTCCGTTGCCTTGTATCAGGTCTAGCGGCACTTTCTGGAGGCCTCTCCACCCGCTGCCGTTTGCTGGCTCGCCTTCTGGCATGTCTCACAGAATCTGCTGCAAGCCTCCCAATTCTTTCCTCCTGGCTTTCAGCCGCTCGCCTTTTTGCCTTCCTTGCGGCATCAGCAGCACGCCTTGCGTTTCTCTGTTCCTCGGTTTCTCTGGCCCGGGCCTCACGCTTGCGCTTGGCTTCTGACGTGTATAGTAATTTTCTGGCACGCTTTCTGGGCATATTCTTCCTAGCAAGGGCACAGGAGGGGGTCAGGGAGTCCAAGAGTGATGCAGAACTAGCCGAAGCTAAAAGGCAGAAAGCAAAACACAGCTGAGACGTAGCACTGAGCCGTGGTTTAAATAGGGATGGCCAATACATTTTACTGCAGTCTCATGTGTGGAATCCATTAAGAAAGTGAACTGTCTCCCATATTTATCTCTATGCCAGGGATAAGCATAATGTATCACATTACAGCAAGTTAAAACCAGAGGAACAAAGCATTAAAAAAAAAATGGAAAGCTTGATCTGGGGTTAGGATGATCATTGCTACTAACTCTCTTCCCTTCTTCCCTCCCAGCTAGCTATGGCATTCCTCACGTCCCTTGCTACTTCCCTTCTCAATCCCCCTAAATCTGGGGTCTTCCTTCTTTGCTTTAACTCACCCTCTCCTTGCCATTTTCCCATAATAACCCCCTCCCCACCGACCTTACAATTATTCAAGGCTGGAAAATCCAAAAAGCAAAATTTTAGCATGGGGGAGTGAGTGCCAGACAAGATGCTGCTGCAATTTTTACATAACCTCTTATGTCCTCCGTCCCCCACCCTTCACACACACACAGGGCACACATGCTAGGAAGAACAACTCTGTGCACGTAACCCTTTAGCTCAGTGTTCTCCAACCTTGGGTCCCCAGATGTTTACGGCCTACAACTCCCAGCATGCCCCAGCCAGCACAAAAACATCTGGGGACCCAAGGTTGGAGAACACTGCTTATGGCCTCCAAGAAGCAATCCTTGCCAACCACTGCCCAAAGAATTGAATAAATGGAGGGAGGGGGTTGTAGCTCGCATATTGCAATTATGTTTATTATATTTATACCCCACCTTTTTTCCTGAAAGGAACCCAAGGCGGTTTACATAATCCTCCTCCTTCTCCTCTCCATTTTATCCTTACCACAACCCTGTGAGGTAGGTGAGGCTGAGAGTCAGTGACTGGCCCAAAGTCTCCCAGTGAGTTTCATGGCCGAGCGGGGACTAGAACCTGGATCTCCCGAGTCCCAGTCCAACACTCTCACTACGGCAGCCTTTGCCAACCTGCTGCCCTTCAGATGTTTCGAACGCCAACTCCCCCACCAGCCCCAGCCAGCATGGCCAATGCTTAGGAATCCTGGGAGTTGACGTCCAAAACATCCAGAGGGGGGAAGGCCGCACTACGGAACCTCTCTGGAATCTATATAGAGCGGTATACAGATGCTGTAAATAAAGCTGTCGCTAACCCCAAAATGCTCAATACGGCTACCGGGGCCTGGCCGGCTGACCCATCTCAACACTCCGCCCCCAAACCCCTGGGGCGCCCGCCATTTTAAGCCTTCCCACTGTGCCTCTGCCTCCCCCAAAGTATACACTACGTGGGGGGGGGGGGCACAGAGGTTTTGTGGAGGAATTAAAATGGCAGGCGGCACTTGCAGACTAGACCGGCTTTTTCGGCTGCTGCTGCACCCACCTGAGGCGGGAAAGCGGAGAGGAGCCCAGGTGGTGGTGCTGCTGCTGCTGCTACTACTGAGGTAAGTGCCCTCCAACCCTTCCAGAGGAGGCTTCCTCGCCTTCCTTTCCTAAAATGCGCCCAGCTTGTGCTGCTCCAGCGTCGCCCATCCCTTTGACCGCTACCCCATCCCTGCCTCTCGCCTCGGATACCTCTCCACGCTTCCCCCGTGACTCTCCAGAGGAGGAGGCTGCTTCTTCCTTCCCTACTCCGCCACCCACGCCCTCCATACCGTCTTTTTCTCTGAGCCCCCTCGCCCATTCGTCTGCAGCTTCCTCCTCCTCGGCCTAGCAAGGCCAAACAAAGGCCTCATCTTCGCCATCTACTGGTTATAAATAGAATTTCCCTCCTTGCAAGCCAGACTGCAAAAACCAGATGCTGGGAGGAAAAAGCCCCCCAACCTGGTGACCTCCAGATGTTTTGTACTATTTATTTATTACATTTCTATACCGCCCAATAGGCAACGCTCTCTGGGCGGTTCGCAACAAAAGCATAACTGTACAGTATGAAAATTTAAAACTACAGTATAAAATAGAAGTAAAAGCCAAAGTAAAACCTAGCAGCAGTACAAAGATTAAAAATACAGTAAAGGATTTAAAAAATATAAAACAAGGGACTATGTTTAAAATCCTGACAGAAACAAAGCATAGAAACTTAAAAGTCAAGAAATATATATAATATATAAAATATAACCAATGTCCCTGCTCTTTATTATACATAGGCATTAAGAATAGCTGAACACAAAAGTTGCATTAGAACCAAAAAGATTCACACACCAATGGTCAAACATTACATGGAACATGAGCATGATGAAAAGCAGGTGAGGCTGTGGATGTGCTGAACCGGTGCCTGGCTACGACAATGGACTGGATGAGGGCTAACAAACTGAGGCTCAATCCAGACAAGACTGAGATGCTGTTAGTGGGTGGTTCCTTTGACCGGATGGAGGGTGTTCAACCTGTTCTGGATGGGGTTGCACTCCCCTTGAAGGAGAAGGTTCGTAGCTTGGGGGTGCTCCTGGAGCCATCTTTGTCACTTGAGGCTCAAGTGGCCTCAGTGGCAAGGAGTGCCTTTTACCAGCTTCGGCTGGTGGCCCAGCTATGCCCCTATCTGGACAGGGATAGCCTGGTCTCAGTAATCTACGCTCTGGTGAGCTCTAAACTAGACTACTGCAATGCACTCTACGTGGGGCTGCCTTTGAAGACTGTTCGGAAGCTGCAGTTAGTGCAAAATGCGGCAGCCAGGCTTATTGCAGGGACCGGAAGGTCCGAGCATATTACACCAGTTCTGGCCCGCTTGCACTGGCTGCCAATATGCTTCCGAGCCGAATTCAAGGTGCTGGTTTTAACCTATAAAGCCCTACACGGCTTAGGACCACAATACCTGACGGAACGTCTCTCCCAACCGTTATCTACCCGGACACTACGCTCAACATCTGGGGCCCTCCTCCGACTGCCACCTCCAAGAGAGGCTCGGTTGGTGGCAACGAGGAGGAGGGCCTTCTCGGTGGTAGCCCCCCAGTTATGGAATCAGCTCCCCACTGAGACCCGCCTGGCGCCAACCTTACTATCTTTTCGGCGCCAGGTTAAGACTTCCCTCTATGGCAAGGCATTTAGTTAGGAGCTTGGAATAGCACGGAGAGGATTGCCACCTGTAGGCTCAGTTTTATTGGCTTTTGTATTGTTATTTTAAACTGTGTTTTTAAATTTGGTTTTTAATTTTTTAAACTGTTTTGTATGTTTTAATGTTGTTTTTATGTAGAGAGTGTTGTGAACCGCCCAGAGAGCTTCGGCTATGGGGCGGTATATAAATGAAATAAATGAATGAAATGAAAGAATGAAAACTCTGTCAGGTTTTGGTGCATAGAAAGAGTGCGAGGTACAGGAAAACAACAAATAGCAAAACTGAAAAACCAAGAGTCCAGATGGATATTCAATCTAAATACAGTAGCTCCATATGGATTAAATGAGAACATAGATTGGTTATCAACTGGTTTATAGTACACTATTTTTGCCATGGTTTTGTTGAAATAAATTATGTATAAAGACCAACTTTACTGTAAGTTTGTTCAGAATACTAGATGTATAGCCATAGTATCAGGCAACCTCTAAATGAAGATGATTACCAGGTGTGTGCAAGAGCAACACACCAGATAAATTATTCCATCTGCCAAACTCTGGAGCACTGCCTCAGGAGCTTGGTAAATGAAACCAGCATTGGTGAGCCAATATACTCCTTCTGAAAGGGTTTTCTTACATTGTTATCCTTTCTATCTTTCTAAATTTAAAATTCTTTTATCAATGTATGTGCTAATAAAGTAAATGTATATTTCATATAGAATTGAGAAATACAGAGCAATAGCTTGTATACTGAATTGAGTGGAAACTACAGGGGTGAGCATGACATCATTTAATTACCGGTATGTTTTATATTACTATTAATTTTTTTAAAAAAAGACTAGCTGACTGTAGTTCAATTTATTGTAAGTTCTTTATCTTTCCTAAGCCACTGAAGAAGGCCGTTGGGAGTAAGAAAGCTTGCATGCTGTGAGGACCTTTCTCTGGAAGCATCAAACAAAAAACATTGGCATTACCAACACTTCGTCTAGAGATAAAGGTCCTCAAATCTGAAAGGACATTTATTATCATCTTCAGCCTAGAGAAGCTGTATTTTACATGTCTAATTGTCTCTGTCTTATACATGTTTTATATATTGTGGAGAAAGCCCAACTGTAAAAGGAACACACAACGCACGCACACATTTCCCTACCAAGCTCTGTCTGCATAAACCTCTCCACAGGGGGTGGGAGGGGAACTGGAGGTGCTGGCTCCACCAGAGAAACCTGCAGACCAACAAAGAAGTTCTCAGTCGGAATCCACAAAGGAGAGTTGTGGACCATCAAGAAGACAGGGCAGCCACTATGAGCTGTAAAGTACACCCCGGACCAGGAGACCTCATCTTTTCCCGGGCAGGCATAAGCCCACCTGCCACACAAGGGGCAGGGATAAGCCCACCTGACAGGCAGGGGGTGGGAGAGCGGGAAAAGGTGGGGTAGAAAACCCCCGTGCACATCTTCTGGGAGTTGTTGGGAACACGGGTCGCTTCGGCAAGTTCATCCCCAGTGGTGGCTGGGATAAGCTGTTCTCTTCCCCGGATCAGGCAGATCCGGAGCCAGGCATGAAACTGACCAGCACAGAGTCTCTGGTCTAAGGTAACTGACTTTCCTCAATACGCTAGCCTGGGAACCCATTCATTGATAAAACTCGGAGGTCAGGTCAGGTCATGTTGACATTGTAGCATACCTAGAAAGCTATTAGTTCCGCTCCATTTAACTTGTAATAAATAAAAGCCTAATATGGTCATACAAAGGCTCTGGAGTTTCCTTTTGCAGCTGCAAACCTCCTAGTCAATTTCAATTGCTTGTACGGGCTGTAGCTCAGTGCCGGTTAACCCGTTAAGCGCCGAACTCACGCAGAGGACCCGGGTGCTGGTCCTCCACATACACACACACACACACACACACACATATATATATATATATAATATTTCTGGAATTGTTTATATTACATTATAAAACTTAGTCTATTTCATTATATTTTCATGGTTATATTTTATATATCATCATCATCAGGCGATCACTCGTGACCGAGTAAGATTGTCTTCCGGGATAAAAGGAGGAAATTCTAAAGAAGATTGTGTAGACTCTAGCGATGGGTCCGTAAGTGACTGTGGAGGCCAATTCTAGATCCACACAGCTTCCCACAGTGAGGACACAGGTTACCAGATAGAAGATGGTCCTGTAAAGGATTCATTTGACGTGCTTTTCGCTTAGCACGTTTCTCCCTTTCACCTTGCACTCGGGCTTCTTCAAAGTCCATGGAACCTTTGTGAAAGGCCAACCTCCATTTAGATCGTTCATGGGCCAGAGCTTCCCAGTTTTCGATGTTTATATTGCATTTTTTTAGATTAGCCTTATGAACATCTTTAAACCTCTTATATTGACCACCGATATTCCGCTTTCCATCCTTGAGTTGGGAGTAAAGTAACTGCTTTGGGAGACGGCAGTCAGGCATTCGAACAACATGACCGGTCCACTGAAGTTGGCGTTGAAGGATCATTTTTCAATGCTAGTAGTCTTTGCTTCTTCCAGTACACTGACATTTGTTCGCCTATCTTCCCAAGTAATTTGCAGGATTTTCCGGAGGCAACGTTGATGAAACCTTTCAAGGAGGTGGAAGTGACGTTTATAGATAGTCCATGTTTCGCAGGCATACAATAAAGTTGGTAATACAATGGCTTCATAAACCAGTGTTTTGGTCTTCTTACAAATATCCCGATCCTCGAACACTCTATGTTTCATTCGAGAAAATGCGGCACTTGCGGAGCTCAGACGATGCTGGATTTCACTGTCGATGTTAGCTGTAACAGAAAGATAGCTGCCAAGATAGAGAAAATGATCGACATTTTCCAGTATTGTCCCGCCAAGCTGGATAGATGGCATCACCAAAGGATTGGCTTGCACTTGCTGATGAAGCACTTTGGTTTTTTTGATGTTAAGTGAGAGACCAAGTTTTTCGTATGCTTCTGCAAAAGCATTTAGGATAGTTTGGAGATCATCCTCTGAATGTGCGGAGACCACATTATCATCAGCATACTGAAGTTCCACAACGGAGGTTGTAATTACCTTACTTTTTGCTTTCAGCCTGCTGAGATTAAAAAGCTTTCCATCTGTTCGATATATAATTCCCACACCGGTGGGAAGTTTCCCCTTGACAAGATGTAATATATTTCTTGACTAAGGATTTAAAAAATAACAGTGACTACAACAACTACTACAACTCCCGGCATTCCTACATTGGCCATACTGGCTGGCTGATGGGGGGGGGGGTTGTAGTGCAAAACATCTGGAGGGCATTAGGTTAGGGAAGGCTGCCATGGAGTTAGCCTTCTTCCCCAACCTGGTGCCTTCCAGATGTTTTGGATGTTGGCTTCCATCAGCCCCATCCAGCATGGTCAGAATGCTGGGAGTTGTAGTCCAAAACATATTGAAGGCACCGGGTTGGCAGCTTATTATTCATCTTCCGTCCCCCGTCATATATAAAACCTGAAACTCCCCATAACACTATATGCATCTGATGAAGTGGGCTATATAGTCCACAGAAGCTTATGCCAGAATAAATCTGTTAGTCTTTAAGGATGCAATCCTATGCAAGTTTAGACAGAAAAAAAGTCCTACAGTTCCCAGCATTCCCGAGCCAGCATGCTTGGCTGGGAGTTGCAGGACTTTTTTCTGTCTGAACACGCATAGGATTGCACTCTGTTTACCAAGCAATTATTTCTGGGGAATGCTGGGAGTTGTAGGACTTTTTTGTTTAAACATGCATAGAATTGAATCCTTTGTTGCTTTTGCTACAAAAGACTAATGCGGCTGCCCCTTTGAAAAATGCAAAAACACGACATGCTGTCTAGGCACCCAAGGAGTTAAGTTGAGGGAGCTGCGGTTCATAGAGCGGCCAGAAAACTTCAAATTTGAGGTTGGGCAGATGGACATGAGGAACTTCCTGCTCTGCCTCCTTTGTTAAAGGTTGCAGGGAAGAAGGGAGCAGATGTAATGATTTGCTTTTGGAATAGCAGCAGGAGGGGTAAGTTCAAAGCGGCTTTAGGGAAAGGGATGCTGAATCCAGGCAGGGAGGAATTCCAGCGGAGGAGGAGCCGTGCAAAGTGTGCAGCAGCACACCAAAAAAACCCGACAAAGAGTCTTGTGGCGCCTGAAAGGCTGAACAGATTTGTTGCGGCAGACGTTTGTGTTGGTCTGGAGAGGCCATGCATTTGATCAAGTGGGTACCGGGGCCCACAGAGGCATTTGCCGCAAGGGATTGTCTTCGTTTTTCAGGTGCCACAAGACACAGGGGAAGACACTGGCGGCAGGGGAAAAGTCTGGTGGGTGGGAACACAGTGGGGAAATAGAGACCTTCGGCGCTGTGCATGTCAGGAGCACATCAAGTTGTCTTAATAGGGGTGTACTCAAAGAACACCACATGTTCAGGGTCCCTGAATCAGGGAAGAATGGGGTTGCGTCCACTAGTCACACACAGAGAGAGACACTCCGGTTGCTCACGCCAGCTGTTCATGAATGGGGATCCTGTGGGGCGTGGCTGGCACGCATGTTGGTGCTGATGAGGGATGTGGCCACCAGGCGCATTGCCAGCGGGGGCACGGCTAGTCTGCTGCACAGCACGACGCCCTCCAACCCACGCTCTTATATCGATGAAGTAACAGGCTATTTAGTTATGTTACTTTTAAGACAGCCTTCAGATGTGTTGGACTCAGTGATGCTGCTGGGGCTGGACCCTGGGGCCGAAGGCTTGGCTCCCACAGCCCTGCTCCCCCAATGCCCACCCAGAGAGCAGCAGGTGATGGAGGCAGTGGCCAGCAGACCAGCACTGGGGCTGGCAAACACCATTTTATTCCTGTAGTTGTGATGCTGCTATGATTTCAGTGAGTTTAAAGTGCGAAAAAGCATATGCTCAGAATATATAATTTTAATAGGATTGGCAGTGTTGTTGTTGTTATATCAGGAACATAGAAGCAGTTTTAAAGCCTGGATTGTGTGGGTGCGGGAGAAGAGAAATTAATTTTATTTATTATATTTATACCCCGCCTTTTTTCCTGAAAGGAACCCAGGGCGGCTTACATAATCCTCCTCCTCTCCACTTTATCCTCACAACAATCCGGTGAGGTAGGTTAGGCTGAGAGTCAGTGACTGACCCAAAGTCACCCAGTGAGTTTCATGGCCAAGTGGGGACTAGAACCCAGATCTCCCGAGTCCCAGAAATGTGAGTTGTGTGCTTCACAACTTCACATGGCCTTCTAAAGTGCCCCCCCCCATAAGACAATTAAGTCCGGGGTCTAAAATTACCTAGCTGCACCACAGGCTGGACTACAACTCCCATCATCCCCAGTCAGCATGGAGGTCACCAGGTTGGGCACCAGGCTGTGTATTACGGGGTTTGTACTTGAAACAGATCTAGATATTGTACTTAACAACCATTAATTTTTATGTATTTATTATGTATGTATTATATTTATATCTTGCCTTTTTCCAGTAAGGAACCCAAGACAGCTTACCTAATCTCCTCCTCCTCTCCATTTTTATCCTCACAACAACCCTGTGAGGTAGGTTAGGCTGAGAGTCAGTGACTGGCCCAAAGTCACCCAGTGAGTTTCATGGCCGAGTGGGGACTAGAACCCGGATCTCCCGAGTCCCAGTCCAACACTCCAACCACTACACCACACTGGCTGTCCTGCTACGCCGCACTGGATCTTTGCAATTTTGACGTGCATCTTGAGCCTCAATGATAGAAAAATGGATTTTATTCTTCATATCTCGGAATAGCAAATTCGGCTGTCCTGTACATCCCTTTGGGGGATTAAAAAACAAAGAAAGAAACAAAAAAAACCATGCTGCATTTTAGTATGTTTTATATGATGATGTATGCATTTGTTACTTTTATAATAAAAGGAAATAATAATAATAATAATAATAATAATAGATGATGATGATGATGATGATGATGATGATGATTTCTGCTGCCATTAGGGGATGCCATCAGCCACCTTGAACTTACCTAATTAGGAGTGCCAGGCCAGTGGGCTAACATTCCCCTTGCGTACCGAGAGAAAGACAAGAGTTCTAAAACTATCCAGAGAGTTGACAACAAGACCATCCCCTGGGTAGGAAAATGTTTGCAGTGGCAGCCATATCTTTGGGGCTCCAGATTCAGGCCACCTTGGGACAATATACGGCTCCAGAATCAGAAGCAGCAAGCAGTGTGAGAGGAATCGGAGCACGCAGGAGGAACTGGAAACACAATTGAAGCAGAGCAGTGCTGTAGTGGTCTGGAGACCCATGGTGAGAGAGGCCACTGGATGGTCAAGTAGGGTGGTCATGTGTCTTCTCTTACAGAGGACAGTCCACTATTTGAAGGCATCCTTTATTTGAAGGGCTGTCCAGTCTCAAATCCGGTTTAAAGATAAAGAACCAGAAGAACTGTTGCCTATCAGCAGTTAGCATCTGAACAACAGACTGAACAGGCAGGCACACAGGACAACTGGCCAAAGTCTTCCATGTTATGGTGAGATGTACTGTATTTCCATTTAGATTAGAATAATTATTTCCGAATTTTCATCTATACATATAAATTAACACATGCAAACTTGTGCCCTCTTTTTTGGTGAAGCATTTCCTCTTTTTGGTTAATTCATAAGCGGCCGCCCGAGGTCAAAGCCCCCGTTGAAATGGAGAACTGGCGGCAGCGCTTCAGGCACTTCTCCTACCACGAGGCTGAGGGGCCTTGGCGTGTTTACGCACACCTCTGGGGATTGTGCCACGCATGGCTGAAACCGGAGCAGCGCACCAAAGAGGAGATTCTGGACTTACTCGTCCTAGAGCAGTTCCTGACCATCCTTCCGCAGGACATGCAGAGCTGGGTCAGGGAGCAGGAGCCGGAAACATGCTCTCGAGCAGTCACTGCCGCTGAGAATTTTGTATGGATTCTGGACGTGCAGGTAGGGATGTTTAATATCAGTTGTGATGGTCCTGGAATGTGTGGCCCTGCAGATGTTGTTGGGGCTGATGGGAGCTGCAGTCAGACAACATCTGGAGGGCCACAAATTCCCCACCCCCCGCTCTAGCACAGGGTGGGGGAACCTCATGCCTTCCTGGGGTCAGAATCCAGACCTCAGGAGTGGCCCAGTTGGACATTCCCCCTCCCCCCCCGACAACTGATTGACGGTTCAGACAACACAATAACCCACACACAAGGGTTGAGTATGGGTTGAGGGAGGGTTGTCATTGAACTGTGGGTTGTTGAAAAGTGGGTTATCGTGTTGTCTGAAGCCAGCTGCACTAACAAACCATGGTTTGTTAACCATGAGCAACCCTTGAAGAGAACCCATGGTTTGTTGTTGGCTTGTGAACTGTTTGTTGCCATTGTTCGGTGGTTTCCTGGTTTTTCTGCAGTTCTGCACCCCGCAGTCTAAAAGGGTGAAATGCCTCTCCTAAGGCTTAGTTACTGGCACGAAAAGCTTGAAGCCAAAATATGCTGGCATTTTTTGTATACTGGCCCTGCCACTTTTGTCTTTGGCCCCGCCCCCTTTTGCCATTTGCTCCTCCCACCACTGGAATGCGCCCGAGAGCTTCTTTGAAATTGAATTTAACCCTCGGGGTGAAAGAGGTTCCCCACTCCAACCCACAGTTTGAGAACTTCGGTTTTGGGGTCTGTTCTGGTTGAATGGGGGCTGTTTTCCTTGTTTCAGGGGCTGGTGAATTTTGCGGACATTACAATTCAGTTCACCGAGGAGGAATGGACTCTGCTGGAGGCAGGCCAAAAAGTTCTGTATCAGGAGGTTATGCAGGACAACTATGAGAACGTGGCCTCCCTGGGTAAGGATCTCTTCTCCTGTTGCCCGGAATGCCTCTCCTCGTTCATAGTAAAGACATGCATGCAGAAGCACTTGGAATGGTTCTGTAATGCAGGGAAACTAGAACCGTTTCTTTTAAGGCTTAGTTACTGACAGTAAGAGTTTTAAGCTACAATATACTGGCGTGTGTTTATTTGTTTGCCTTTTGGCCACACCCCTTTTGCCTTTGGCCCCACCCACCACTGGAATGCAGCCCCCAGAGCTTCTCTGAAATTTTATTTATTTATGTATTACATTTCTGTGCTGCACAATAGCCGAAGTTTTCTGGGCAGTTCACAACAATTAAAACCATACAGTAAAGCACAATAAAACATGATATAAAACTTTCAAAAGTTTGAAACTACAGCAGCAGTGTAAAGATGTAAAAAAACAATAATAGCGCGATCCAAATAGGCTGCACATAGCCCTCCAAACTCGGAGGATTATGGGCATCCTATTGAAGATGGGAAGGAGCACAGAGGCGAAGGTCTCCTCCGCACTTCTACCGCCCTGCAAAAGACTTAGACAGCCGATTTCAGCCATCTAAGTCTTTTGCGCCTGCTTGCGAGGAGGACAGGCTGAAGCGCCACTGGGATACATCATACCCAGCGGAGCCTCACTCCTCCCCTTCCCAACCCCTGGAATGCCCACCCAGCACCAGCTCCGAGGTCGGCTTTGGAAAGAACCATTATGGCTGCGAGGGAGTCTCAGCTCCAACCTCGGAGTGAGTTTCTGAAGTCAGAGCTGGTACTCTGAATTATCCTATGGCCATCTAGACAGCATCTAGCGGCCTATAGGATTGTGCCCTAATAGATTTTAAAACAACAGGAACTGAAAGACTAACATACTTGGGAAAATAAGGTCTTCACCTGCTGTTGAAAAGATCACAGTGTAGGTGCCAGGAGAGCCTTTCTGGGGAGGGCATTCAGTCCTCAGGTTTTTCCCCACCTCCCTAATGCTAAGTGTCATGGTGATGGTGTTTGTGGTTTCCCCACAATGTTTAATCTGCTCTATTTTCTCTCCTCACATTTTCGTCCTCCCTTGCTGCTTAAGATGACCAACTGAATTTGTTCTTTTGTCCCACTAGGGAAGAGTGCTGTGCGAGAGATCAGAGTGGAGAAGCCTTCTGGAGAAGGTGGGTTACCAGAGGGACACATCGCAGAGAACATTCACTCGAGCGCCAAGGCCTGTGAGGATGGGCACAAGGCATGTAAGTGTTCAGGTTGAAAGTCCCCAAAGAGGAACAGAGTTCCCTCTTCCAGGTAGAGGTGGTTTTATGGCCTTGGACCAAGGTGAGGTGGGAAGATGGGGGTTAGGGAGTGTCTCAAAACTATAGGAAAATTATTAGGGCTGTTGCAAATGAAATAAATCTCAGCCAATCAATTGTATGAGTATTAGTCAATTAATTGGTTAGTTAGGGCACAGTCCGATGCATGTTTACACAGAAAAAAGTCCTACAACTCCCAGCATTCCCCAGCCAGCGATGCTGGCTGGGGAATGCTGGGAGTTGTAGGACTTTTTTCTGTCAGAACACCCATAAGATTGTGCCTTTAGTCAGTTAAGGCTACAATGCTATGGTCCCAGGGGCTCATAGGATAGATTGGGGTGCAGAACCTCAGGACCAGGAACCAAATCTGGCTCTCCAGGGGTCCCAATTTGTCCCTGTGGGGGTCCTCAAAAGGCCATGCCCTCAGCCCTACTCCCTTTCCCCTGACCACCAGTCGTTTGGTGGCTTCCCAGCTTTTGTGCAGATTTTTTCCCGTTCCAAAAGGTTGGGATGCCTTTCCTAAGGCTTAATTACTGGCGGTAAGAGCTTTAAGGTGCAATTCTATGCAAGTTTAGACAGAAAAAAGGCCTATAATTCCCAGCATGCCCCAGCCATGCTGGAAATGGTAGGCCTTTTTTCTGTCTAAACTGTTGGTGTTATCTTTGAGCAGAGTGTGTGCGAGTTGGGAGAATTTATAACCCTGTGTCTGCGTGCTTAGCAGAGGCCTGAAATTCCACACACAGATCTTCCAGATCTCACCTCCCCCCGTGCAGCGTGCAGCGTGTTGTGCCAGTTTCTCCAGCCCAGTCTGCCCTGTTATCAGACTGCTTCCAGCTTCCCCGTTGCAGATTAATCCATGGAGTCAGGAAACACTCTGGAACACCACAGGTCTAATTCTACCTGTTTATTCACTTAGCAAGTAAAGTTCTACAGAGTATACATTTCCTAGTTACAGTCCATGTGCAGAGTATAAATGCATAGCAAGCATTACATCCAGTGGAGTAAGTTGAGCTTCACTCCACCTCAGCAAAGACGTTACATTGTTGCAGTAACAAAGTCCAGCAAGAAGAACAAAGGAGAAAAAAAGAAAGCAGTCCAGCTTCTCTCTAAGATGGCTTCAGACAGAAAAACAAGTTAGCACGTCATCAGATCATACAAACCATGTGACTAGCTCATATTGCTCCCATGGTCTAGCTTCCCATGCGAAAAACACGGGAATCTAGAAAGACATAACAAACTTGTTTACAGCCATTCTGTTCCTTTCCATGTGTAAACAATGTGCTTCAGCTGGTGAAGTGATACATATCACAACATAAACTTGCATAGGATTGCACCCTTAAACTAAAATATGCTGCTTGCTCACTGGCTCTCTGCCTGTCAAGCAAGTGAGTGGTAGCAATGATGAGAAAGTGGACAAAGAGCAAGAGCAGCTGACAACAATAGTGGTGAGAAGATAGACTCACTGACGGAGGGGGGCCATTGAGGTTATTTTGCCTAAGGGCCCTCAGAAACCTGGAACTGGCACTGAGTTGAATAGATAGCCTGTGACAGCTTGCCACTCTAAGTCTGGTGTCCACACAGATGCTTGAGTCACCTGCTCCTCAATCCAGCCCTGATTCTGTGCCCCATGTCACATCTGAGGCCTTCCTCCAAGTGTCACCTCAGAGGGAGGTTCGGATGGTGGCAACAAGGAAGAGAACCTTCTCAGTGGTGGCCACCCAATTATGGAACAATCTCCCCACTGAGGCCTGCCTGGCACCAGCTCTGCTATCCTTTTGGTGCCAGGTTAAGACTGCCCTCTATGCCGAGGCATTTAGTGGCATTTGATGGCTTTTAATGGCATATGGGGCGGGGGGGGGGCTTATGTCAGCCATTTTTTCTCTTAATGGGTCTAGTTTATTGAACTTGTTTTAATTGTTCAAACTGTTTTAAATTCTGTTTTACATTTTGTATTGAAATTTTATGCTGTTTTGATTGTATTTGTATTTTGTATTGCATTGTATTGTGTGATTTGTTGTTAACTGCCCAGAGAGCTTCAGCTATTGGGTGGTATAGAGATGATGATGATGATGATGATGATGATGATGATGATGATGATGATGATGATTCTGTGTTCCCCCCTCCCCCCTTTGTCTCTGTAGAACTGTGGGATTCACAATATCCCAAGCTTAAGGAATGATTCATGCTGGAATCTCTTTCGTTTCCTCAGGTGAGTGGTTTGTGAGTAAGAATGAAGATGAGGCTCGTCAGTGGGACACCGCTGAGCAAGGACTGCCATGCAAAACATCACAGAAAGCAGCCAAAGAGAATGTTTCCAAAAGCCACCGGCAGAAAAAGGCTGCTGGACCCGGGAGGCAAGAGGAAAACCAGCCAGGGAGGAGAGTGGTGAAAGTCATTCCTTTGGGGGAAAGCCATGGAAACCACAGTGCAATCTCAGACACAGAGGGAATCTGTGAAAATGAGATTCAAGTGACATTAACTGAATGTGAGCAGACGGCAAATGTCACTGTACATGGCCAACCCCGTAAAGAAAGGAATATATACACATGCTTATACTGCGGGAGAGACTTCAATGTGAAGGGAAGCCTTGTTAAGCATATAAGGCTTCATACAGGACAGCAGCCTTACAGATGCTTGGAGTGCGGGAAGAAGTTCAATCAGAAAGGCGACCTTATTTTACATGAGAGAACCCACACCGGCGAGAAGCCGTACAAATGCAAGGAGTGTGGGAGAAGCTTCTCTGAGAAAAGGCGCCTCGTGGCGCACGAGAAAACCCACACGGAAGAAAATCCATACCAATGCTCGGAGTGTGGGAAGTCCTTCACCACGCACTCTGGACTGATTAATCACCAGAGGCTGCACACAGGAGAGAAGCCCTATAAATGTGTGGATTGTGGTAAGTGTTTTATCCAGAGCGCTTGCCTTGTTATCCATCAGAGGACACACACAGGAGAAAAGCCGTTTAAATGCTCGGACTGTGGGAAATCTTTCAGCTCAAACAGCGTCCTCAGTAAACATCAGAGAATTCACACAGGAGAGAAGCTGTATAAATGCTCAGATTGTGGGAAGCGCTTCCACTGGAAAGATAGCCTCGTTGATCACGAGAGAACCCACACAGGAGAGAAACCATACAAATGCTTGGAATGTGGCAAAAGCTTCAGTCGGAGAGGGATCCTTGTTTCCCACACGAGAATCCACACAGGTGAGAAACCATATGAATGCCCAGATTGTGGAAAGTGTTTCATTCGGAGTTCACGCCTTATAATACATCAGAAGACGCACACAGGAGAGACTCCATATAAATGCTCAGTCTGTGATAAGATCTTTCTGCAGAGATACAGCCTCATCGCCCATGAGAGAATCCACATGGGGGAGAAGCCGTATAAGTGTTCGGACTGCGGGAGATGCTTCTGTCAGAAAAGCCAACTTGTTGTACACTGGAGGATTCACACAGGTGAAAAACCGCACACGTGCCCAGAATGTGGGAAAACGTTTACAACAAACTCTCAGCTCACAAAACATCGGAAAACGCACACCGGAGAAAAAATGTTTAAGTGTTCAGACTGTGGGAAAAGCTTCTATAATAAAAATACCCTTGTTGTTCATACGAGAACCCACACAGGGGAGAAGCCATACACATGCTTAGTTTGTGGGAAAAGCTTCACTCAGAAAGGAAATCTCACAGCACATGAGAGAACCCATAGAGTGGAGGAACCACGTGAATGCTAGGTGAATGTGGGAAATTGTTCAGCGTGGCAAGTCTCTCTCACTAAATGGAAATGGCAGTGACCTTTTTTGTATGGCTGATGGATTGGCCTTCGGCCATGATTTGTCAGCTTGCTGGTTGTTAGAAGATGCTCAGAGGAATTGCTCAGAAGATGTATAAATGTTCAGAAGATGTATAAATCAAGGGTGCAGAACTTCAGGCCTGGGGACCAAATGCAGCCTGTCCGGGGACCCAATCTCTCTGGGTCCCCCCAGATGGCCACACCCCATTTCCCTGACCACTGATTGTTGGGCGGTTTTCTGCCTTTTGTGTAGATTTTCCCCATTCTGAAAGGTTGAAATGCCTCTCCTAAGGCTTAGTTACTGGCACTATGAGTTTTATACTACAATATGCTGGCATATTTTGTATTCTGGCCCTCCCACTTTTCTCTTTGACCCCACACCCTTTTGCCATTTGCCTCACCCACCACTGGAATGCAGCCCCCGAGAGCTTCTTCAAAATTGAGTTTAGCCCTCAGGGTGAAAGAGGTTCCCCACCCCTGCTCTAGAGGGTCCCAACCCACAATTTGAGAACCTCGCTTTTGGGGGTCTGTTGGGGCTGAATGGGGGCTGTATTCCTTGTTTCAGGGGCTGGTGAACTTTGCGGACTTCAGGCCTGGGGACCAAATGCAGCCTGTTTGGGGAACCAATCTCTCTGGGTCACTGAGGAGGAATGGACTCTGCTGGAGGCAGGCCAAAAAGTTCTGTATCAGGAGGTTATGCAGGAGAACTATGAGAATGTGTCCTCCCTGGGTAAGGATCTCTTCTCCTGTTGCCCGGAATGCCTCTCCTCGTTCATAATAAAGACATGCATGCAGAAGTACTTGGAATGGTTCTGTAATGCAGGGAAAGTAGAACCATTTCTCCTAAGGCTTAGTTACTGACAATAAGAGTTTTAAGCTACAATATACTGGGGTGTGTTCGTTTGTTTGCCTTTTGGTCACACCCCTTTTTCATTTGGCCCCACCCACCACTGGAATGCAGCCTCCCAGAGCTTCTCTGAAATGGAGTTCAGCCCTTGGGCTGAATGAGGCTACACAGCCCGGGTATAAGCTCTTGGCTTCAGTGGAAAAATCTCAACTCACTAAACAGCAGGAAATTCACATAAGCAGGAATCTAGATACAGTAAATAAATGCTTTGCATTTAAATATTCTGTGGGGACCCTGGAAACTTAATTTCACGTGTGGGAATCATCCTGGGAAGGAAACTATACAAATGTGACCCGCGTGGAGTGCTCCTTTTCAAGGTGCCAGCCACCCAGCTAGCCATGGCCCCTTCTCGAATACTCCATTCCACCACCACGCCTTTCCTTCTCTGCGTGCCCAAAAGTCAGCCAGCATTCCGTCAACACTGGCAGGGGTGTGTGGGTGTTCCCCCTTAAAGTTTTTTCTAAAATTGTTTGTACTTGTGCAAAGTTTGAGTTCCCCCTGAGCCTTCTTATACCTACCTCATGTTCACGGATGGCCCCATTTTGGCTACTCATAAGGATCCAGACTTGGAGAACGGAGTTTGCTAATGATGCTCAGATTATAAGCTATACTTCAGCTATTTCATTACAGGTGAGAATAGTTACTGAGTAGACCTATATAAATGCTCAGGGAAGCATCACTCATAAAATAAGCCCTCAGTACACATACCCAGAGAACCCATATTAAAAAAGAAATGGTATTACTGCTTGGGTTCTTTCCATTCAAATTTAATGTGTGACTTGACTTTGGTTACAACTAACCCTAGTTGCATGCGAGGGAATGACCTGGTTCACATGACATGACAACCCATCATGGATAACTAGCCATGGTGGGTTGTTGTGTTGTTCGAACCAAAACTGCTTCCCGCAGCATGGCTCCTATTTTTCCAAAAAGCCACCCTGAGAACCCATGGGATCTTCTAGGGGTTGTTTTACCCATGATGGGGTTGTCATGTCGTCTGAACCCGGACAACTGATCCCACCATGGGTAAAGGGAGGTGGCGAGCAAGGTGAGAGGCAAGAGCAACAATAACCCATGCTGCTCTTGGCAATCTTGCCCGTGCGGCCATCAGTGACAGCCCCTCCGAAGTGCCCAAGTGGCACATTAGAGGGGCTGTCACTGGTTTGCCATCCTTTTAAAAAAAATTGCACCCCAAATGTGCGTAAATTGTTTTGGTATTTTTATTTTGAAATTTAGTCGGACTTGTGCAGGTGCGGAGGTGCACAATTTCATGGGTCCAAAATGGGAAGCCTCGCCTGGGCAATGTGAAATCTGTATACCCTGTGCAAACTACCCCATTTTGCCCTGCCTAAATCCCTGTGGTTTTTTTTAAAAAGCCCTACTTCCAACAGCTTTCAGAAGCAAGTGTCAATGAAAAGCGGGTGGGCTTTTCATTGACACTTTTCCACCTTCCTGAGCCCCTAGAGTCTTGGGAATACATGGAAAAGTTGGGGGCACTGGGACCTATGGTGGGGACACTCAAAACCCTGCGGATCTCACTGTGAAGAGGGGGGGAAGGCACCTACCCCCTTTTGTGGGCAAAGCTCACTCATGGCAGTTTGCCTTTTGGAAGCTATCAGGGAAGCATAGCCAAAAATAAATATATTTGGAGCCTCTCTCAGTCAATGTCCAGGGTTGCTACCTGCTGCACTTTGACAGCAGGTACCCTCCAGGACATTGCCCAGGTGAAGCTTCCCATTTCGGACCTGCAAAATTGCACATGTCTGCATTTGCGCAAGTCTGACTAAAAAATTACTCAAGTCCAACTAAATTTTTTAAAAATTACCAAAAAATTTGCACATATGGGGCACTATTGTTTTTTAAAGGGTTTGCAAACTAGTGACAGTGCCTCCAATGTGCTGCTTGGGCACTTCAGAGGGGCTGTCACTGGCTCTCACTTTGGAGATCGTGAAAGGCAATCTGAAAAAAGAAAAGGGGGGGAAAAGCTGCAGTGAGCCCAAAAGGGCTCACGAGAGAGGAGAGGAGACAATGCAGCTTCACCCGCAGTGTCCCCTTGGATATGGTCTGGAGGAAGGAGGGGGAGAACAACCCACAGTGAGCACAACCGTCTGCTGGGTGCACCGTGGGTTGCTCACGCAACGAGCAAGCCCATGGCTCATTGCCAGGGTGGATTAGTGTGACGTGCATTCCACCCAACCTGTAAAGGCCCCAACTTGTCGGGCAGGGGTTGGGGAAAGCCATATGAGAAGCCATGTGAGAGAGAAACCATACTAGGTGGATTGCTGGAAAAGGTTTTCACTGCTTTTCATGCAGGGCCCAAGACATTTTAAAAGGGAAGGCTGCCTAATCTAATCAGTATCTTGTCACTGGGGGAGTGCCACACACACCATTTTCCTGCTTAAATATCTCTTGCTTAAGCTCTGTGGGTAACTGTAAGGCCGTAAGACAGGGGTGGGCAACTTTGGGTGGTCCAGGGGCCAATTTCTAGCCACCGCCTCCACCCCCAGCTGCACTCCTGCTGCTGCCACACCTCCAGATTTTGTGATGGCAAAAAACATAATGGTTTGCTGATGACATTTGACAGCAAACTGCTACGGAGACTCAAAAAGTTCATATTTGGCTTGAAAACAAGTTAAATCTGGCATAATTGAGTCTCCATAGTGGTTTGCCACTGAATTCTGGCATCAAGCCAGCCATATACTTTTTTTCTGCTGTGCAGCAGCAGGGAAAGTGGATGCTGCACTTGAGGCCACGAGCGGATTTAACAATGACCTGGTTCACATGATCATGGCAGCCCACAGTGGCTTATTAAAACTATGATGACCTGTGGCACCCATAGGTGCCAAATTGCCAATTCAAGCCCTAGGCACAGCTTGTTATGTTGTCCAAACCCGGGCAACAGGGGTCGGTTGATCATTAAAACAACCCCTGCTGCCCTGGTTTGAATGACACAACTGATGGCAGAGCAGAATAGCAGCAGCAGACTTTACCCAACAAACACATGCACACACAGGACTTGTTTCTGAGTAAATGCTTTTAAAATAAATAACTAACAAGATTTCTTAGGTACTATAAGCTTGATGGTTATAGTCTTTGTAAATGCAGTTTCTTAAACGTGACTCATACTGTGAGCTAAGGAAAACCATAGAACATGTTAGTAGTGGATTTCGTACCTGAAGGGGGGGCGAATCTTCTCAGCTCTCCGTGCCGTGGCCCCCCCGATCCTTGATTTCTCCGCTTGGACAGGCTCCTGTCGCATCACGTCCGGCTGGCCGGAAGTGACGCGACGGGCCCTGTGCCGGCGCGGCTGAACCCTGTTGCTGCAGTTTTGGCATAGAAACCAGGGCAACAGGGCTTAAAATGGCCATTGTGATAAAGCCCAGATGAAGCATCCAAGCAGCCAGTAATACAACAGGAAGAGCTTGGGGGTCAGAGGAAGACTGTACCCCAAAGCTGGACCTGGTTGTAAGGGTATTTGGCTGGGGTGGAGGTTTAGCAAATTTGGCCTGGGCAAACAGAAGTCCTTAGAGGCTTGAAACAGCAAGTCCTAAAGAATTGTCACTAAGCAGTCTTTTGAAAACCCCAAAGTAAATATTAGTAATCCTTATGTACAAAATATCCCTTTAATAAATTACTTGTTTCATAGTTCATCTGGGCTCTAGTGTTGGTGCCCATCTCACGCCCAAGCCTCTTACACCAGCTACTAGGAGGTTTTAAAGTATTCTAACAGAATTAGTGGCAGCAGCAAAGGGTCAGGTTGTGGAACTCTCAGTTATGGTAGCAGAGAGTTCCTTAGGCCCAGAAATATAAGCATTTGCTCTTAATAAGAAACCCCATAGGCGGGACTGCCTAGTGAAGGTGCAGTTTCCCCATAAGTGGTGGCAATAGTGGGGAGAAGAAATCCCCCATATGCGGTCATCATACATATTGCTGAGATAATGTACATGAAGTACTAAGAGCTCTGTAAATGCTCATGATAGTGATTTTGTGCTCTTCTAATGTCCCAAATATCCCACATCGCAGTAACGGTGTAAACATGGAAATCTTTGTAATGACAATAATGCTGCATGGTCGAAAGAACCAACCTGAATGTAATGTTCCTTGTCTACCGGTGATTGAATATTCGCATTTAAAAAAATAATAATTAAAGGTTGATGTATGCACACATTTTTAGCACCTCCACAATGACCTATAGTTCATCAATAGCAATCTTCAGCAGGGTGCTGGAAAAGTGAGGCCCACAGCAGAGGGTTGACAAGTCCTCCACAGGTGCGATTTCCACAGCTTATGCCGGAGAACTTAAGTCATAATGCTGTGCCAGTTTAGACAGAAAAAAGGACTACAACTCCCAGCATGCCCCAGCCAGCATAGCAAATGGTGAGGAATGATGGGAGTTGTGAAGGACTGCCAACCGGTCCTTTACTCAAGACCAGAGATCAAAGGTACAAAACTGCCAGCCTTAGCTCTGCCGTCTTGACCTGATTCCAATTTATCAGTCCTATTTGGCTTTAATATCAGCACCCAATCTCTTGCTCTGATTTGCTTGGCCTCTGACAGTCTTTTGTGAAGGAGAGTAACCCTTCTCCCCTCCTCCAGCTTTGTAGCACTAGACGCCTTGAGGGGAAACTTTCTGTTCCGTGCATCTGGTGGTCTTCGCTCTTCCTCTCCAGTAGACTTGATTTTTTGGGTGGCACAGCAGGGAACAAAGTCTCTCCTTCCCAGGAAATAAGTTTTCTGATGTGGGGGCAGGGGAGCAGTCTCTTTCAATGCCTGGAACTACGCCTGGCCCCCCTGCTTGCCCAAATTCTGCCTGCTGCTGCTTAGCCTGGCCACTCATTATGGCCCTCCTCTTAGCAACTGGATAGTCCAAGTTCAAAATTTGAGTCCCTCTCCCGTGGGAGAGATGCAGGGCAGGATGTGTCCTCCCCCCTGAGTCTCGATAACATATTTGGGGCACATTGTTAATACAATCAGACTCACCAAATTGCTGTTGGCTCCACCAATTCAGCTCTTTGCACACAAGTCTCTTAAGAGAGGCTTTCTTGGGTCTTCTGCTCCTGCCTCTGGAAAGGTGCGCACGCAGCCCATCTCTTGCTTCTGGCCCTCCTCTCCTTGCCAAGGGCTCCTCCAGCTCTGGTTCTTTTGAATCACACACTTGCCGCCATCTGCTCACTTGCTGGGGCACACAGGGATGCAGGTTGCTTTCACACAGCCACACCTCTCGATCTTCTGTGTTGCTCTCTGCTCTTGCACTCAATGGGGATGCTAAGACTTGCTCCAGCTTACTCACTTGCAGCCGCTGCTCACGGTCTCTGCCCAGGAGTTTGGGACAATTTCTCTTGAGGTGTCCTGGCTCCTTACAATGGTAGCACCCGCTGTTAGCCGAAGTAGAGGCGCCCTGTGGCTTCCATGCCCCCCTTTCTGGGCACTTGCCGCCTTTGCTCCTTGCCAGTGGTCTTTTGCTTGCCCCCTTGGCCTCCCCACGCCTGGGAAAGGGGGCTCACCCTGCCCTGCCTTTTTCCACCAGTACAACCCCATCCAGTTGTCCAGCATGTCAGCTTCTCTCCGCCAGTCCACAGACCCGTGATCTTCGCTTCTCTGCCTCGACCTGACTGCTCTGGCACTTTCTGCAGGCAACTCCTTGCCTACCCACTCAATAGTTGAGATCTCTTGAGCTATCAACGCTCCCACTGGCAATTTGGCTCCCATTACTTGGGCAGCCCCTTCCAAGCTGTCTGAGCGTTTTCCCTGAGGCTCCATCTCACCCTATCTCTAAAAAACAACAACAAACCTCTACTCAGCTTACCAAAGTCTCCCATGCATGCCCACTCTGTGGTTCAGTGTTGGATCCCACCTCTGCCACCATTTGAAGGACTGCCAACCGGTCCTTTACTCAAGATCAGAGATCAAAGGTGCAAAACTGCCAGCCTTAGCTCTGCCGTCTTGACCTGATTCTCTCAGGGCCTTGCCCTTGGTATATACACTGGATTTAGCACTGAACCACAGAGGAACCACACACCCCGTGTGGGGTAAAACCAGGAAAGTTTATTTTAGGTAAACAGATTACAATAAAAGGTGGGGAATGAGGGAAGAGGGAGAAAGGTAGGGAGACACTTTGGTACATACAAGTAGAGCTATAAAACAACAAAACTAATTCTTTACTATATCAATACCCAGGCACTCCCTTTGTCTGGGGGTTAGTCCTCTTCCCAGGGCTTGCCTCAGCAAAAAAGCCCTACTCCCACAAAAGCGTGCAGACAACAACAACCCAAACAAGAAGCCGCAGCAGCAGTATAGATTCTTCCCCCCACCCCTCCTTTCAGTAGCCCAGGTGTCTTTAGCCAATCAGGATGAACTTCATCTGGGCCAGGCAGGGGAGGGGTGGCTCTTTGTATTTGCATGCAGATATCTGTGGCACCATCAGGAGCCATCAGAGAAACTATGTACATTTTGCATTTCCCAGCCCCCAGCTGGGATTATACTTGTTTACACATGTGGAGGTGTGTGTGTGTGTGTGTGTGTGGTGCAGGAAACTGACGCTTTTTCTCCAGAGGAGTTGTGGGCCAAAACATCTGGAGGGCCACAAGTTGCCAATCCCTGTTTTACATTAATAATAATAATTTATTAATATTAATAAATATTAAATTAATAAAGTATTAATAAAATATTAATATTAATGTAATATTAATATTGCATTTATATCCCACTTTCCCCCCCTATTACAAGGAATCCGAGGCGGGTTTTGACTTGGGTCAAAATGGGGTAGCTTTATACTCTCCGCTCCCCAAATATCCTTACACTGCAATTCTATACACACTTTCCTGGGAGGCAGCCCAATTGAACTTAGGGTTTAATTCTGAGTAGACATGCATAAGATTGCACTGTAAGTTAATTATTTCAGAGTGTCCAAATGAGAGCTATGGATACTTACGTACATTCTTTAACTTGCTCAGTGTTATTGACCAGCCAATGTGAAATAGATCCTTGATCAAAAACTAGAGGTGGGTGGGTGTGGATCCAGGATCTGTCTTCCACGAGAGGGAGTGGCTGCCCGCCAGAGGAAGGGCCCCTTGGTCTGAGTTTTGAGGATTCCCCCTTCCTTGCAACACCACAGCTCACCCCATTCAGCAGGGTCCCCTGATTCTCTGAGTAGTATTTTCACAGGGCTGGAGAGGCTGCTGTGGGAGGGAGGAGATGGGGGAAACTGCCAGAACAACTAATCAACCTTAAATCTGGATCCAACCCAATATTCGATAAGGTTTTTTTTAAAAAAAATCCCAAATAATCATAGTATGAAGAAAAGCAGACCGGGTCTCAATGTGCTTCTCCACCACACACATGTAAATAAGTGTAATCCCAGCCCTGGGGCATGCACTCGGAACCCGGTTTACTTAACCCTAACCTGAAATTTAAAAATAATATTTACAAATAGCCATTATTTCTGAGTAAACATGCAGAGGATCAGGCTGCAAAAAATAACTTGGGCTGCAGTCTTATGTACACTTTCCTGGGAGAAAGTACCATTTAACATAATGGGACTTACTTCAGAGCAGACATATATAGGATTGTGTAAGTGAGCAGTATTTCTCTCTCCCCTCTCCCCATTAACTCCTCCTTTTATTAAAGCTTGTCATTCCATTGCTGGATCATGACAACTAACAAACAAAAAAGCTCCAGATTCCTTCCTCTGAAACCATGTGAACCCACTTTCCCCAAAGAGTTGGATAAGGAGAAGGAGAAAAATAAATCCATTTGTCCATTTGTCTAAAGTCCAATGCAATTCGGAACAACTCTTACCCAGCACCCTCCCCTCTTGAGAATTCCAAGACTTGCTGTGGATGGAATAAACTAGAGAAAGAAAGACCAGGATAGGATAAGTGTGAAGGACCAGCACCCGGGTCCTATGCGTGAGTTCAGCGCTTAACGGGTTAACCGGCACTGAGTTACAGCCCGTACAAGCAAGTGGAAACGACTAGGAGGTTTGCGCACACACAAGAGGAAACTAGAGCCCTTTGACTGACTAAATAAGGCTTTATTTATTTACACAATATATGGAGCGGAACTAACAGCTTTCTAGGAATACTACAACGTCAATATGACCTGACGTGACCCCCAAGTTTATCAATGAACAGGCTCCCAGGCTAGCGCTTTGGGATTAGTCAGTTACCTTAGACTAAAGACTTCACGCTAGTCAATTTCAGCCTGGCTCCGGGTCTGTCCGATCCGGGGAGGAGAACAGCATACACCAGCCGCTGCTAGAGGATGGATCTTGATCAAAAGCACCCCGTGTTCCCAACAACCAACAAAAGGAGGGGAGAGGGGTTTTCTACCCCTGGGTTTCCCGCTCTCCCCGCCCTCAAGGGTCAGGTGGGGCTATGCCTGCCCCTTCGTGTCAGGTGGGCTTATTCCTGCCCGGGAAGAAGGTGACGTGTTGGGTACTTTACAGCTCTTTGAGACTGCCCTGTTAGTTTGATGGTCTTGATGGTCCTTTCCTGGGTTTTGTGGATTCCAACCGATACTCTCCATTGTTGGGATGCTGGTCCGTCTGGCTGCTTCCCTGTAACCCAATCTCCCTTCCTTGCCCCCTCCCCCTTGGAAGGAGACTGGTGTGTGCATGTATACTCATGTCAGGCCTTCTCCACAATAAGAGAGGAAAGAGGAAAAGAAGAATGGTAATTGGAAATGGAGGGGGAAGAGAGTGCAATCTCAGCCATGTTTGCTGGAGAATGCAGGGTGTTGTAGGACTTTTTTCTGTCTAAACATGCATAGGATTGCATCCTTAATTAACTTTATGAGGTGAGGTGGCTTCTTTTAAATGGTAAAACATAGGAGGTGGAGCTAGCACGCCTAAGAAATGGCGGCGTAGAGGGAGAGCTCCTCACCCTAAAACTAAAAAGGAAGACTCTACAACATTTAAAAAAGCCCAACAAACAACAAAAACTTAAAGTTCTGATGGGGAATGACAGAGGAATCTAGCAAAACGAAAAACAGCGAGATTACACACTACTTTCCCTACAAAGAAAGAAAAACACTGCACAAGGCAGTACAGCATACTCAGAGAATAAAAATGGCTACTAGAGAAGACAGAGGAGAACACACAGAAGAGCCAGGATCAAGCGCACAGATGTTGAATAACGAAATGAAGGAGGCAATATTACAACAATTAAAAACATTAAAACAAGAACTGATGAACCATTGGGCAGAACTGCTGGACACCAAACTGAAGGAAATAACAGAAACGGTGGAGGCAATAAAAACAACAGCAAATAAAGCTGCAGAAAAAGCTCAGCAACAGGAGGAAAAGATAAAAACCCTACAAAGAGCGGTAGCGGAAAATAAATCAAAGATTGAAGACCAAGAAAATCGCAACCGAAGGTGTAATCTGAGAATAAAAAACTTGGAAGAAGAAGCAGAAGGTGAAAACATTAAGGTTTTTATAGCAAAATGGCTGATCTCATTAACTCCAGACTGCCTGATAGAAGCTGATGACTTAGAAAGAGCTCACAGGGCACTAGGACCCAGAAGAAAAAACTCCAGCTTTCCAAGAGACTTGGTAATATGTTTCAGCAGATACAACAAGAAAGACGAATTCTTTAAAAAGCTAAGACTTTTAAAAGAAATAAAATATAATGACAAACCTGTAATGATTATGCAAGACCTGGCACCAGAGACGCTGCAGAAAAGAAGACTCCTCAAACCCTACACATTGAAACTACGAGAACTGGGGCTTAAATATCACTGGGGATTCCCCTTCAAGATAATAATCCCCAACAAGGGACACACGCTGATTGCAGCCATGGGAAATGACGGAGCTATTCAGAACGCTAGGCATCGAACTCCCGGCAGAGGCTACTCAGGAAGAAACAGATAATGGAGAAGAAGAAGCAGGCCAAGAGCCACAAGGAGGAGACGGCTGGAACACTGTAAACAGACACCGAAAAAACAGGTGGGAAAGAAATGACTATGAAAATCCACAGACCCCAAGAATCCTGAGAGCTCTGTCACAAAGGAAGAGATGAGAGAAACTGAGTAACAGTGAACCACAGGAGGTGACAAAAACAAAGTGAAAGACAATTGAAGTGTAGATATTCAAATGCATAGCAAAGGGAAGGGGGAGGAAAAGGGAGGAGGGAGACTAGCCCCAAAGGGGAGAGAAAATATTCTTTGTTTGTAGAGTCACGCTGTTTTAAACCATTGATAAAATTGGGGGGGGAGAAACTCTTGCCTCTATGTAGTCAATCTATGAAGGAATAGATTAACCTGCTCAGTTATAGTTTTAAAGAATCTGAAAAGAACAAACCATAGCCTCAAGGCAGGGTGAAGAACACGTGAATCACTCTCTCTGTAAGGGGAGGGGAGGATCTCACCTGCATTCGCAGCTTTAGTTATGCTAAGAGAGAGCTGCAAACGAGTTTTAAAGTTAGGGAAAATGAGAAGGTTGGGGAATGACAGGGGAGGGAGGGAGGACACGACTGAGCTGGGTGCGATAATGGGCAAGGCAGACAGAAATTGACATATGCCATGGGAGACCTTAAGATGCTAACTCTAAACATTAAAGGCATGGGGAATCAGTTAAAAAGGGCGAGGATACATAAACTAATAAGAGATCTAAAACCAAAAATACTATTTCTACAAGAGACACATAGAGCCCAAAAAAGGGAAGGAATTTTTAACAGTAGTCAATGGAAAACTGTACATATAGCAAAAGGAACAAACAAATCCAGGGGAGTAGCAATATTAATACATAACACAGTGGACTTTGCAATATGGCAAGTACAGAAAGACCCCAATGGCAGATATGTATTTGTAGAGGGAACACTAAATCAAAACAAACAAATAGTATTAGCCTCATTATACAGTCCAAACGAAAGACAGCTAGACTTCCTACATAAAGTTTTGAAAAAGTTGAGAACCTTTTCAAAAGCAGAGGCAATAATTGGAGCAGACACTAATTGGAACATGCAAGGAGCTGAACCTAGAAAAGTACAAAAAGATATAAGATTATATAATAAAACAGACTCACATAACACACGAGCAGGAAAACTTTTAAACATAATTCACAAATTTAATTTAAGGGAGGTATGGGCAGAACTTAACAACAAAGACTACACACACACATTTTGTTCCAGGGTACATGGAACTTTCTCAAGGCTAGACACAATTATGCTAACTAGTACACTGATGCAAAACGTCACAGTGGCAGATATAGGACCCATAAAAGTGACAGACCATGCACCGGTATCTGTCCAACTCACAGTAAACAACTATACCAAGAGCAATTATATATGGCGATTCAATCCCATCCTTTTAACAAACAAAGAAAGCAGAGAAAATGTACAAAAGGGAATAGACAACTACTTCACAGAAAATAAAGCAGGGGACACAACAGAAAGGACCAGATGGGAAGCAATGAAAGTGGTTCTTAGAGGACTGAGTATCAAAGAGATGAGCCACATGAATAAAAAGAGACGGACGCGAAAATCAGAAACAGAATTAGAACTAGAAAGACTTACTGTACAATATAAACGAACAGGGGAACAAAAGATCAGACAACAAATGGAGAAGAAAAGGACAGAATTAAATTTATTGGAATTAGATCAAACCATGATAAATTTACTATATATTAAACAAAAACATTATGAATTTGATGGAAAGGGATCCAAACTCTTGGCAAACAGGGTAAAAAAAAGGAGGGACAAAAACAAAATAAACGCTCTTAAAAACAAACAGGGGAATAAAACATATGACATAGAAGAGATGGGTGACATTTTTGTAGATTATTTTGAAAAACTATACAAAGGGGAAGAAAAAGACAGGAACACAATTAGAAAGTATCAGAGCAAAACAAACATCCCAGGACTAACTGAAGCAAGTAAACAAATCCTAGAACAAAGGATTACGATAGAAGAAATAACAGAAGCCATTAAAACACAAAAACCCAACAAGTCACCGGGACCCGATGGTTTTACAAGTGAATTTTATAAAGCATATACAGAATTATTAGCCCCAAGACTATTGTCATTATATAATGAAATTCTAGATGGAGCCTCACTTCCTAACACATGGACACAATCCAGAATCATCTTGATATTAAAACCAGGGAAAAATCCGGAGCTCCCAGAATCATACAGACCCATCTCTTTATTAAATATTGTGGAGGAAGGGGGGGCAGGCTTGCCCGCCACACCCCCACCCTTTCCTACTCCAAAGGAACCAAGACCCCCAGAGATCTCAAGGTACCAGATTGCCAGCCTCAGCTGTCTGCAATCCTACTTGGATCTCTGTTGAGGGACTCGCCTTTAATTGTGTAACCTGGATTTAGTTACTGAAGCTACAGAGCAATCCACAAGCACTATGTGGGGTAAAACCACGACAAGGTTTATTCTGGTAGCATTTAAACAACAAGATTAGGGGAAATGAGAGAAGTACAAAAGAGAGACAGAGAGACGTTAGTACACAGTAAAGCTGCAAAACAATAAAACTTGATTCTTTAATATCTCTCAGGCACACACCTGTTACCTGAGGGTGTTCTCTTCAAGGGTTAAATCTAGCACAGCCTCGCTGCCCGAGGGAGATTACCACACCTACCCGAAGGTCTGAGATGGGTAAAACTCTCACAAGGCTTGCCTTTACTAGAGCTCTCAATCCAGCTAATTTCACCAGGAGCTGCCTGGGGTCTTTGGCTTACCGCCATTACCACAGCCGGGTAGAACAAAGACCAAAACCCACGCTTTGGGAAATATACCTTTCCCCCCCTCCCCTCCTCCTTGTAACTCTGCTGCCTCTCAGCCAATTAGATTGAACTTCACCTGGCCAGTCAGGATGAGGGAGGCTCATGAGTCATGCCTCATGGCTTGAACTATTTACATATGAAAGCCCTATCCGAGGCTTTCGTTTCCTCCCAGCCCCCTCAACTGGCCCCACTTGGCTTACACATGAGGAGGCGTGTGTGTGTGTGCATGCAGGAACCCCCAAGGGCCCCTTTCTCCACACGCTAACTATGCACACCCCACCCCAGCCGGTTCACACCTGAGGTGTGTGTGTGTACCCCCAAAGGCTCGTTTCTCCACAAATATAGATTATAAAATATTTACCACCATATGGGCTAATAGATTAAAATTTGTGATAGGAGAAATAATACATGAAGATCAACATGGTTTTATTCCAAAAAGATATATAGCAGACCCTATACGCAGGCTATATAGCATAATAAAATACAGTAAAAACAACAACAACACCCCGTTAGCCATAATTGCTCTAGACTTGTTCAAAGCATTTGACAGTGTTAATTTACAGTTCTTACTCGAGAGCACATCTGTGTACAACTTTGCCCCAAATTTCTCTCACATTCTCAATGCCATATATAACAAAACAACAGCAAATATACGATTCAATTCTTATGATTCACGCCCTTTTCAACTAAATGCAGGAACCAAACAGGGCTGCCCCCTATCCCCTCTGTTATTCAATTTAGTTATAGAATTTCTAGCAGACAGACTCAGACATAATGACGCTATACAAGGTATACAAATTCAAGATCAACCATACTTACTCAGCATGTATGTTGATGATTTGATATTAACAATACAAAACCCAATAGAGGCATTGCAACCATTACGTCAAGAACTGCAAGATTTCCAAGCAGCGTCTAGCTTAAAAGTAAATTACGACAAATCTGACTTCATGAGTTATAATATAGGGGCAAACAATCAACTTGACATTTCTAAAAATCTACAAATTCCTATAGTTCACAAAGCCTTTAGATACCTAGGAGTTCAAGTTGCAAAAAACCCAAACAAAACCTTCACACTAAACTATTCCAAATTATGGGAAAATATCAAGAAAGACCTCAAAAGATGGAAAAGATTGAACTTAACCACAATGAACAAATTAGCCACCATCAAAATGAAAGTCATACCTAAATTCACATACTTTTATGTTCTACCCATAGAAGTACCTATGAGATGGCTTAAATCATGGCAAGACACCCTAGAAAAATTTATATTTAATGGTAAAAAACCATGTATGGCAAGAAATCTCAGATACAGACCCACCATTGATGGAGGGTGGGGAATTCCTTCACTAAAATTATACTATGAAGCTTACCAACTGAGACATCTATTATCATTCATGGCAGATAATAAAAATAAACATTGGGTCAAAATAGAAATTTTTTTGTTAGCACAAGATAATCCACACACAATACCCTTTGTCAAAAAACGAATAACACAAGGTATACAAAATCAACACTCCAACATGGAAATAATATTAAAGATATGGAAACGAAGAAAGGAGACACTGATGCCAGGAATTTCACCATTAATACCACTCTATGCACACCCAATATTTTCCAATTAAAGACATACAGACATCTAGAGAATCACTGAAAAATAATAACCTATTGATATTACGAGACTTATATAATAACTCACAACCACTACCAAGAGACACATGGAGAAACACATTATGAAATACGGCAATTACTTGGTTACAATGGTCCCAAATAAGCTCATTCATTAGACTAGAGAATGTGAAAAAACAAGGCACCAGAGATCTGACACAATTTGAAAAGATATTATTAACTTTTACAGATCAGGGAAAAGGATTAATGTCAGATTTATATGCACTTCTGATAAAAACAGACATGGGAAATAGCCTTCCTCTTAAAAGAAAATGGGAAAGAGAATGGGGAATGCAAATAGAAGATGAAGAATGGGAAAATACGTATATGGGATGAATTCCCATTTAAAGCGATTTCAACAAAATTCAAAGAACTCTCACTGAAAATAATACAGAAATGGCACTGGACTCCTCACAAAATCTAAAAAAAGGGGGGGATATGTTAAAAATCCTGACTAAAACATAAAGCAGAAACTTAAAAGTCAAGAAAAATATATGTAAAATACACTGAATTTATAATATCAAGATATGTAAAATTATATTTTAAAAGAATTATATATATATAAAAATATAACAAAATATAAAACATGTAAAAGCCAGAAAACTTAATAGACATGTAAATAATAGCTCCTCATAGGCTGAAGAAGATCTTGAATGTTTTTTTCAAACAAGAGGGCTTTTATCTCTGGGTGCGATATTAATGCCAATGTTTTTTTGTTTGTTGCTCTCAGGAGGTTGGTAAATGAGACCAGCATTGAATTGAGAAAACAGAATAATAGTCTGTAAAAGGAATTGAGTGTGAACTACAGTGCCACTGAAGAAGGCCTTCAGGGCCGAAACGGGTTTGGCTTCATCATCCATCAACAGAAAAGCTTCTTTGCTGAAAAGACTTATCTCTGGAAGCAACAAACAAAAAAACATTGGCATTAATATCGCACCGAGAGATAAAAGCCCTCTTGTTTGAAAAAAACATTCAAGATCTTCTTCAGCCTATGAGGAGCTATTATTTACATGTCTATTAAGTTTTCTGGCTTTTACATGTTTTATATTTTGTTATATTTTTATATATATAATTCTTTTAAAATATAATTTTACATATGTTGATATTATAAATTCAGTGTATTTTACATATATTTTTCTTGACTTTTAAGTTTCTGCTTCCTCACAAAATCTCTCATATTAATAAAAACTACTCTCCCCTATGCTGGAGAGCCTGTGGAGAAATCGGATCACACAAACATATGTGGTGGTCCTGCAAGCAAGTATCCCGCTTCTGGACAATAGTTTTCAAAGAAATATCTAAAATTGTAGGGACAGAGATAAATAAAACTCCAGAATTAGCAATATTAAACATTTTTCAAAGAGATAATAAAAATTTATTATACAAGAACCTGATAAGATTTCTATTACAAGCTGCTAAATTACTAATAGCAAGAGGATGGAAAGATGCCAAAGGGCTAACCATCAATCACTGGTATAATGTGGTATGGGAAATTGCATTAATTGAAAAACTAACTCAAAAATTGAGAATTGCAGGGGGGGAAAGAAAGCAAACTCTTTTGAAGCAGAATGGTGGCCTTTTATCCAATTTTCATACAGAACATCTACAACAAAAATACCTCAAGCCTTCCAGCACATTTGGATGCAATAAACTTACAAATATCCACCTATCACAAAACTGACTACTTTATGGACGAAAAAGACTCCGGAAAAGGCGCCCAGCCAGATTTGTTCCTTTGAATTTTGGTTTGGGGGGAGGGGGATTTACTTTGTTCTGATCTAATACAATTTCTGTAATGGATTAGATGTTTTGTTGGTTGTTCGGTTGTTTTGTATATGTTAAAATTCAAATAAACAAATTAAAAAAATAAAAATAAATAAATGGTAAAACATATTTAAAAGCCCCACTGGGGAGGGGCCATAGCTCAGGGGTAGAGCACATGCTTTGCATGCAGAAGGTCCCAGGTTCGATCCCTGGCATCTCTAGGTAGTGCAGGTAAAACACTCACCTGAAGCCCTTGAGAGCTGCTGCTAATGGGAACTGGGCATGTTTAGCCTTCAGAAGAGGAGACTGAGGGGAGATATGATAGCACTCTTCCAGTACTTGAAGGGTTGTCACACAGAGGAGGGCCAGGATCTCTTCTCAATCATCCCAGTTTGCAGGACACGGAATAATGGGCTCAAGTTACAGGAACCCAGCTTCCACCTAAACATCAGGAAAAATTTCCTGACTGTTAGAGCAATAAGACAATGGAACCACTACCTAGGGAGGCTGTGGGCTCTCCCACTCTGGAGGCATTCAAGGTGCAGCTGGGCAGCCATCTGTCAGGGATGACTCGATGGCCTTATAGGCCCCTTCCAACTCTACTTTTCTATGATTCTATGAACCAATGGTCTGACTCAGTATACGGCAGCTTCCTATGTTCTTATGGCAGTGTACTGAGGCACTCTGCATGCAGCCTCCCCAGCACTTCCTGGAACATTTAACGTGCTGGTTTTGACCTTTAAAGCCTTAAACAGTTTGGGACCAAATTTCTTGGAGGACTGCCTTCACCCATATCAGCCTGCCCAAACTTTAAGATCAGTAGGAGAGGCCCTTAGCATTTCCCCACTTGTGAGAGCAGTTAGGTGGGCAATTACACAAGAGAGGGCCTTTTCTGCTGTGGCCCCACACATCTGGAATAAGGTGCTATCAGGGGTCCGCCAGGCCCCATCACTGCAGGCTTTTAGGAATGTCCTGAATACATCCTACTTTACTCTGGCCTTCCCCTGATTATGTTTTATCAGTCTGAGTTATAGCTTCAGTTGTCTGTTGCAGGTTTTGTTTTATGCTGATGTTTGTTGTTGTTTTTAGAATGTTTGCTGCTGTTGCTGCTTTTGCTGGGGGGGGTTTTTATTACCACATTGGTTTTTATTATGTGAGTTCTACTGTTGTACAGCACCTTGGGAGGGCTCCTGCCCTGAAAGGTGGCCAAGAAATATTTTAAATAAAATAGTAAATAAACATGACATCATATAGTCCTAACCCTCCTTTTGGTATAATCTGTTGCCTGCAGCTATGTGGAAGAAGTTAAAGGTGGAGGGGGTGGGGGAAGAAGTTTGTGGTGGCTAATTAAATCCTTTGCTGTGCTGAACCCACTGAACTTCTGAAAAACCCAAAAATTCCAGTTTGGGGCAGTAAAATTAGATGCTTATGAAATTCCACAGGGAACTCTTCCTGCCCTTCCCCCTCCCTGTTCAAACTTTCATTGCAAGCAAGCTTCCAGCAGTGAGCATAGAAGAGTAGAAAAGTAGGGGGAGAAAAAACAAAAGAAGGGGCAGACAGTAGAAGGAAAGGTGGCTGCGTCTCCTGTAGTTTAAAAGGCTTCTGCCTTCATACTACCCCCCAATTAGTCTGCCAAGGGAGGGAGTCTTAATGTCTCCTAGTCACTGCAAGGCCGCTGAGCTCAGAGGGAAGAGGCAGGCTTGTAAGGCAGATGATGTCATTGGGGCATCTCAAAAGATCGGGGGTTCAGCTCAAGATCTGGGACCAGTGCCAGCATTATATGAGTGCATGGCAGTTTTTGCAACTGAGGTGCACTTTTGAGTCATGGCACTTATGGGAATTGCTGTGGACTCAACGCATCTTCTGCCAGTACACACAGTACACAATGGCAGGATCATGTGGACAAGCAATGTGCTTTCTTTTATTTTTAAAAAATATATGAGCCTGGACATTTTAGTTTGTGCTACCGTATCAGCTGCTGTAGTGGAGATTGCAAGACATACACAGGAGCTAGGCCAGTGTACCCGAGACTCAGCTGTTCAGAATTGCACAGATACAGTGGTAAGTTTTGAAGTGCAGGCACCTACAGCCATGCCCCAAGGGGGTGTGTGTGTGTCCAACAATTCAGGTAACTGTGTTCATCCATATTAACAAACCAGTTCTAGCAGATTTCATCTCCACCAGGAACAGGTCTTCCGTGAAGCAAGTGTCTTAATTGCCCATTCAAGACCAAGCCATCCCAAAATACTTTACATATATTGTTGGTTCCACTACACTACTGTACAGTGGTAGATACAGTTGCAGCAAAGAGAGTACAGTCCCCCTTCAGTGCTTAATGGCAGTGGAGGCTTGCCATAGAGGGCAAAGGGGGCAGAGCCCCACCTAACCTGTCCTGCCTAACCTGCTTCTCATTGCTTGTGTCCCAGACCTTGTTTCCCTCCATAGGATGCAATATAAGGTGGCCGGCAGCAGCAGTACAACAGTGTTTGTTCTTCTTTACTTCCTGCTTTGGCTAGGGGGAACACTGGGCATGTGCGATAAGTTGCACATGCTCAGAACATTTCCCAAGGAAATACTTTTTTTCCTATGTAAATGCCTGTAGGGGAAGAATAGGCCTTTCAGGGAGGGGTCAGGGCTGCCTGTCCCTTCGCAGGCCCAAAGCCTGGATTACTCAAGAATGCCCTCCAGCTGTGAGCTGGAGAGCGAAAACTGACTGGTTGTTCTCCCTCGCTCCCCCCTCCCTTCATCTATCTCATGGCTATAGGGGCAAAGGGGAGTCAGCCCTCAGCCAGTCAGACATCTGCAAAATCACCCCATCTCACGTACACCATGCCTCATGACTGGACTGCCTGTGCAATGCAACTAGGCAGGGAGATCACAGGCATTCAAAGAGAGCAGGAGCAGCAGCAACTGTGTGTATAACGTGTATAGCCCTTCCCCTGCCACCCTCACAGTCCACTACAAGAAACTTTTCTGGACAAGCTCATTGTTTGAGAAGAAGAAAAGGGTAAGAAATGCACACTTGTTGAAGGATATGTGTTTGGGGTGATTATTTATGCAGCTCCTCAAATTCATGAAGCTTATGTAGCTTAAACCTTCATCCTGCATCGTGCAGTGCTTTCCTTACCCCAGGCTCACATTGACTGGGTTCAGACAAGTTTCCCACAATGGCCCCTAGTGTTCCTCTGAGGCATTGTGGGAAATTTAAATGGTGGCTACGCCCAGCCTCCCAGTACAGAGCCCACTGGCAGAGGAAGGGGTCCACTTGAGAACAATTGATCAATTATGGAGCCAGTTACTTGTGTGAATTCTTTTATTGACATCTCACTCTTTTTTAAATTTTGTCTGTAGTGGTACAGCAGTCCTTCCCACTGCCCAGTGGTCCATTCTTGCTACTCTGAATTACAAAGGCAAGAGAAATCACATTACGATCACTACCATGGCGTGATCTACCATGTGTGTGAATCATCATTCCAATGATCAAACCGTCATGATTAAATGGTGGCAAATGGAATGTCTGACATACATTTAATGGCTCCAATCCAGCATGGGAAGAACGGTGGACCGAACTAGACCAGTGGGTGGCCAATGTTTGTTTATTCACGTGAATCTCCTGAGCCCTTCCCCTGCCACCCTCACAGTCCACTACAAGAAACTTTTCTCCCAACCAGCTTACTGAGGGGAGGTATGATTGTGCTCTTCAAGTACTTGAAAGGTTGTCACACAGAGGAGGGCCAGGATCTCTTCTCGACCATCCCAGAGTGCAGGACACAGAATAATGGGCCCAAGTTACAGGAAGCCAGATTCTGCCTGGACATCAGGAAAAACTTCCTGACTGTTAGAGCAATATGCCAATGGAACCAACTACCTAGGGAGGTAGTGGGCTCTCCAACACTGGAGGCATTCAAGGTGCAGCTGGACAGGGATCTGTCAGGGATGCTTTAACTTGGATTCCTGTGTTGAGCAGGGAGTTGGACTCAATGGCCTTAGAGGGCCCTTCCAACTCTACTGTTCTATGATTCCAGCATTGCAACTGAGCAGGGAGAAAAGAGCCTGAAGTGATGGGCAAGAAGGATGTAATGTAGGGATCAGGTCCCTCACCCATAAACTCATTTCAATGAACTAATATTACTATTCTTACTCATTATTTATATAGTGCCACCCGTGTTCATGTTGCTTTACAGCCGGGATGTTGAACTTCTTTCAGCCCGAGGGCCACATTTCCTTTCAGAGAGGCTCTCAGGAGCCGCATTCCAGTGGTGGGCAGGCCCAAAGGCAAAAAGGTGTGGCCAAAATACCAGCATACTGTAGCTTAAAGCTCTTACTCCTAGCAACTACGCCCTAGGAGAGGCATTGCAACCTTTTAGAATAGAGAAAAAAGCAACACAAAAGCCAGGAAATCACCAAACGATCAGCAATTGGGGGAAAGGGGGTGAGGAAGCTCTGCACATACAGGAGGGAAGCCCACATAGCAGGAGCAGAAGGGAGCTTGAGGAAGGAAATGGGAAGTATGAGGCAGTGAGTGTGGATTACCAACTGAATCCTAAAAACTTAACACAGAACCATTCATAACAGCTTACATTATTTTGGTAAATATGAATCTTAAAGTGTCTCTTTAATTCCATTCCTTACAGTCAATAAAGCGCCTCTCTTGCATGGGTTCTCGCGTGAGAAATGAGGCTTGACCTCTGAGAGAAGCGTTTCCCACAATCCGAGCATTCATGTGGCTTCTCTCCCGTGTGGATTCTCTGGTGCCTCATAAGGACTGAACTCTGACTGAAGCTCTTCCCGCAGTGCGAGCATTCGTAGGGCTTCTCTCCCGTGTGGGTCCGGCTGATGCGTTCTAAGGCTCGAGCTGACAATGAAGCACTTCCCGCAGTCCGGGCACTCGTATGGTCTCTCCCCCGTGTGGGTTCTCTCATGCGCCACAAGGTTCCCCCTCTGGACAAAGCTTTTCCCGCAGTCTGAGCACTGGTACGGTTTTTCCCCGATGTGGATCTGCTGATGTGTGAGGAGGGCAGAGCTCAAGCTGAAGCTTTTCCCACAGTCCGAACATTTATATGGTTTCTCTCCCGTGTGGGTCTCCTCATGGACAATAAGCCTTGAGCGGTGAATAAAGGTCTTCCCACACTCCGAGCACTTATGCGGCTTCTCTCCCGTATGGGCCCTCTCATGTGCCACTAAAGTTGACCGGTCAACAAAGCTTTTCCCGCACTTGGCGCAACAGTAAGCTTTCCCCCCTGTGTGGGTTCTTTTGTGTACAATGAGGCCTGACTGATGAGTGAAGTTTTTCCCACACTCCAGACACACAAATGGCTTCTCTCCCGTGTGGGTTCTCTGATGTGCATCGAAGCTGGTTTTATGTCGGAACAATTTCCCACAGTCCGGGCAAGCGTACGGCTGCTCTGCCATGTGCAGCTTCTGATGCCTGTAGAGATGCGAGCTGAGACGAAACTGTTTCCCACAGTGAGAGCATGGAAACGGCCTCTCTCCCGTGTGGGTTCTCTCATGTGCAGTAAGGTTGGATCGGTAATGGAAGCTTTTCCCACACTGCAGACATTTGTGGAGTTTCTCAGTGATGTTGGCTTCGCCGCAGGGAACGAGGACCGAGCCCTGGACACAGGTCTTCTCACATTCAGTGACTTCCCCTTTCCCCTCATCTTTATTATGGCTTCTCTGATGCTCAATGGTTTCGCCAAAATCTTTGTAGGCGCCTTCACAAGAAGTGGATTTCCCAGTTGGATTTCCAAGCTGACTTTCAGCATCATTTCCCTGCAGATGCTTCTTTGGCGTACGCATGCCCTCCACCTCACTCACAGACCTGTCACCTAAACAAAATAGAATCACTGCATTACAGAACGTGGAAGGGGCCATTCAACCTTGTCTTATGACTGCTAAGGGCTGGGTGCCTTCCACAATTCCAGGCAGGCACAGAGAAAAAGACCGAGAAATTGGTAGTGTCCTGATCATTTCAGCTCTCACTTTCAAAAAAGCAAGCTTCTTTTGGGCTGAAAGTACCACGGGCAACGCCTGGTAAATGAACTAAAGCAGGGGTGTTGAACTTCTTTCAGCCAGAGGACAGAATTTAATTCCAGAGAAGCTCTTGGGGGCCACATTCCAGTAGTGGGTGGGGCTGAAGGCAAAGGGAGGTGGGGCCAAAAGGAGGCGGGGCCAAAATACCCAAACTGCCAGCATATTTTAGCTTCGAGCGCTTACTGCTAATAACTAAACCTGAGGAGAGGCATTTCAACCTTTCAGAATGGCGGGGGGGGGGGGATACCATGCAAAATAAGTGGCCGGTAAAAAGGGGTGGGGCCAGGAGTAGGGGACATAGCCATCTGGGGAAACCTGGTGGGCCAGACTGGGCCGCCATGTGGGCCAGATCTGATCTGTCAGCCTGAGGTCCAACACCCCTGACCCAGGGGGGGCTGGTGACTCCTATGTCAGTGGGGCTCCTTATCCATTGCAGCTTGTATTCTGAGCTTTATAGGAGCAATCCATGGGGCTCCCTGGTGGTGAACCTATTTTGGGGGATGGAGTACAGCACTGCGGACAGCTCCTATAAAGCTGAGAATAAAAGCTGCAAGGGATAAGGAGCCCCAGTGACACGGCAAGTCACCAGCCTCCCCTGCTGGCCTGATCTAAAGCCAGAGTGGTGCTTCAGCAGCCAGAAGGTGGCCACTAGTGGCCAGCAGGAGAAGGGAATGGGCAATTCAGGGAAACTGGTAGTGACAAAAAGTATTTTGTTACTGCAGACAGTAACTAGCTTGATTCATAGTGGCTTGGGTTCCTGGGCAGGATGCAAGTTTTGAGTGCGCCCCGTACATTCTCTCATTCCACTGAACGGACGGCATGCACCCCTGGGGCGGTGGGGGGGGGAAGTAAGACCAAGCCCTTGGGGATGCTGTTGCAGAAAGGGGCACCGTTTGTCATCTACTGCCTGATGCTGGATGGCCCAGCCCCAATGCTGGAAGGGGATTCTGCAGCGGCGGGCAAAATATGCAAGCCCCCCTTCCACACAGCATAACAACAGGCATTTCACCAGCAAATAATAAAATGCAATTTGGGGGGAAGCTGTCATCTCGTATTGGACCAATTGCTGCTGGGGTAGGAGGTAGCTTCCCAGGTCCCACAGAACGCTTCTTTAGGCAGCTGTAGAACCTTGCATAACCAGTGAAAGGTGGTTGAGCTGGAGATGTTGCCTTACTTTTTTGAGGGGGGGGGTAATATTACCGGAGCAATTTGCCCTCCCAGCTTCTCCCTTTATCTCCCCGTTGGCTAACTTTAGACTGTAAGATCCTTAGGGCGGTGATCCAACGGGGAGGGGGTGCTTTTACTTTAAAGTGCCACATATATTAATGGCACTGGACAAGATGATGATGATAAATAATAATAATAATAATAATAATAATAACAATAACAACAACAATAATAATAATAGGCCTGTGGCTTACGCTGGCTCAGCTTGTCTGAGCGTGGAAAGCTAAGCAGGGTCAGGCCTGGTTATTACTTGGATGGGAGACCCCTCTTCTAGTTTTCTGCATTGAGCAGAGGGTTGGACTCGATAGCCTTGTAGGCTCCTTTCAACTCTATGATCTATGAAATGTGAGCCATAAAAAATACCAAAGATGCTGCAGCACAGGGGTGTGCAGAAGGTAGTTCTCCAGATGTTTTGGACTTCCACTCCCAGAAGCCCCTGCACTATGGCGGGTTCCCGCACCCCTTCTTTGGCAAAGGTCCCGACTCCCGATCCTTCTGGATTCTCCTCGGACCTTTGAGCCTTAATAGCTGCAGCCTCTTCTCTCTGTGTGTCTCTCCTTCCATTCCCGATGCGGTTCACATGAGCAATCCCAGACGGTTCCCTTCTCCCTCCCCATTCAGCGGTTCACATGGGGAGGGGAGCCTAGCCCGCCCCGGATCCAGCAAGCCCCTGACCTAGGAAGCGCAGCCGAAATGAGGAGCGACAGCGCACCAGGGGCGGCGCGCTCTCCTCCGGCATTCCGGCGCCCTCTGCTGGGAGCAGCCCAATGACGCCCCCCCCCCGCCCCCCACTTCACTTCGCCTCTCCTGTGAGATCAAGTAAGATTTGGGGCGGGAAAAGAAGCCCTCTTAAAGGGCGCAGTCCTATGCGTGTTTGGGCCGGAAAAAAGGCCTACAATTCCCAGCATGCTGGCTGGGGGATTCTGGGAGGTGCAGGGCCTTTTTCTCCCTAAACATGCAGAGGATTGCGCCCTAAAAAGCTTTTCTTGTCTGAAAGAACTTGTGAGCTTGGTTTCGGCACTTATGCCGATATCTACCAATACAGCTGCCAAAATCTCATTGCCCTTATACAAATCTATTGCGCTACCACAGTTGGAACACTTTACAGTTCTGGTCACTGCACCTAGAAAAAGTTCAGAAAAAGGGCAACTACAACGATCCATGGGCTGGAGCAACTCCCCTATGTGGAAAGGTTACAGCAGCTGGGAATGTTTAGCTCAGAAAACAGGCGAGTAAGGGGGGCATGATAGAGGTGTACAAAATTATGCATGGTGATGGTGTGGAGAAAGTGGACAGGGAGGCATTTCTCTCCCTCTCCCACAATACTAGAACCCAAAGTGGTCGTCCCATGAAGCTGATTGGTGGGAGATTCAGGACATATAAAAGGAGGGACCTCTTCACGCAGCGCAGAGTTAAAATATGGAATTTGCTTCCACAAGATGGACTTACAGCAACCCCTGACAACTGGCTATGCTGGCTGGGGCTTATGGGTGTTGTAGTCCAGCATTACCTGGAGTGCAGCACCGAGTCACCTACCCGTGCTGTAGGCTCTTACCTGGGCAGAAGTCAAGGGGCTTCAAAAAGGCCCAGCAATGGAATGCAAAAGGGAGGCTCTGTGGGTGGTTTGGGTGCCTAAGCAAGCAGCTGTGTAGGGTTATGCAAGTAACCAGTGGAGGCCGGTGGCTGCAATGTCAGTGGGTGAGGTATCCACTCTGGGCTTTAGTCTGAACTTTAAAGGAGCTCTCCATGGTGCTGCGCACAAACCCCCACCCCATTCGGTTCAGCACCAGGGACAGCTCCCTAAAAGTTCAGACTGCGACCTGGAGTGGATACAGCACCCCACTGGCACTGGAGCCACCAGCTTTCCGCGGCAAGTATAACCCTACACAGTATACAAGTAGGAAGCCAGGTGTGTAGGGTTATACAGGTAAGCAGTAAAGGGGACCCTAGGGGTGTGCACCTTGGGGTTATTTGGGTTTTTAAAAGTCATTAATTATCATAATGAAAACAAACCAGTTTTTGGAGTTCTCCCTGAAGCATCACACCCCCAAAAAACCCACCAGAGCTCCGGATGCTGACAGAGATCGGCTCATCGGTTTGCAGTGGCTCCCAGCGATTTCTATGGTCCTGAAATTGGGCAAAAATATGATTCTGGATGCTTCCAGACTGAGGGGTGCTAGCGCTAACAGCCAGGAGGCATTATGCAGATATTCTGTCTTTATAATATTCTTCACGGATTTACCACGGTAATAAAAAAGACAGAAGGGGTGGGAAAACACGGGCGGGTTACGTCAACTGGAACCTCCGTAAAATTCTGTGGATGGGGCAGGCCGATGGTGCCATAAAAGCCTCATCTAGAAGCTCTCTCCTGCTTCTCTCACACACACCACTTGGCAAATTTCCCTGACCAGCACATACAGTCTGAAGCCAAGGGAAGATCAGTAAACAGAGGGACAGAATTATAAGGATGCCCCCCTCCCCTCTCCTGTGGGGTAGGTAACCCCCTTCAGGGGAACAGAGAAAACAGACCCCTCCCTCACAGGGCTATAGGGGTACACCATGGCAGAGGCCGTGCAAGTGGGCGTGGCTTCACTCAAAGGGGGCGAACACAATGTGTCCACTGTCCAGCTCTGACAGCTGCGTAAGTTTGCTTGGAGGCTTCGCTAAGGGCAATTCCAAACCGTGCAAAGCCAGGTCTGTTTGCTGCTATTTTGATATAAAAGCAGAGCTCTCTTGGTGTGCTAAAATTAGTTTAAAGGTGCAATCCTATGCTAAACATGCATAGGATTGTGCTCTAACAGTTTTTGGAGCCTTCATTTCCCGCCCGCCCCTGCCCCGTCCCACTTAAAATGTAAACAATATAAGGAAGTGTATGCCATTGTGTAGTCATGTCCTCAAATATTTACAAGTATTTCGACAACAACAAAATATATATTTTAAAACATTTTTATACTGCTCACTTGCTATTAGAAATCTTGAAGTGGTCCACAATGGTACAAATACGTTAAAATCAAGTCCAAAAATACAAATATCACAATAAAACTGATCAAAATATATCAAAACGTAAGACTGCAGAGTTTCCAAGTAAAGTTTTGAATTTATTTATACTGTATATAACATCTTATCCACATTGGCAGCGTACTTCTACACATCCCTACTCAGAAGTAAGACCCATTAAGTTTACTGGGGTGTACTCCTGGGTAAATGGGTCATTTAGGGCGCAATCCTATGCATGCTTAGACAGAACATCCTATGCATGTTTAGGCAGGGAAAAAAGGTCTACAACTCCCAGCATGCTGGGAGCTGTAGGCCTTTTTTCCCTGCCTAAACATGCTTAGGGGATTGTGCCTTTAGGATTGCAGTTATTTAATTTTTTTCATTAACCAAATCCATCAGTTCAAATAGTTTTGGCTATTAGACAAACCTCCAATATACTTATTCAACATGTAAAATCAATGCAGCATCTTGTTTTGTTTACCACCTATAACAAGCTAAATCAGATCCCAACCAATTTCAGGGCATTGGGAAATTTTCTGGAACATTTTCCAGTGAACTCACACTGCTAAGGATCCTCTCTACAAGAGGGCAATCATAGAAATGCCCACAATGGGGGAAAGCCTTTGGAGAGTTGCTTGTGTGTTGCACTGTGAGTGCTGTTATTTATGTTGCCAATCAGAGGCAGTATGCCTATGTACACCAGTTACTGGGGAACATGGGCAGGAGGGTGCTGTTGCACTCACGTCCTGTTTGTGGGTTTCTTGCAGGAAGGTGGCCAGCCACTGTGTGAACAGAATGCTGGACTAGATGGACCGTTGGTTTGATCCAGCTCTTATGTTCTTAATAACACCCATACACAAGTGTAGGTATCAGCAGGTTTGGGGGACCCCAAAGTTCGAAAAAGTACAAAGAAATCTTTAGGGGGGGAAGTAAAGATGGGGAACCCCAAAACCAGCATAGTCAAGTCTGAGTGTGTTCTGTCTCCATAGAATGCTGACTGATGGGGCGGGAACATAAAACTGGGGTGAGGGGGAATGAAATTGAATGAGTGAAACCCTGAAAAGGAAGTACACACAGCAACATTTCATTGCAGGTCCTACACAGATGGCTTTAAAAGGGGATTAGACAAATTCAGGGAGGAGGAGGCTATAACACAGCAATCCTATGGCCGCTAGACAGCATTTAGAAGACCATAAGATTGCTCAGATCCCCAGCTCCGAGGTTGGAAAATCGACCTCAGAGCTGGGGCTCTGTGCTCAGATCCTACCCCACCCCCAGCAGCCAGCAAGAGCCACACAGCTGTGTCTCCAAGGTCATAAGAGCGACCTTGGAGAAGGAGTTGAGTAGGCGTTCTGGGGGGCAGGGAGGGTACAATACTGGCACCGCCAAGATACAACATATCCTGGGGCCGCCAAGATACAACATATCCTGGGGGCATCTCAGCCCCTTTCCCTCCCGCTCCAAAGCACCACAGTTAGACAGCTGAAACTGGCCCTCTAGCTGCTTTGCAGGGCAAGAGGAGTGGGGAGGCGACCTTCACCTCCGCACTCCTCCTGCCTTCCATAGGATGCCCATAATCCTCCAATTTCAGAGGGCTACGGGCAGCCTCATTGGACTGCGCCCTAAATGACTGATAGTTGTGGTGATGTCTATACGGAACCTCAAGTTCCTAGGCAGTCTGTCTCGCCATACCAGTTGCTAGGGATCAACAGCAAGAGAGAGCTATTGCTCTTATATCCTCCTTGTGGCCTTCCCGGTCAGCATTTGGTTGACCACTGTAGAAAACAGGTATGCTGCATCTGCCCCTTGCATTACCTGCAGAAGAAGAAAGACCCTTTCCCTCTTTGGGATGGAATACTAAAGACAAGACACATAAGAACTCAAAATAAAACCAGCTTACAATATTTACATTCGTTAATTTTTATAACCAGCATCCTGCTTTTTTCTACTATAGTTAAGTACTTCAAAATGTCTCACAATTTTTTTTTTAGCAAAACAGTATGAAACCCACAATTTAGCTAAAGTAATCATAATGAAAACCAACCAGTTTTCAGGGTTCTTTCTTAAGCATCACACCCAAAAACCCCCCACCAAAGCTCAGGATGCTGATAGAGATCTGCTCTATCATCGGTTCTCAGCGGCTCCCAGTGATTTCTATAGAAATCTTCTGACTTCTATGGGACTTAGTAAATGAGGTGAAATTGGGGCAAAAATATGATTCCAGATGCTTCCAGATGGAGGGGTCCTAGCGCTAACAGCCAAGAGGCATTATGCAGATATTCTGTCTTTCTGTTCTTCATGGATTTTCCACGGTAATAAAAAAGACAGAAGGGGTGGGAGAACATGGGATGGTTATGATGACTGAAAGATGTTATCTGGAACCTCCGTAAAATTTTGTGGATGAGGCAGGCCGATGATGCTATAAAAGCCTCATCTGGAAGCACTCCCCGCTCCCCCCATCTCTCTCACACACACCACTTGGCTCATGGTGGCCAAATCTAGCCTCCAGTTCAACAGTGGCACAGGGTACACCCCTATAATTCCCCCCCCCCCATGAAAGTGAATGGCTTCTATTTTCTCCCACAAAAGTGAATGGCTCCTACAGAATTGGGGTGGGATTAAGGTGCTTTTTGTGGAGACAATGTTGTGGTTGGGGGCACAAATGTGGTCACACACACCCCATCCCCACCCATGGATGGACTCCATTGACAGACACACCACTGACATTGGGAGGGGTGTGATGCATTTCTGGGCTCCTGATTTTGGGGGAGCCCTTATGCAAGTATGCCTATATACCCCAGTTGCTCATATTTTAGTAAATATCTTATAATCTACATTCAATAAAGATATTGGTGTATAAGAGTCAAGGCTACATTTATCTTTATTTGGTTTGGGTATCAATGTTATTATAGTTTGTGTCCATGTTTTCAGGGGGGGAGGCGGCCCTTCTTGTATTTCATGATATAATTTCTTCAGTTGCGGCACCAACACATCCACAAATATTTTGTAAAATTCATCCGTAAACTCACCTCGACCTGGCGATTTGTTATTTTTAAACTCTTTAATCTCATCTTTATGAGATGGCCTCTTTAATCTCATCTTCTTCTGTCTCTGCTTCTAAATACTTTTTCTGTTCTTCATTTAATGGGGGCATTTTTGTTTTTTCCTGATAGTCCTGAATCTGCTTTATTTCTGTCTGGTTCCCTTTGTAAAGAACTTTAAAATATTTTTGTAATATTTCTCCCATTTCCTTTTGATCAAATGTTTCAATTCCTTCTTTTGTATTCAAAGGCAAAATTCTATTTTTAGTTCTCTTTTTCTTCACTCTGTCTGCTAGCAATTTTGAACGTAGAGAGGAAGAAAAGGCTTTTGTTATTACCATCTGTTGAAACTGTATCTCGCTGACCTACCGAAAAATCATCCCTCTACCAGTCAATCCCAATCTACCTTCTGCCCAGCTCTCAGCATACATAGCCAGCATAGCCAGACCTTTTGTCTTCTTATATATTCTCCCTTCACTCACACAAGAGGATGCCTCTTCTAAAATGGAGCCCGTCATGGCATATGCGTGCACCCTCTAAAAATGAAGAAACTATGCTTTTAAAAAATTGTTTGGCCATATGCACATGTATGCAGGCTTGATAGGTTGATCAATTAATTTATTCGGGTAAGATTTCCTTAAGGGGGTAGCAACCCTACTAAATAAGGAAAGTTGACAGGCTGCCCGAAGCTAACCGGCAAAGTGGCTTGCCTTCTGGGGCAGAGCATTCCACAGCTGTAGCACCAAAGAGGAGAAGCTCCTGATGCTGGTACTACACAGCTTCACTTCCCATGAAGAAGAGGCCCAGAACAGAATCTCCCTGAAGAATCAGGAAGATTCTTATGTGAAGAGATAGATGCTCATGCAGGTAACCCAATGGATTTTGCCAGTTGTCCCAGCATTCATGCGGTTCCTATCCCGTGTGGATCCGCAGATGCGCCTTAAGTTTGGAACTCTGATTGAAGCACTTCCCACATTCTCCGCATCTGTACGGCTTCAGCCCCTTGTGGATCCTGACATGTGCCACGAGGCTGCCTTTGACATTGAAGGTTTTGCCGCAGTCGGGACATTCGAAGGGCTTCTCCCCTGTGTGAATTCTCCGGTGCCTCACGAGGTCGGAGTTCATGCTGAAGGACTTCCCGCAGTCCGAGCATCCAAACGGCTTCTCCCCCGTGTGGATTCGGTGGTGCCTGATGAGGTCATAGTTCATTCGGAAAAACTTCCCACAGTACGAGCATTCGTACGGTTTCTCGCCCTGGTGGATCCTGTAATGCCGAAAGAGCCCATACTTGGTGCTGAAGGATTTGCCACAGTCTAAGCATTTGTATGGCTTCTCTCCGGTGTGGGTTTTGTGATGCCTGATGAGTTTATCCTTCATTCGGAAGGCTTTCCCACAGTCCAAGCATTTGAATGGTTTCTCATCTAGGTGGGTCCTCTCTTGAGCCATGGGGTTTGAGCTCTGTTCATATTCAGTCAGGGTCACTGGCCCCTCCCCGACTATGATTTCATTCAGTTCTTTGTAGCTGCCCCTACTATAAATGGATTGATCCATACTTTGCCTCCGACTGCTTCCCTGTTGCCTCCACGTTCCACAGAGGCCCTCAGTAGGGTCTGCCTGCTTGTGGTGCTTGGCCCCGTTCTCTGAGGCTCTCTCCTCTGACATCCCCTGGCTTTCTTGCCCATGAGCCTCATTCTTCCTCACGCAGTGCTTACCTGGAGAAAGAAGGAGAGATTCCTAACATGAAAGACTTCCTGAGCCTTGAAGATATATCATTGTAATTCCCTCTATTTCCAACGTTCGGACTGTGCGTGCTGATCCTTATGCAGCCACCCGCACATAAGAGGGAGACATTAGCAAGATTGGGAGAACACCAGGATTTGAAGAAGTATCATCTTTAGAGGGGGGGAAAAAAGTCCTAAGTGGGGGGAATCCCCCAAAATGGCCCAATAAGGACTGAGCGTGTTCAGTGACCGCAGAATGCTGGCTGACTGTTGGAGGGAGGGGAATGGAAAGCCAGGGTGGGGGTGAGGGATCGCGTGGCTAGAATCCTGAACAGAAGCACTCCACGCTGCAACTTTTCTTTGAAGATCCTATTGGTTAATTCTTAGCAATCATATAGTGGTAATTGTTCAAACATCATCTATATTCCCATGAAGGACTAACCATACGAGCCGATCAAAGTGTTGATCTCTGTATCTTAGGTCCTTATGAGGAAATGTGTTTGGGGTTTCTTAGTTTAGAAAAAAAATAAAAGTGGTGGTGGGGAGACATGATAGTTTTATAAAATAATGCGTGATGTGGAGGAAGTGCATAGTGAGAAGTTTTGTTTCCCCCCACCCCCAGCCCAAACATAATATTAGAATATAGGATCATCCAATGAAATTGATTGGCAGTCAAGTCGGGCCAGACAAAAGAAAGTAACCAGCCATCTGAATAGCAGGTGCTATTCAGAGTCTCTTTAAAAATACACAGAATTTCAAGTGAAGCGTTTGGCATCATGTGCAGTTTGGCCCTTACGCTGTTTTTTGATGTGTGTGTTTTAATTTTAAATATCATTTTTTTAATCCTCTATTTTGCTGTTTTATGTGAAAGCGGACCCAAAGATGATTTTTATCAAGGGGTGGAAAATAGTGATGTGAGTTTTGGTGAAAATTTTGAATGGGGAAATTTTCCCATGGAAAAATTAATTTGCATCAGAACATTTTCTGTTTGCTTCAGAAAAAGTTCTGATGCCCTAGAGCTGTGGTGGGCAACTTGTGGCCCTTCAGATGTTTTGGCCTACAACTCCCATCAGCCCCAGCCTGCATAGCCAATGGTGAGGGATGATGGGAGTTGTAGGCAAAAACAGCTTGAAGGCCACAAGCAGCCTACCCCTGCCCTTGGGAGTGGTCGAGTTTGGCGTGCTTATTTTACTTCTATTTAGTAAATAACAAGCTAAAAAAGTACCCCACATTAATTTTTTATCTCAACACGTTTTAAGTACTTGACCTGAAATATCTGAGGGAAAAAGTTAAAAGCACACTTGGGGCGCAAGCCTATGGGGCTGCCCGTAACCCTCCAAATTCGGGCATCCTATGCATGGCAAGAGGAACACTGAGGCAAAGGTTGCCTCCGCGCTCCTCCTGCCATGCAAAACTCTTACATGGCCAATTTTGACTGTTTAAGTGTGGCACCTCAGAGCGCGAGGAGAGGAGGCTGAGGTGTCGCCAGGATACTGCGTATGCTGGCAGAGCCTGTCTCCTCCCCACCCCCTAAACCCCTTCTCCGAGGTTGCTCTTCCGACCTCGGAGAACAGCTGGCACGGTTCATTCTGCGCAAGCTATGAAAGCGGGAAGGGTGCTCCATGCACGGAGGCCCAGCTCTGACATCAGAGCTTTTTTCCAACATCAGAGCTGGGATTCTGGAAAATCCTATGGCCCTCTAGACACCGTCTAAGGGCCATAGGAGCACTCTGTTGGGGCGCAATCCCATGTATGTTTAGACAGGAAAAGGTCCTACAATTTCCAGCATTCCCCAGCCAGCCAGGGAATGCTGGGAGTTGCAGGACTTTTTTCTTTCTAAACATGCATAGGGTTGCACCCTTAGTGTGATTTAAATGTTCTGTTGTATAGAATTCGTTATTGGAATAGTGAATTGCCTGAAAAACATTCATTACAGCTTTGAAACTGTCAAGCTTGCCTAATATTGTATTTGCAATTGGCATTCATACATCGTTACTAACACGTTTATGAAATGGAAAAACGTTCCGCAGAAAAAGAAAGCAAAGCAACCGGAAAATTGTCTGCCCCACAACAAAGGCGGGAAATCAGTTCTGTATATACTAGCGTGGAGCACACGCAGCCCTGTCAGTACTTACCCACCAAGCCAGCATTTCCTTCGCGCTCCTCCTTCACCACGTTCCAGATCTGCCTCTCTGCATGCCCCAAGGCAGCCACCTCGTCACTGGGGACGTTCACAATCACCTCCTGGAAGAGCCTGGATCCCTGAAACTGCAAGGGTTATGTGACTGAAACATTCCTGGGGAGGCTGGCAATGCCCATTTTGGTGGGGCTCCTTTTCCATTGCAGGTTTTTCAGGATTTATTTGGAGCTTCAAGGGATCTATCCATGGTGCTGAACTCCATCCCCAAAATGGGTTCACCACCACAGAGAACCATGGAGAGCTCCTATGAAGCTCCAAACCAAAGCTACAAAACCTGTCATGGAAAAGGAGCCCCACCGACATAGGAGTCACCAGCATCCAGAGGGGATGTGCATCCACTCTGGATTTTAGTCTGAGCTCTAAAGGAGTGAACCCAAAATAGGTTCAGCACCATGGATACCGTATTTTTCCGTCTATAAGACGCCCCCATGTATAAGACGCCCCCCACTGGGCAGTTTCGCAACCATGCGGTTCTCTCCTCGGCTTACTTCCGTGTATAAGACGACCCTCAATTTTTAGTCTAATAATTATAGGAAAAAGTATAGTCTTATACATGGAAAAATACTGTAGCTGCTTTAAAGTTCAGAGTGAAAGCTGGAATGGATACACAGCCCCGCTGACATTGGAGTCACCAGTCTCCACTGCCATACGGACAACCGAATGAGAAAAGAGAAGACAAAGATATTACTACTACGTTGTAGATCTTCCTACACCCTGGGACAGCGTAGGAAGGTAAGGACATAAAAAGTGCCTTACTGGATCAGACCAAAGGGCCTTTCTCAGCAGTGGGGAACGTCAGGCCTGGGGTCCCAGTCTCGCCCTCTGGGGTTCCCCAACAGCCACACACAAGAGGGAGGCAAACATGGGTATAGGACGAGGACCTCGATGCAAAATGCAGATGGGCAGAGCAATCCTATGGCCCTCTACACAGTATCTAGCGGGCCATAGGATTTTTCAGATTTCTAGATCGGAAAAGAGCTCCAACCTCAGATCTGGGGATCTGCGCTTGGATCCCCCTCCCGCCTGTCACAGCCGGAGCAGAAAGAACTATGCCAGCTGTTTCTCTGAGGTCGGAAAAGCGACCTCGGAGAAGAGGTTTAGGGGGCACTTCAGGGGGGCGGGGAGGAGACTGGCACCGCCAAGATAAGACATATCCTGGCGGTGCCTCAGTCTCCTTCCCTCCCTCTCTGAAGCGCCACAGTTAGGTGGCTGAAATTGGCAGTCTAGCTGCTTTGCAAACTGGGAGGAGCGTGGAGTCAACCTTCACCTCCGCACTCCTCCCGCTCTGCATAGGATGCCCGTAATCCTCCGAGTTTGGAGGGCTACGGGCATCCCCACTGGACTGCGCTCTAAGAGAGTGGAGTGAGCCCTAGAGTGAGATGACCTGCATATACAGACCTACAACTCTAGGTCGGAGATTCTAACACCGCTCTCAAACTGGCTAGCAGAGCTGCACAAAGCCCTGGTCAAAGGCAATCAAATGAACCAGCCAGCAGAACTGGACAAAGGCAACTACATTACAGATGAAGAACACAGGCTGGGGTATAAGTGACTGATGCAAGACCAGCAGTGGCAGAGTATTATTTCTAGTTTTTACTTGGTTTTGTTAAACGATTGGGATTCAGAAACCCTTGCTGACCTATTGCAAATCACCCATAGATCTACCAGTAGATCCTGATCTATCTTCTGCCCACCTCTGGAGTAGACAATACTGGCCTTGATGCATCAGTAGTCTGATGCGGTATGAAGCCCCTCCCTACGATCCCGTGTCACATCACCAGCTATGGACACGTCAGGAATGCCAGGGTGAAAACGGCCTCACCTGCTCTTCCCACCCATGGGTCTCTCGCTGCATTGGCAGGAAATCCTCCACCAGGGCCACCGCTTGGGCGCAGGTCTCGGGTCCACACTCCCTCACCCGGCACTGGATTCCCTGGGGCAGGACGGCCAGGAACTGTTCCAGGATGACCACGTCCAGGATCTGCTCTTTGGTGTGCTTCTCAGGCTTCAGCCACTGGCTGCAGAGTTCCCAGAGCCGGCTGCAAACCTCTCGGGGGCCCTCAGCCTCGCTGTAGCGGAACTGCCGGAAGCATCGGCGGTGGACCTCTGTGCTAAGGGCTGCCTCCCTCTCTTCTTTCACTCTCCTGTAGGGTCCCTTCTCTCTCGGATCCATCCTGCTGTGCACCTGCTGGGCTGCTCCATTGAGGCTTGTTCCACACTCTTCCCGAGTGGCCACAGCGACTCCCTCACAGGGGACTAGGGAAGTCTTAAGATTCCCCCAGAGAGCCATTTCTGGCAGCTGTGGGTTCCCTGCCCCGGAGTGAGAGGACTCCATTGCCTTGAGGAAGGCTTGCCACTGGGCCTCCCACAGCTGCTGCAGCCCCTCGTGCCCAAAGGATCCCACCTGAGTGGCTGCATGTGGAGCTTTTCTAGACCCCTTGGATCCCATTTCAGGCTTGGGATTCACTGGATCCTTTCTCTCCATTTTCAATCCTGCCCTTGACCCCTGGTCTAGCACTGCTTGGAACTGAATGTCCAGGGCCAGGAACTCTCATTCCCTCCTGCCATTTCTTCTTGCAGGGGGAAGGATCCAAACTCAGCCCAGTCCCTCCGTCGTCCCCGTCAGCAAATATGGGAGAAGCATCTGACCACTGGCTCGGGGCCTGTGTTTACAGCAGCACAGCAGGACAAATCCAGAAAGACAGAGCTGGCCTCTTCACAGTGATGGCTGTGCAAAAGCTGAAGGATTTCCAAGCAGTTCTCTTTCCTGACGGAAGAAAATAAGAGGGGCGGTGAATAAAACGTGTATGGAATTATGATTCTTTTTTCCAGAGTGCAAAAGTGGTGATGTTGCTCCAGAGGGCAGGACTAGAACAAATGGGTGGAAATGTCCAAGAAGCAGTTTTTGGCTAAATGTTAGGAGAAAATTTGTAACAGTAATAGCTGTTCAGCAGTGGAGTAGACTTCCTCGGGAGGTGTCGGGCTTCCCTTTGCAAAAGAAACTGGGCAGCCATCTGCCAGGGTGCTATTGTGGCCAGAGTCTTGCACTGTACCCCTGAAAATCTGATCTTACCATTAGGTACAACTCTGCTCTGGAGGACTGAGGGATCCACCAGAACAGTGAGTGAGTTGGCAATGCGGGCTGTTCAGGAAAGGATGATTCGGCAAAGATCTTTTTGAGTTGCACAAGCAGTTCAAGAGAGGGGGCATAGCTCAGAGGTACAGCATATATTTTGCACTCAGGAGGTCCCAGTAGTGATGCCATGAAGGCAGGACTTTGGGGCAGGACTCTAGGGCCCTACACAGGAGAAGGAGCAAGAGGGCTCCCGAAAGCAGCAGGGCCGCACTTTGAAGTAAGGGAGGTAATACACTGTACTGTCTAAAGCGGGAGGGAAGGTAAGTCCAGGTAAGGGGCATAGAACATTACATCCAGAGTCTAAAATCTAACTGAACTACCGGATCCCATATTCAACCACTGGCATTTCCAGTTAAATTATTTCTCAAATCATCGCTGATTAATGATTATTTCTCAAATAATCACTGGCATTTCAAGTTAAAAGAAAAAGACTTTTCTGATGGGGAAAAGACTTTTCCTGAGACCCTGGAGAGCCAACTGCCAGCCACAACAGACAATACTGATGGACACATCACATAGACTGGGTTCAGACAACACGATAACCCACCCTCAGTATGGGTTGAGTGTGGGTTGTCAATGAACCTTGGGTTGTTGTTGAAACATGGGTTATCATGCTGTCTGAGCCCAGCTGAGATAACAAACCATGGTGAACAGCCCACAGTTCACAACCCAACAACAAACCGTGGCTTTTCTTCATGGGTTGTTCATGGTTAACAAGCCATGGCGGTTGGGCTCAGACAACATGATAACCCACGTTTCATCAACCCACCCTCAATCCATACTCAACCTTTGAGTGTGGGTTATTGTGTTGTCTGAACCCAGCCATAATCTGATGACTGGGATAAGGTAGCTTTCTATGCCCCTGATACCAGTCTCTGCAAGAACCAAGTACACAGCCATCCTCCCCAGTCTCCCGTCCCTGCGGAGGTGCTTAAGGTGTTCCACCCTCTTTTCTTTCACCCTGCAACCTCGGCTTGTTATCTCTACCCCCGCCCCGCCCGCCCCGTCCCCTTTAACTCACCGATGGTGCCTTATCCGTGCGCCAGCCTCCAACTTCTCTCTGCACCAAGGCAATTCACAGAGCCATTTCACTTTCCAGGTGGGTGGGACAGGAAGGCGTGCCTTATTATTGTTGTTCTCTCTCTCTCTCTCCACTTCCCTTCTTGTCTCTCTATGGTAGTGACATCTTCCCCCCCCCCCCCGATTTCTCCCTTCCTCTCTAGGAACCCGATCAAGACTCTTGAATTAACAACAGGAGGACCAAATCTCAGGAGTGTCCGTGTGGGCAAATTCCAGTTGGTTTCATTCATTTGTTGTTGTTTTTACTGGTTTTATTGATGCAATGTACCTTCCTTGTTTTTATGGTGTGAGGGTGGTTTTTTTTTAAACTTTGTATTGTATTGCTGTGTAATTGTATTTTATTTCATTTGCATTGTATTGGTATTTGTGGCTTTGAGCAACATTTGCTGGAAAGCCGGGATATAAATTAACAGCAATAAGCATCAGTGCCCACAATGCGGAACGGCATCCTTTTGAGTCACACGGCATCCTTCCTCAGCGTGAGTGTACAATTATTCCTCCCCGCTTTATTTTTAATCATAACCTTTTATTCAGAAAGCGCTTACATGGCATTTAAGGATATTTAATGGCACGATCGGGCATTTATGTCAGCTGTTTTTAACAGGTCTAGTTTCTCCTACAATTGTTTTAGCTGTTAAATTGTTTTTAAATGCTGTATGTTGGAAATTTTTTACGCTGTCTTATTGTATTTGTGCATTGTGCTTTTATGAATTGATGTGAACTGCCCGGAGAGCTTTGACTATTGGGCCGTTTAGAAATGAAATAAATAAAATAAAATAATTAAAGTTTTTAGGGCACTGTAGAAAAGCGAAATTTAAAGTCATAAAGTTCCCCGCCCACTTTGGATGGTAATGAGTTCTGTGTGGGGCTGCCTTTCAAGATGGTTCAGAAACTAGCTGCTGCAGAAGTAGAAACCTAGGAAGCGGATTCAGAACCCTTGGTCCAGCTAGCCCAGTATTGTGGACACTGACTGGCAGCGAGAACCAGGGACCTTCTGCCTGCAAAGCAGGGGCTCTCCCCACTGAGCCACAGCCCCTCCCCAATGCACCCGGATATTAGTGGGGGCTGGGAGATCAGCCCCTGCCACACCAATCCTCCTGCCACCTGAGCTCATGGACAGTGTGTATCTGAAGTGCTGGTTTTAACCTTTAAAGCAGACCAGGAAACTTGTGGCCCTCCAGATGTTTTTTAGCCTATCAGCCCTGGACAGCAGAGCCAGTTGTCAGAGCTGATGGGAGTTATAGGCCAAAACATCTGGAGGACCACCAGATGCCCACCCGTCTAAAGAAGCATTCCTCAACCTGGTGCCCTCCAGAGATGTGGGGCTACAACTCCCAGTATGCCCCAACCAGTAGGGCAATGCCCATGCTGGCTGGGGAGGATGGGAGTTGTAGTCCAACACACCTGGAGCACGCCAGGTTGGGAAAGGCTGATTTTAGGTGCGCTCCTTATGCATGTTTAGGCAGAAAAAAGGCCTTCAACTATCAGCATGCCCCAGCCAGCATGGCTGGCTGGGCCAAGCTGGGAACTGTAGGGCTTTTTTCTGTCTAAACATGATTGTACCCTTAAGAGCCTTAAATGGTTTGGACCCATGTTACTTTAAGAACCGCATTCACCTGTAGCAGCCTGACCCTGCTCAGGTCACCAACAGAGGCTCTTCTCACTTGTCCACCCCCAAGGGTGGTTAGATTGGTGAAGACAAAGGCAAGGGCATTTTTGGTGGTGGCTCCTCACCTCTGGTGCTTCCATTGGGAGTGTGTCAGGCTGTTTCTTTGCAGGCCTTCAGGAAAGCCCTGAAGATCCCCCTGTTCTCGTTGGCTGTTTCTTAATTGTATTTTATTTCCAGGAATAACTAATATACAGGCAGCCATCTGTCAGGGATGCTTTGACTTGGATTCCTGCATTGAGCAGGGGGCTAGACTCGATGGCCCCTACCAACTCTACTATCGTGAGGATGGCGACACATGTTCCAGATGTGGGTCGCCCTCCCCACAGAAAGAAGAGGGGCCCAACTTGGGAGGTCTCCTGTTCCTGGGGAATCGGGTGGTGGCAGCAGCATGGAGGGCTTCTTTTTCAGCAAGTGCCTCTAATAAGAGGGCTACAACCTCTCCTGGAGGATGGAGATTGGATATATTTTGTCCCTGGACCAGTTACCTGCCAGAAAGAACACACAGCTCCAACTGACAGTTCCCTGGGACTGCAGTCTCTGGCCTTATCCATAGCCCAGAGAACCAAGGGCCACTGGGAGGCTGCACTCCATGCTTCCTAGGATTAGCATCACGGCAAGGGGGAGACCAACCTAGTCCTCATACATGGGCCAAAGAATGAACAGCTGCAGGGAGCTTGTTTTGCCCTTCCCTGCCCCACACAAAAAACAACAACACTATTTGTAAGAACCTTGTAACTAAGAACTGGTGCCTGAGTTTTGCTTCCCCCCCCCCTCCAATCAGTTTTCCTTTTATGTCGTGTCCTTTAGATTATAAGCCTGTTTAGGACTTATTATTAGTCTTTGAAAGCCTCCTCTTGATGCGGGGCTGCCTGCAAAGATGTTCCAGAAGCATCTGCCTCTGCAGAATGGAACTCGCCACAGACAGCAGGGGACATTTCGGTAAACTCTGTGGTCTGGGCAGAATGCAAAAGGGCTGGTTAGGATCAGGGGCTGGGTGTAGGCCACAACACTGCCCTGGCAGTGCAGTAGAAGCCCAGCACAGGGGCATTAGGCGCAAAACAGTTTCTGGAGAATCTTGGGTTTCCTTGTTCAAAAGCAAACCGTTCCCACGACAATGCCATGAAGCCTCAAAATTCAGAGGGTGTGTGAGTGACAAGTCTCACCAGTTAGACAGGAAGGAGCAATTCAGGGCTCCACAGAGCTCTTAGTCCCACCTCAAGACTCACAGAGCCAGAATAAGCTCTGTAAATGTGCTCCATCTTGGAGAAATGCTGCTCTTTTGGGGGTGTCTGTGTGCAGAAAGTTATTTATTTGCGTAGGGAACACCCCAGATCTGGCTGTTACCTTTAAAAGCCCTTGCCAGCCAGCACCCAGCCATTTTCATGGAACCGTCTTCTCCCATATTGTTTCTTGAAAATCAGGTAAAGATAAAACTTTGAGCTTATTTTTAACGGCTTTTCAAGAAATGGGAAGAGGCACTCCTTCGGGTATTATTGACCATTTATAAAGCACCTAAGGGCGCAATCCTATCGTGATGCCCGTGAGCCCCCCCCCCCCGAGCCTGGAGGCTTATGTGCATCCTATGCAGAGGAGCAGGAGGAGCAGTAGAGGTGATCTTCGCCTCCCTGTCCTCCCGCTCTACATTTTTGCTAGGCGGGCTTTTTCACCCACCTAGCTGGGGCATCTCCGAGGGGGGGCGAAGAGGTTGGAGAGGCTTCAGGACAGTTCGTATCCTGGCCTCTCCAGTCTCCTCCCCACCCCCTTTTACTTCTCTCCAAGGTTGTTTTCCCGACCTCGGAGAGCAGCCGGCAGTTCTTTCCGTGCCGGCTGCAAGCGGGCAGGGGAGGGAAGTCAGAGCTCCGATTCTCAGCTCCAAGGTCAGAGCTCCAACCTCAGATTGGGAATCCGAACCATCCTATGGCCCCCCAGACACTGTCTAGGGGGTCACAGGATTGCTCCCTAAATGTACAAAAGAACACAGTCAGAAGACAGAAAATAATGAAACTTGACAGACTGGAGAGGAATTATTTCAGCTCCCTTTTGCTAATTGTATATACGTACATATTCAATACTTAAATATGTTTTTTTTCTCCTCTTCTTAACCCTTTTACAAAATTAAGTATTTAAGAGATTTGCAATGCAGGAACTCCATCCCATGCTGCATTCTAGGAATATATATGTAGTCTGTAGGTCGTTATTTCTAACTATGTACTAATATAGGAGAAAAAAATAAAGAACCTTTCGGTTTTATTGTTGTCTTAGCTTTAACACATTAATATGGCTCCTTGACTAGCGATCATTTATATATAGTGCATCCTGTAAGAGGATTCTCCAGTCTGAAATATGGGTTATATTGTGACTGAAGCTTTCTCCAGACTCCAAGCAGTCATATTGGTTGCTCCTGTTGTGAACTTTTTTGACGATAAGTGAGATGCATCTTCTGATGGAAGCTCATTCCACACTCACAGCATTTATGTGGATTCTCCCCAGTGTAAATTCCTTGATGAGAGGTGACATTTGTCTTCTTACTGAAGTTCTTTCCACTCCAAGCATTTATGTGGTTTCTCCCGCGTGAATTGTTCGATGGGATGTGAGTTGTGTCTTCTGACTGAAGCTCTTTCCACACTCCAAGCATTTATATGCCTTCTCCCCTGTGTGAATTCTCTGATGTTTAGTGAGGCTTGAACTCTGACTGAAGCTCTTTCCACACTCCAAGCAATAATGTGGCTTCTCCCCTGTGTGAATTCTTTGATGTTTAGTGAGATTTATCTTCTGACTGAAACTCTTTCCACACTCCAAGCACGTATATGGCTTCTCCCCTGTGTGAAGTCTTTGATGTTTAGTGAGGCCTGAACTCTGACTGAAGCACTTGCCACACTCCAAGCACGTATATGGTTTCTCCCCTGTGTGTATTCTTTGATGCTTAGTAAGATCTGTACTCTGACTAAAGCTCTTTCCACATTCCAAGCATTTATAATGTTTCACCCCTGTGTGCATTCTTTGATAAGGAGTGAGAGTTTTCATATGTGCGTGGTGCCGATTGTTTTGCTGTCTTGTATCCATTTTTCCTTGGACTGTGATATCATGGTATTCAATGTCCTGGCAAGCAGAGGATTTATCTCTCCTCTTCTGATTCACTTCAATATTTCTTCTCTGCTCTTCACTATTTTTACATCTGTCTCTTTCCGGTGACATTCCACATGGTTCTCTCTCATTCTCCATTTCCCACCCGTCACATTCTGGAATGGGGACAAAAATTTTTGGTAAAACCCTGAGTTAGAAATAGAACCTCAATAGAGCCTTTAACACCCTCAATTAATGACTGTGATAAAAGGAACTTTATAAGTGGGAAGCAGGTCCTGTATTGAATGGCATTAACAGCTGGCATGATACAGACCACTGAACTGGGACTACGGAGACCTGGGTTTAGCTTGCAGATCAGATGTGAAGCTTCCTGGGAGGAGCAGGGCCAGTTACTCTCTCTCAACTTAGCCTATCCTGGGGGATTGCTGTGTAGGTAACTGGGCCATCTCATGCTTGCTGCTCTGAGTTGTTTGGAGTGACAGTAGGATGGAAATACGATAAAAAGAAGAAAAGGGATGGAGCATCATTCAGTGGCAGTCACCCAGAGAAAATTTTGTTATAGGGCGGCCTCTAAATAATTTAAATAAGCATGTACTTTGCATGCAGAAGACCCACTTTTTGGGGGGGGGGGGAAACTACAGGTTTATATACTGCAATAGTTAAGTGATTTCTTCCCATGGGAACTAAGTGTTAGACAATCTTCTTTAAGGGAGCAATCCAATGTCTGCTAGACAGTGTCTAGATAGCCATGGGGTTTTTCGGAGTCCCAGCTCCGACCTTGGCAGCTCGCTCTGAGGTCAGAGCTGGGACTCCGAGATCAGAGCGCTTTTCCTGCCCTGCTTGCAGCCGGTACAGAAAGAACCGCATTGGCTGCATCTCCGAGGTCGGAAGAGCGACCTTGGAGATGGGGCAAAAGGGGTGTTTCGGCGGGTGGGAAGGGGAGGAGGCAGCGCCGCCATGATACGCCCCAGCGGTGCCTCAGCCTCCTTCCCTCCCAATCCGAGGCACCTCAGCTAGACGGCTGAAATCGGACCTCTCGCTGAGTTGCAGGGCAGGAGAAGCACGGAGGGAAAATGGCTGATAGGATACCTTTGCCTCCACGCTCCTCCCGCCCTCCATAGGATGCCCGTAATCCTCCGTGGTTGGAGGGCTACGGGCATCCCAATTGGATTGCACCCGAAGTCTTCTGAACGGGAGGAAATCAGACCTCCTCCCCATCTGCCCCACCCCAGCCAAGGATGATCTAATCTGGGTGCCCAGCTGTGAAGAGAGACTGCAGTCTGAGAGAGCAACTACGCTGGGTTTGGGCTCTGTAAAGGAGCAGCATTTTGGGGTGCTGGCCGCCCCTCCGGAGATTCGAAGCAGGGCAGTGGATCTGGCAGTCTGTTTGAGTGTTTCAGCTGTGCCTCCAGCAATGCGAAACTCAAATGTCACAAAACCCCGTCATCATCATCAGGCGATCACTCGTGACCGAGTAAGATTGTCTTCCGGGATAAAAGGAGGAAATTCTAAAGAAGATTGTGTAGACTCTAGCGATGGGTCCGTAAGTGACTGTGGAGGCCAATTCTAGATCCACACAGCTTCCCACAGTGAGGACACAGGTTACCAGATAGAAGATGGTCCTGTAAAGGATTCATTTGACGTGCTTTTCGCTTAGCACGTTTCTCCCTTTCACCTTGCACTCGGGCTTCTTCAAAGTCCATGGAACCTTTGTGAAAGGCCAACCTCCATTTAGATCGTTCATGGGCCAGAGCTTCCCAGTTTTCGATGTTTATATTGCATTTTTTTAGATTAGCCTTATGAACATCTTTAAACCTCTTATATTGACCACCGATATTCCGCTTTCCATCCTTGAGTTGGGAGTAAAGTAACTGCTTTGGGAGACGGCAGTCAGGCATTCGAACAACATGACCGGTCCACTGAAGTTGGCGTTGAAGGATCATTTTTTCAATGCTAGTAGTCTTTGCTTCTTCCAGTACACTGACATTTGTTCGCCTATCTTCCCAAGTAATTTGCAGGATTTTCCGGAGGCAACGTTGATGAAACCTTTCAAGGAGGTGGAAGTGACGTTTATAGATAGTCCATGTTTCGCAGGCATACAATAAAGTTGGTAATACAATGGCTTCATAAACCAGTGTTTTGGTCTTCTTACAAATATCCCGATCCTCGAACACTCTATGTTTCATTCGAGAAAATGCGGCACTTGCGGAGCTCAGACGATGCTGGATTTCACTGTCGATGTTAGCTGTAACAGAAAGATAGCTGCCAAGATAGAGAAAATGATCGACATTTTCCAGTATTGTCCCGCCAAGCTGGATAGATGGCATCACCAAAGGATTGGCTTGCACTTGCTGATGAAGCACTTTGGTTTTTTTGATGTTAAGTGAGAGACCAAGTTTTTCGTATGCTTCTGCAAAAGCATTTAGGATAGTTTGGAGATCATCCTCTGAATGTGCGGAGACCACATTATCATCAGCATACTGAAGTTCCACAACGGAGGTTGTAATTACCTTACTTTTTGCTTTCAGCCTGCTGAGATTAAAAAGCTTTCCATCTGTTCGATATATAATTCCCACACCAGTGGGAAGTTTCCCCTTGACAAGATGTAAAACCATGGCGATGAAAATGGCAAATAATGTTGGGGCGATAACACATCCCTGTTTAACACCTGATCCCACTTTAAATGGAGCACCATGAGAGCCGTTGTTGTCCAAAACCGTTGCCGTCATGTTGTCATGGAGAAGTCGCAAGATATTCACAAATTTATTGGGGCATCCAATTTTCGTAAGGATAGTCCAGAGAGCTGTACGGTCTACAGTATCAAAGGCCTTAGCCAAATCGATAAATGCCATATAAAGGGGTTGATTTTGCTCCCGGCATTTTTCTTGGAGCTGACGTGCAGTAAAAATCATGTCTACTGTCCCTCTAGAGGGGCGGAAACCATATTGAGTTTCAGGGAGGATCTCTTCTGAAATAGATAGAAGACGGTTTGCGAGAATCCTAGCAAATATTTTACCTGCGGTTGCTAAGAGAGAAATGCCCCGATAGTTTCCACAGTCTGTTCTATCACCCTTCTTAAAGAGGGTGATAATTATGGCATCCCTGAAGTCTTCTGGGATCTCTTCACTTATCCAGATTTTTTCGATGAGTTTATGAAGATGTTGTACAAGTTCGGGCCCCCCTTCTTTAAAGATTTCAGCAGGAATCCCATCTGGTCCACTAGCTTTGTTGTTCTTCATTTGGTTAATGGCTTTTTTTACTTCATCCAAAGTGGGGAGTATTGCAAGTTCCTCTTTAATTTGTTTTTGCGGGATTTGCGAAAAAATCTCATTATCCACCTTAGACTTACGATTTAAAAGGTCATAATAATGCTCTTTCCAACGCAGTGCAATAGACTCTTTGTCTTTTAAGAGTTTGGTGCCATCTTTTGATTGTAAAGGGTTTGTACCATAGGTTTTTGGTCCATAAATGGCCCTTGTGGCCTTAAAAAAGCCCCGTGCATCATGAGATTCTGCAAGTTGTTGAATTTCTTCAGCTTTCTTTTTCCACCAAGCGTTCTTAAGTTCTCTTGTTCTTCTTTGGACCTCAGCCTTTGCACTAGCGTAGGTTTTTTTCTTGGCAGCGCAGTTAATATCATTTTGCCATATTTGGAAGGCTTTCCTTTTTTGGTCAATTATATATTTAATCTCATTGTCATTTTCATCAAACCAATCCTGATGTTTCTTAGTTTCATATCCAATAGTTTGTTCACAAGCTGCAGTAATGGAGGTTTTCAGCTTAGACCAATGGTCCTCAATGTTGTCAGGAGGTTCCGTAGGTAGATGTTCCTTAAGAAGTGATTGAAGACGAGTTTGCTTAATAGGATCTTGAAGGACTTGGATGTTCATTTTACGCCTTGGTTTCCTTCCTTGAAGCCTACGTTGGGGAGCAATGTTGATAACCATTGTGGACCGGATTAGTCGGTGGTCTGTCCAGCAGTCGTCGGCACTCACCATGGCCCTAGTAAGAAGTACATCGCGGCGATCTCTAACACGGACAATTACATAATCCAGAAGATGCCAGTGCTTTGACCGTGGGTGCTGCCATGATGTTTTAAACTTATTCTTTTGTCGAAAGAGCGTGTTTGTGATAGTGAGATTATGCTCTGCACATATAGACAAAAGTAAGAGTCCGTTCGGGTTGCTATTACCAACTCCGTCTTTTCCAATAGTTTCTGGCCATAAATCAAAGTCACGCCCGACTCTTGCGTTAAAATCGCCCAGGAGGATAATTTTATCCTCCTTAGGTATCTCTGACAGGAGAGTGTCCAACTGGCTGTAAAAACTTTCCTTGATGTCATCATCAGCATCTAATGTTGGTGCATAAGCGCTCAAAATAGTTACCTGTTGGTTATTGGCGAGCTTTAATCGAAGAGTTATCAGGCGTTCGTTAATGCCAGTAGGAACTTCTGACAAAGAGTTCACTAGTTCATTTTTGATGGCAAAGCCTACACCATGTATTCGTCGGTCCTGCTCAGGTAGTCCTTTCCAGAAGAAGGTATAACCTCCTTTTTCTTCTTTCAGCTGTCCCTCTCCTGCCCTTCGAGTTTCTTGAAGTGCTGCTATGTCAATTTTAAACCGTCTCAGCTCCCTTGCAATAATAGCAGTCCTACGCTCAGGGCGTTCACTATCTATGTTATCCAGCAATGTCCGTATATTCCATGTTCCAAAATTCAAATGTCTTTTTCGACCGCTAAAATGGTGACCCCACTGGACGCGGTAATCCAGTCAGGGGAGAAAGAGGTAGACTATGTTTAGGGCACCTTTTCTAGCCCCCTCCCCATACGGGGTGAGCAGAGTGGATCCTAAATAGGGCTGCTCAGTCATGGATACAGCTGCCGAGCTGCTCGACTACCTCGTTCCTTGAACAGGGCGACTGAGTCTGCATCCACCGCCCATGTGCTGGTCCATGACTAGGGGCTTCCAGATTCACAGTCCTGCCCCCGTTGCCATTTGCCAGTCGCCATGGGACTTTTTTTGTTTGTTTGGTTGGTTGGTTGGGTTGGGTTGGGTTGGATGGGTTGGGTTGGAAGACGCCTGTGCGTGAAACTGTTTTATGTGGGGAGATCGGTGCACAACGAATCACCACACAAACTTGACAGAGTATGGCAGAGATCCAATGGCACGGTTACCCTGACGATTGGAAAACCATTCTCTGCTGCAGCCTTCATCCGCCTTCACAGCCGTTGTAATTTAGGTTTAATTATCTTCCGCCTGTTCTGCCGTTGAGGACTTTTATGTTTTGGATCGTTCTTTGTCTGGTTCCTCTCCCCGGACCTTACCGCCATGGGTGACCCTACTGGGAGTACATAGCTCCCGACGGCATTGCTCACAGGATTCATCGGAACACGCAAGCCCACTCACCACTTCAAGGTGACGATCCGGCGAGGGGTGTCAAAACCCCGTAAGCCTCCAGTGACCTCCTTCCACTGGAAACCAAACCTGGTAAAGTGCAGCACTCGCCGTTTGGAGAGGCGGTATGAGAGGCACTGTATAATGTTGTCCGACACAATCTGGAGTTCAAAAGGCTGTCGTTCCCCTTCCCTTCCCCTCCCCACCCCCCTGGCCCTCTTTCACAATTCACCACTTGATTTAATAAATCACATTCTGAAATCATCTCACCAGATTTTAAAATTTAAATTAAATTTTCCTTATTCCCCCTCCCGACTCTCCCCACCCCCAATGCTACGGCTGTAGGGTTCTGCTGCAGTCCATGCCTCCCATCCATCTTCATATAGCCTACTCAAGGGCTGAGTAGGAAAATTGGCTTAAGGTTGGATAGTGAGTGGCACCACAGCTAAAAATGTAGCCAGTTTCTTAAGGCAGCAGAAGCCCCTTTGTTGTCTATGAGACATCTATTAAAGGTGCAATCCTATGCAAGTTTAGACAGAAAAGGCCCTCTCCTGCTGTTGATCGCTAGTGACTGGGTATGGAGAGGTAGACTGCCTAGGAACTTGGAGGTTCCATACAGACATCACCACAACTATCAGCCATTTAGGGCACATGCTTAGGCATGTTTAGACAGAACAAAGGCCATGGCTGGGGCATGCTGAGAGTTGTAGGCCTTTTTTCTGTCTTTGTGCCCTAAAGGAAAGAGTAACATATGGTAACCAACAGTAATGTTAAGACGTTTTATAACACATCTTATATTTAATTAAAGACATATAGCTATAGTTACATTGGTTTTAAAAAAAAAAAAAAAAAAACTTAATATATCTTTGTTTTACTTATTTTATGTATTTATTATATTTATACCCCGCCTTTTTTCCTGAAAGGAACCCAAAGCAGCTTACATAATCCTGCTCCTCCTCTCCATTTTATCCTCGCAACAACCCTGTGAGGTAGGTAAGGGTGAGAATCAGTGACTGGCCCAAAGTCACCCATTGTGCTTCATGGCCAAGTAGGGACTAGAACCCAGATCTCCCAAGTCCTAGACCAACACCCTAACCACTACGCCACACTGGCTGTCAGAAGATCCCAAAGACCCACTTTTATTTATATGAACCTCTGAAGTGTTTTGCCCTACAGCTATCCTCAGCTACTCGTTTGTTTGTTTGTTTGTTTATTTGATTTGTACACAACCCTTCTACCAAAACAATGGCATTCAAGGTGGATTGAGTGCTACTACAGGGAACAAGGGGAACAGGTAGATAAGAAATCAGAGGTAAATAAGAGTTTGTATTTCACAGTGGCAGTGGAACTGGATAAGGGATGTTTCATAGAGATAATTGAGTGATCCAGTAAGGAAACCGACATGGAGAAATATGAAAGCAGCCCAGAGATCACTTGCATAGTCCAGAGAAGGAGACCAGATTTAAACATGCCCACCTCCCCAATGAATCCTTACCCTCCAAGGAGACACTTCTGTCACCCTCCTGCTTGATACCCCTCGGCAGGGGACTCCGCCTGGTGTCTGAGGGAGGCTTCTCTGCCGCAGGAGAATTAGGTCTCACTTCTGCAAAGAGACTCTTCCCCTGAAACAGCAATGAGGATTCAAAACACAGAATGCAGACAAGCAGATATAAAAGGGACAACAGATGCAAAAATCTAGGACAGGAGTGAGTTTGGACTTGGGGGTAATGGGACATGCTTCCTTGGATGATTTGCAGAAAAGGTTGGGGAATTAGTAGGGAGTTAATGTCAGCAGGAGGAGGGAAATAAATTACCTCCAACGCAGCAGGTCTAGAAAGCAGAGGGTAGCAATGAGTGATTATATATATACAGTTTTATTGTAGAGTAACAGAGTATTATAATTGCAGTCTCCCTGTACAAAGGGAGCTTACCATACAGTAGTAGTAGTAGCAGTTGTTTCTTATCCAAGGCACAGCAACACACAGTAGGAGGCTTGCAGCAACAGAGTAGCTACTGCAGCAACCTAGAGCACAGCTCAGCTGTCTTAAGTAGCAGCTAAATGGTGCCTCACCCTGTTCACAGGTGCAGGCAGTCACATGCCTTCGCTGTGAGTCAAAACTTACCACGTTGTGATGTTACACGAAATACCAACAGTTAAGGTATCCCCTCCCCCCACGCCCTTGCCCCTTTGCTGCTACCAGGACAAAATGTTCTCACCTGCCGCTCTTCCTGCCTCTGGCCCTCTGCCTGGCTCAGGAGGAAGCCTTCTGCCAGGGCCACCGCCTGGGAACTGGTCTCCGCTCCGCATTCTCTCACCCAGCTCGCCATCTCCACTGGCAGGATAGTGAGAAGCTGCTCCAGGATCACCAGGTCCAGCATCTCCTCCTTGGTGTGCCTCTCCGGCTTCAGCCACTGGCGGCAGAGTTCCCGGAGCCAGCTGCACATCTCTCGGGGGCCCTTGGACTGACCATAGCGGAACTTCCTGAAGCATCGGCGGTGGAGCTCTGTGTCGAGGGCTTCCCCCTTCTCTTCCTTCACCTTCTCACAGGGTCCTTTCCCTCTCGGATCCAGCGTGACACATGCTTGCTGGGCTGCTCCGTTGGGGCTCATCACGTTCTCTTCTCTAGGTTGCTGGCTGGCCACAGAAACTTCCTCGTAAGTGACATGGGAAGTCTTAGGATCTCCCCACGGACCCGTTTCTGGCAGCTGCGGGTTCCCCGTCCCAGAGTGAGAGGACTCCATTGCCTTGAGGAAGGCTTGCCACTGGGCCTCCCACAACTGCTGCAGCCCCTCGGGCCCAAGGGGTTCCACCTGCTCGGCTGCACTGGCGGCTTTCCTTGGCCCATTGGATCCCATCTCAGGTTTGGTATCTGCTGGGTCCTTCCTCACCATCTTCACTCTGGGCTCCAATTCCTTCTCTAGCGCTGCCTGGAACTGAAGATCCAGAGCAGAGAACTCTCCCTCCTTCCCTTCCGACATCTCCTCTTGTAGGGGGATGATCCAAACTCAGCGCAGTCCCTCCATGATCCCCGTCAGCAAATACAGGAGAAGCATCTGACCATTGGCTTTGGGCTGGCCATTACAGCAGCACAAGGGGACAAATACGGAAAGGACAGCCGGCCTTTCCTCAGTGACAGTTGTGCAAAAACTGAAGAATTTCTGAGCAGTTCTCCTTTCTGATGGAAGAAAAAAAGAGAGGCACACACAGCGATCTCAAACACGTGTGAGATTCCCCCCCCCCTCTGCTGCAGAGTACAGAAGTCGTGATGTTGCTCCAGAGGGCAGGACTCAAACCAATGGGTGGATATGTGAGGGAAGCATATTTTGGCTAAACGTTAGGAGAAACTTCCTAATAGTAAGAGCTATTCAGCAGTAGCGTAGACTTCCTCAGGAGGTGGCAGGCTCCCCTTCGCTAGAGAAATTTAAGCAGAGGTTGTGCAGGCATCCATCAGGGGTGCTATAGTTGCAGAATTCCGCTCTTACCATTAGCTAAACATCTGTTCTGGAGGATTAGGGGATTTTCCCAGAACAGTGTGTATGAGCTGGCACTGTGGGCTGCTCAGGGATGAACAAATCAACAAAAATTGTGACCTATCCCACCATCCCTCCTGTAATGGAGAGGCTCTGCTGGATCCTGATTCCCACCGCCAACAGAGTCCTTCCATTCATGGAGGGCCAACTCGGGATCCAACTCTATTGTTCTATTTGCCATGATTTATAAAAGTGGAACCTCCATGTTGACCTCTGCTGGGACTTCTGTACAATCCGCAACTTTCTCTTTTCCAGCACTTCTGCTTTCACAGGTGCATGGCAAGCAGAAATTCAACAGGCGACGTTTCCGTATCACTGCATCTGCTTGCCAGGGAAGATATTCACCGATTTAGCCTGAATATAATAGCTCAAATCTCAAATCTACCCGGACACTATGATCAGCTTGTGAGGGCTTCTTCCAAGTGCCGCCTGCGAGGGAGGCTCAGAAGAAGGCAACAAGAGAGAGGGCCTTCTCAGTGGTGGTTCCCTGACTCTGGAATGATCTCCCCACTGAGGCCTGCCTGGAGCCAACTCTGCCATCTTTTCGGCACCAGGTTAACACTACTCTCTTCTCCCAGGGATTTAATGGCATTTAACAGGTTTAGTTTTGCATTAAAAATTTGTTTTAGTTGTTAATATTTTTTTTTAAAAAAAAGTTTACTCGGGGGGAAATTATGTCATTTTATTGCATTGTGGTTGTGTTTTTATGAACTGTTGTATGAACTGTTGTGAACAGCCCAGAGAGCTTTGGCTTTTGGGCGGTAGATAAATTAAATAAATAAATAATACAGTCCCTTGAGAAAGTATCTCCCTATGGTGGTTCATCAAAGGCAAAAAGGGCTGAGAGGCCAACCATTCCATCACAGGGCTGCACTCACGCACCATTCTATTCCCCCTGCAAATATGAGCTTATAAAATTCCATAGGATGAAATGGGGTGAACAATCGCTCTTTTTCAAACCCTACTAATACCTTATACTTTTTTCGGAGCACAGCAGACACTACACCTTCTCCCTTACCTAAGATGACAAACTGTTTCCAAAACACACAGTACAAATGGGAGAAATGTTACTACAAAGTGAGCCCAGCGTAAGACTATACAAAAAACCCAAACAATTCCTATCAAACTGCTGGAGGTCACTCGTCAAAATTTAAACCCCTATAAATAAAATACTTAGTTCTACCTCAAAATCGGCATGGATCATCCTCAAACAGACCTCTCCTACACTGCCAAGTTTCAGATGAGTCTATAGCGACATTTTTTCAGTATAAGCCATATAACCTTCTGCCCCCCCTCCCCATTTCTGGTTATAATGGTAGAATTTATTTATTTATTTATTTATTATATTTATGAATCGCCCATCTGGCCAGACATCCGGCCACTCTGAGCGATGTACAATATACACACAGTATAAAACACAATTAAAAACAGTACAAAACTTAAAAATCCTAACCCACCCCATATTCCCGAGTGAAAAGCCACGTTTTTAATGCCCGGCGGAAGCTAATCAAGGAAGGGGCATGGCGGAGGTCACTGGGGAGAGAGTTCCATAAATTGGGGGCTGCCACAGAAAAGGCCCTCCTCCTAGTCCCCACCAGCCTGGTTTCTCTGGCTGATGGGACAGGGAGAAAGCCATCTGTAGCGGATCTTGTTGAGCGGCCTACTTGATGTTGCTGGAGGTGCTCCTTGAGATTGTGATTCGTCCGACTCAGCCTTAACATAGAGCTACAACTTGGCCCTATAATATCATTCTCAATTCTCTGGGTTCTGGAATTTATATGGCCCAAACTGCTCCATCCACACACACACAAGAGGGAGTTATCAGTAGGCTTGGGTAACTCCAAGGTTTGCAGAAGTACCAATATCTATCTAAGAGCCAGTGTGGCGTAGTGGTGAGAGTGTTGGACTGGGACTCAGGAGATCCAGGTTCTAGTCCCCGCTCGGCCATGAAACCCACTGGGTGACTTTGGGCCAGTCACTGACTCTCAGCCTAACCTACCTCACAGGGTTGTTGTGAGGATGGAGGGGGAGGAGGAGGAGGATTATGTAAGCCGCCTTGGGTTCCTTGCAGGAAAAAAGGTGGGGTATAAATATAATAAAATAATAATAATAATAATAATAATAATAATAATAATAATAATAAACAGCCTAATGACAGGCACGGAATGCTGACTGACTTGTGTGGGAGAAACAAAACAAAAAACTCGGGGGGGTGGGGTGGAGATGGAATGGAGTATCCTGGAGATGGGCATGGCTGGCTAGCTGGAACCTGGAGCACTCCACACTGCACCATTTTGTTGTTGTATCGTTAAATGCACCGGATCTTTGCCAGGAAAAGAAAGTCCATACAGAATGCTGGACAAGAGAGGCCTTTGATCAGATCCACTGAGGCGAATCTGATATTCAATCTTTCCAGCAGAGGTGAGAAAGGGGAAGTGGGGTTCACATTCCATCAGGGTGTGGATTTGCAGTCTCAGACTGTTTCTCTCCCCTGCAGATCAAAAACAGGTAGCCTTTTTGGTTCAATTGGGGGGGGGGGGATCCAAGCAGGATAACAATGAGTTGGATCCAGATTTAAGTTGGATCAACTGCGCTGGCAGAAGTGGACTTCCCTGTCCCCTCCTTCCCACAGCAGCCCATCCATCCCCTTCAAAATGCTACACAGAGAGTGAGGAGACCCTGCTGAATGGGGTGAGCTGTGGTGCGTGGGGGGGGGAGGCGGAATCCCCAAAAAATCAGGCAGAGGGCTTTCCGCAAGTGGAGTCCCTCCTCTCACAGACTGCAGATCCTGGATCCAACCCAATACATTATTTTGATTCACAGAACGCTTCCTCACGCAGGAAGTTGAATAAAGCAAAACAATCAACAGCATACAAAAAATGACGATTAAAGAGTGTGACAAGCCATGCCATTTAAACATCTCTTTCTCCTGTTAAAACTGGCTTTGCATTCTTTAACATCCTGTGTATTAAGAGGTCTGTCAAGCTCCAAAGCTCAAACAACACACTGTGAATCTGGGTTGGTCCTAATGAAGGGTAGGATGTCTCTGTGTGTGTGTGTGTGTGTGTGTGTGTGTGTGTGTGTGCTTTAATTAAAAAGCTGATAGTATCTTTAGAGACCTATTTCTTTACTGAAGTGTTTTCCCATAACTGACATCTCCCGTTGAATTAAAAAAAGAAAAGAAAAGAAAAAAGGCAGCAGGTGGTAGGAAAAAGACTTCTCTTTGCCTGAAACTCTTGAGGGCCAACTGCCCGTCAGAACAGGCAATCCTGGACTAGATGACCACACACTGGCCTGGCATAAGGCAGCTTCCTACGCCCTTGATGGCAGTCTCTGCATGAACCAGCTCCACAGCCAGCCTCCCCAGTTCCCTGCCTCTGATGAGGTGCTTAAGGTTTCACCCTCTTGATCCTCCCTGCAACCTCCCGCTTTATTATTCCCCCTCCTTTGCTCCTTTTAACTCACCGACGCCTCCTACTCTGAAGCAGCCTCCAACTCCTCGCTACACCTAGGCAATTTTACAGAGGCTTTTCGATTTCCGAGCGGGTATGGCAGGAAGGCGTTTCTTGCCGTTCTTTTTTCCTCTCTCTCCTCTCTCTCTATCGTACTAACATCTCTCCTTCCCACCCCCAAATTTCTCCATTCCTCTCTAGGAATACGATTTCTACTGTTGAGTTACCCAATAAGGACCAAATCTCAGAAGTTTCTCTGTGGGGAGATCCCAACTTGTTTAATTTGGGTTTGGGTTTTTTTTTTTAATTGATGCTTTTTACCTGCCTAGTTTTTATGTGTTTTATTTTGCATTTTATTTCTGTTTTGTTTTACTTTATTATATTCGTATTATATTGGTGTTAGCAGCTTTGAGCAACATTTGGGGGAGATATACTGCAGCATGCAATCTTTTTGTGCCACACAGCATTCTTCCTCAGCCTGACTGTATAATTATTCCCCGTTTATTTATTTTTTTAATCATTGGAATCTTTTATTTAGAACTAGTGAATGGACCTGGCTTCATTTTTTGTTTATTATATTTAAAGCCCATGTTTTTTCCTGCAAAGAACCCAAGGCGGCTTACATAATCCTCGTCCTCCTCTCCATTTTATCCCCACAACAACCCTGTGAGGTAGGTTAGGCTGAGTGTCAGTGACTGGCCCAGAGTCACCCAGGGAGCTTCATGGCTGAGTGGGGACTAGAACCCGGATCTCCTGAGTCCCAACACTCTAACTGCTATGCCACACTGGCTCTCAATAAAGATGTTTTCAGGAGACACGGAAAACAACACGGTGCCTGCCTGACCTCCAGAGACAGAGTTCCACAGAAATGGAGCGGCCACACTGACGGCTCTTCTCTGGGTGGACTCCAACTGGGCCATAGGTCCATGCATACCCACCAGATCCCACCTGGTGGGATCCCACCTTTATATCCCGCCTTTTTTCCTGCGAGGAACCCAAAGTGACTTACACAATCCTCCTTCCCTCCATCTTATGCTCACAACAACCCTGTGAGGTAGGTGAGGCAGAGAGTCAGTGACTGGCCCAAAGTCCCCCAGTGAGCTTCATGGCCAAGTGGGGACTAGAACCCGGATCTCCCGAGCCCTAGACCAACACGCTAACCACTATGCCACAACAGCCCTTAGTCTGATACAGAGAAGCCTTCAAGCAAAGGTACACAGCTCAGCTGTCCAAGTTGGACACATTTTGCCTGCCCCATCTGAGTGAAGCCATGTCCCATGGCATTCCTAGGCACATCCCCTGCCATGGTGCATCCCTCTAGCCCCCTAAGTGCGGGGTCTGTCCACCCCATTTCCCTGAGGGGGGCTGCCCAACAGCAGTGGGGGAGGGAGGGACCATCCGTATAACTCTGTCCCTTGGACTCCCCCCCCCCCCGATTCAACTGCAAAACTATGGTCTGGTTAGGAAAGTCTGCCAATTAGTAACTGAAGATGGTACTGCAGGCTTGAAACAGAGACATATTTAAATTGATTAAAATTAATTAATGCATTTTAAAATCCAAATAATCCTGAGGTGCACACCCCTAGAGTACCCTTAGTATGCATGTCATGTTTCAAGTGTCTAGTTTTCATAGTCTTGGTGCTATGGCACCGACAGACAGACAGACAGGCATCCTCTGTTATTATTGTAAAAAGTGTTTCTTAAGGGTGCAATCCTAGGCATGTTTTAGACAGAAAAAAAAGTCCTACAACTCCCGGCATTCCCCAGCCAGGGGAATGCCAGGAGTTGTAGGACTTTTTTTTCTGTCTAAAACATGCCTAGGATTCACCTTAAACTTACTAGGCACTGTAGAAATTGCCCCACTGTGCATGGCAATGTGGGGTTGCCTAAAGACAGTTCCAGAACTTGAATGTGGCTGCCCAGATATTGCTGGGCGGTTGCCTCACCTCACACTGATACTGTGTTACCTGCACTGACTGCCAGAGCATTTCCAAGCCGAATTTGAAGCACTTGTTTTAACCTTTAAAGTATCCTTCCTCCAGCCTGGTGCCCTCAGATGCCCATGGTGGCTGGGGAGGATGGGAGTTGCAGTTGAACACATCTTGCGGAGGGCTAATTTAATACCTTAAATGGTTTGGGGCCACGTTATTGAAGGACCACTTTCAACTGTAGTAATCTGCCCACACTGAGGTCATCAACAGAGGCCCTTCTCCCTTGCCCACCAGCAAGGGCAGTTGGACCTTTTAAGCAGTGGCCCCACACTGCAAGAATTAGCTTCCTTAAATTTGGGACCTAGCACTAATGGAGAAAGCCACTAAACATCTTCAGGTACAAAGAGGCCAAGTAGAAATTGACATTTTTTATGGAATATGGTATCCATTTATTGAATTTGCTAATACTGAGAAGAATATATGACAATTTCCTAAAATGCACGGAACTCTATGGCGTGATCTGTTAGGATAATGCGTGATAATCTTGCTTGTATCAAATAAGAGATCCTGAGTGATCAGAAAGACTGTAAAATAATTGACTCACATGGGGTGTACTTAAATTTGTTACTGTTTATTGTTACTTTCAAAAATTTAATAACAAAAAAAGAATTTTTTTAAAAAGCATGCGCTTCCTTTGGGGGTTTTCCTTCAAGCTTTCAAGAAAGCTCTGAAGACCCATTTATTCTTGTTGGCCTTTCCTTAATGGTAGTTTTGGGCTGTTGGTTTTATTTTTTAATGTTGTTTTTTTTAATGGATTTTTATCTGTTTTGTATTGTTTCTTTTATTATGTATGCTGCCTTGGAAGGATTCCACCCTTAAAGGCAGCCTAAAAATAGTTGTAAATAAATGTCATATGGCCCAAACCAGAGATTTACACATTTACATTTGCATATGGCATCGGTGGTCCAGTAACTTCTACACCGGGCTATTAAAATGGTCCTGATATAGGCTGTCTGTGAAGAACAGAAGAGCCCTGCTGGATCAAACCAAAGACTTATCTAGTCCAGCATCTGTTCACATGGTGATGGCAGAGCACAAAAGCAGCAGCAGAACTCTCTCAGACAAACACACGTACACACAGGATTCATTTTCTAAAGTAGATGCTTTTTAAAAGATAAATAACTAATAAGATTACTCAGGAATTAAAGCTGAATTACAGAAGTGCAGTTTCTTAAACGTTATTCACTCTTCTGAGGTAAGGAAAACACACAGGTCAATCCTTCATTGCTCAACCCAGGAAGTGTCAGTTAAGTCAGTTAACACTAGTCTGTCAGAGGAGTGTTAGAATGGAATTCAAACCTGTTGCTAAGCAACGTCCAGTATTCCCTCCCCTGATTCAACCAAGTGGTTCAGTCCACTGAGCCCTGCCCTTCAACCAGACTAAACACAGTCTGCCTTAACCCTTTAATGGGCAGTTGACTTAAAAAACCCTCCCTTCAGAGCTGACATCTTCTGGTTGTATATTCCAACACAGTGGCCAACCAGCTGCCTGTGGGAAGCCCACAAGCAGGACATGAGCACAATAACAGCACCCTCCTACTCATGTTCCCCAGTATAACTGCCACACCAAGGTGCCAATATTGGAGGTAATACATAGTCGCCATGACTTGTAGCCATTGATAGCATTATCATCCATGAGTATAAGGCGTTATGACAGATAATCTGGGCGTTAGATTCCCTCAAAGGAGAGAGGCTAACCCCACACTCTTGCAAAAGGTTTGGGATCTTTAGCTGGAGTAAGATGCACACAGCTGGGTGAAGTGCGCACTTCACCCTTTAACACTGCACACACACACACACACACACACAGATATCAGAAACAAGAGTTGTTTTTATTAAAGATGAAATATAGAGCCGGTACAGCGTCTTACTTCTGGTGGTACAGTAAACCCAATGATTTCAGGCAGCAAAATACTTATTCTATCTCAAGCATACTCTATAATTCTGAGAGAAAGGAGTCCCTGTTTGCCCTAGTAGCCTACGGATAGAAAGGGGGTGGAAGAAAGGCTTCCACCGAAAAGGATAGAGAAACAAGTTCCGGTTACTACCTTGTCCATTGGTGGTCCCTGCAGTGGGTTCCCAACCATAGTCCTGTGGAGGCAGGAGGTAATCATGAGGCCTGCGTCTCAACACGCCCGCATGCTAGGCTTAGGATGGCTCTCCTAACTCTCTCCCAACACACCTTCCCATTACTAAAACCTCAGTTCTTACACCTTTCCATGAGTGCCTTGCTACATGAGACAGGCAAAGATCTCCTTTGTTTCTCTGATGTTCTTAATCACCCTGCTGAGTGCCTGCCACCTTGATTTTCCTGTGCCCATTGCTGAGGGTTTCTTATCCTTTGCCCAGGGCTTTTGATAGGTGGATGGGTGTTATTGAGAGGGGGACGCCTTTGTAGGTTCCCCTCACCTGATTAGTTTAAGTCTGATGGAGTCCTGTCCTGGGTTGGTTGTTGGAGGCCTTATTTTTTCCAGGGCTGTTTCAATTTCTTTTCAGGAGTTTCTCTCCTGTGCCTTTAGGCCATGCGTGATAATCCGATCATCACAAGACTTCAGCCACTGCCCATTCATGCCTTCCAGACTTCAATCACTCTCCATTCAAGCCTTCATTTGCATCTTGTCCCTCACCTTGCCAGTCCAGTCAGTGGCTTAGCCTGCTCACTTCTCACAAACCCAAGCTTAACCAACCTGTTGCTAGGGCCTGCTGTGGTCTTCCTCGTGAGCCACAATCATAACCAGATCCAGATGGTCAAGATTATAACTACTAATAACAAAGGTTGAGTCCCGCCATTAGGTGGAGCGAGGCGGCCACCTGAGGCAGGAGATTTTGAGTGTCATGGAAGGGCAGCCAGTAGTTATTTATTTATTTATTCATTTACCGTATTTACTGCCAGGGAAGGGGAGAGGTGCTTACAGGATTTTCTGCCTTGGGTGCCAAAATAACTTGACTGGCCTAGGGTAGTCTGCACCGTGACTTTGGGGGTAGGGGGACACCACTTGTGGGAAGTCCACAAGTAGGACATGAATAAAGTAGCACCATCCCGGTTGTCTTTCCCAGCAACTAGTATACATAGCTGATACCGGTGGTAGCATATAGCCATCACAACCAGTAGCCAATGATAGCTTTCTCCTCCAGGAATTTGTCCAATCCCCTTTTAAAGCAATCCAAATTGGTGGCCACCATCACTACATCTTGTGGTAGAGAATTCAACAGTTTAACTATGCATTAACTAAGACGTTCTAGAAGCTTCCACCTTACAGAATAAGCAAGCCACAGAGTGTAGGCAACACTTTGGTTAACTCAATGGTTCAGGCACCACGCCAAAGAGCTGGTTATGATCAGGGGCTGGGTGTAGGCTGTGACACCATAGCAGTACAGTAGAAGCATAGCATGGGGCACAGGGTGGCAAACAGAGCTTCTGGAAAACTGAGCATTCCTTTGTCAAAAGCAGCAAGTTCCTAGCCCTTAAGGCACAGCAGATATTTGATAGGTGGGGGGACAATACCTTGGGGGACAATACCGTGAAGTCTCTAAAGCTGGAGAGGGAAGAGGCTGAAGTCAGTCAGAGTGGGAGGGGTGCCCCAGGGACCGGTATAGTTCTTTGTCCCTACCCATTACTTGCAAAGCCAGAATAAATGCTGCAAGATTTGCTCCTTTTCGAAATGTGTCCCTCTTTTTTCAGGTACAGATTATTTTAAATATATATTTATTCTTTTAATATTTATTGTTATATATTTATTTGTAAAGAGAACACCCCAGACCTAGTTGATACCATTAGGGCACAATCCTATGCACATTTAGACAGAAAAAAAAGTCCTACAATTCCCAGCATGCCCCAGCCAGCCTTTTCTGTCTAAATGTGCATAGGATTGCGCCTTTAAAGCATTCGTCAGCCGGTGTCGAGCTATTCCTTGAAAATCAGAGAAAGATAACAAATGTTGAGCTTCTTTATTTATCTGTAACATTTATATACTGCCCTTCATACTATTTAGGATTTCAGGGCAGTGTACAATTGTATCACAGTACAAATGCAACAATAAAACAACCAATAAAAATAATTAAAACAGCTACAGAAATTACAAGCTAAAATGTCTGGATGGCTAAGAACATTTTAGCCCAGTACTGAAAAGATTGCTCTTTTGGCACCAGGCTTGCCTCTTTAGGGAAGGGCATCCCATAACTGGGGCGCGGCTGCTGAGAAAGCCAGTTCCTTTGTTGTTAAAGAGTGTACCTCTCATAAAGCAGGAATGTGGAGAAGGACCTCGGCAGAAGATCTCAAAGCATTGGCAGATTGATATGAGAAGAGGCACTCTTTCAGGTATATTTTATCATGAGAACACAGATGCATTTGAAGATAATGAAAGGTGACAAGCTGGAATTATTGTAAAATGTGAATTACTTCAGCTCTCTATTTTGTAACACACAGACTCTGTAAGGACATAGAAAGATGAATAATTATTTGGTTTGGCTAATTGCACATATGTATTCAATACTGAAAGATGTATTGTTTCTTAATTCGTTTACAGAAATAAAATACTTCTAGATTTCATAGATCATAGAGTTGGAAGGAGCCTACAAGGCTATCGAGTCCAACCCCCTGCTCAATGCAGGAAACTAGAGGAGGGGTCTCCCATCCAAGTAATAAGCAGGCTTGACCCTGCTTAGCTTTCCACATTCAGACAAGCTGAGCCAGTGTAAGCCACAGGCCTTATGAAAGAGATTTGCAATATAGCAACACTTAACATTTTCATGTTAACAGCTTCATGGGGTGGAGCCATGGCTCAGTGGTAGAGCCCCTGCTTTGCATGCAGGAGGTCCCAGGTTCAATCCCCGGCATCTCCAGGTAGGGCTGGAGAAACTCCAGCCTGAAACCCTGGAGAGACGCTGCCAGTCAGTGTTGACAATACTAGGCTAGATGGACCAAGGGTCTGACTCAGTATAAGGCAGTTTCCTTGGTTCCTAACAGAAAATCTGTCCTCTCTGCCCCAAATCTAGGAATAACTATAGTCTGTAGGTTGTTATTTATCACTATAGGAGAGAAAAATAAGCAACCTTTAAGTTTCTTTGTTGTCTTAATGGTTGGGCATGGCTCCTTGCCCCACATTCATTTATACACTGTATTCTATAAGCAGATTCTCCAACAAAATAAGGGTTAAATTGTGATTCAATCTGATTCCATACTCCAAACAGTTCTATTATTTTTCCCCTTTGTGAATCCTTTGATGGGAAGTGAGATTAGTCTTCTGACTGAAGCTCTTTCCACATTCCAAGCATTTAAAGGGTTTCTCCCCTGTGTGAATTCTTTGATGTCTAGTGAGCTCTGCACTCTGAATAAAACTCTTTCCACACTCCAAGCATTTATATGGTTTTTCCCCAGTGTGGATTTTTTTATGCTTAGTGAGGTCCGCATTCTGACTGAAGCCCTTTCCACACTCCAAACATTTAAATGGCTTCTCCCCTGTGTGAATTCTTTGATGATAAGTGAGATTTGTTGTGTGATAGAAGCTCCTTCCACATTCCAAGCATTTATATGGTTTCTCACCTGTGTGAATTCGTTGATGGTACATGAAGCTTTGCCTGAAATGGAAGCTCTTTCCACATTCCAAACATTTATATGGTTTTTCTCCTGTGTGAATTCTTTCATGAGAAGTGAGATCTGTCTTTTGCCCAAAGCTCTTTCCACACTCTAAGCACTTATGTGGTTTCTCCCCTGTGTGAACTCTTTGATGAGAAGCAAGATTTATCTTCCGACTGAAGCTCTTTCCACACTCCATGCATTTATAGGGTTTCTCCCCTGTGTGAATTATTTGATGAGAAGTGAGGCTTATCTTGTGACTGAAGCTTTTTCCACATTCCAAACATCCATAAGGTTTCTCCCCTGTATGAAATCTTTGATGAGAAGTGAGATTTGCCTTCTGACTGAAGCTCTTTCCACACTCCAAGCATGTATAGGGTTTCTCCCCTGTGTGTATTCTTTGATGTTTAGTGAGATCTATACTCTGATTGAAGCTCTTTCTACATTCCAGGCATTTATAGGGTTTCTCCCCTGTGTGGATTCTTTGATGAGAAGTGAGAGTTTCCATATGCCCGTGGCTCCTATTGTCTTCCTTCCTTTCATCTATTTTTTCCTGGATTTCAATATCATGGTATTCACTGCCTTGAGAAGCAGAGGATTTATTCCTCCTCTTCTGATTTGCTTCAGGTTTCCGACTTTGCTGTTCACTGTTTTTACATCTGTCTCTTTCCGGTGACATAGCACATGGTTCTCTTGTATTCTCCATTTGCCACCCATCACCTTCTGGAATGAAGACAAGAAATTGGTAAAAGCCTGAGTTAGCAACGGAACTTCAATAGAGCCTTGAACATCCTCAAGGAATGACTGTGATAAAGGAAATACCTGAAAAGACTTCGATGGGAGAGAGCTCTTACTGTGTGTTTAACAGTCTCTGTTGACTGCAATTAACTAGCAGCTGGTGTTCTACAGACCACTGGACTGGGACCATGGAGAATTGGGGTCAGCTCCCTGTTCAGACATGAAGCTTTCTGGGTGGACTTGGGCCAGTTACCCTTTCTAAGCCTAGCCTACCCCACAGGATCGTTGTGCAGGTAAGTGGACAATCTCATACATCCCCTTCTGAGCTGTTGGAGTGACAGTAGGATGGAAATAAGATGAAAACATAAAGGAGAAGTCTATCATTCAGCTGCATATACACCCAGACATTTTTTGTTAGAGGGTGACTTATTCATAATGTAAATATGTAAGTATGCACTTCACATGCAGAAGATCCCAAAGGTCCTTGGCCCATCTATTTTAGGGAAATGACAGGTTTATATACCAGAATAGTCAGGTGATGTTTTTCCATGGGAACTACGCATTAGACAGTCTTCTTTACGTCTTCTGAATGGGGCAAAAGCAGACCTCTTTCCATCCCCTGCCCCAGCTAATGATGATGTCATCTGGGTGACCATGCGTGAAGGGGGGCTGCAGTTTGAGAGACTAAGGGCACAGTCTAATCGGGATACTTGTAAGCCTCTGAACTCGGAGGATTATGGGCATCCTATGCAGAACGGGAGGAGCGGTGGAGATTATGATCTCCACCTCCCGCTCTGCAATGCAGCGAGACGGCCATTTTCGGATGGGTAGGGAAGGGGGCTGGGGCGCCGCCAGGATGCACTGTATCCTGGCAGCCCTGGTCTCTGCCCCTCCCCTGGGAACACCCCCTTTCCCCCTTCTCTGATGTCACTTTTCCGATCATGGAGAAGCAGCTGGCGTGGTTCTTACTGCACTGGCTGTGAGGCGGGAGGGGGATCCGAATGTGGATCCAAGCCCCGTCTCCGACCTTAGATCTGGGAATCCAAAGATTCTAATGGCCCCCTATATGCTGTCTAGGGGCCATGGGATTGCTCTGTAAGAGAGAAACAGTGGTGTTTAGGCTCTGTAAACTAACATCATTTTGGGGTGCTGGCTGCCTCTCTGGATTACTGATGCAGGGCAGTGGGTTTGGCTGCCTGTTTGGTGTTTAAACTGTGCCTCCACCAATGCTAAACTCAAATGGCACAAAAACACCATAAGCCTCCAGTGACCTTCCTCCCACAGGGAACCAAATCTCGTTAAGTGCTGGAGAAGTGGCAAGAGATTAATGGTATCTTCAGAGGGCCGGCCCTACCATTAGGCAGAGTGAAGCAGCTCCTTTGTGGGTTTTTGTAAAAAGGAAAGACAGGATTATAAATCTTCTGCTAGACCAGAAAAAGGGATCTTGAAGTACTGAAATACATACCGGTAGATCAAATTCCACATGGCCTCCACATTTCAGGCCTTCAACTATGCCATAAAAACTTGCCTCTTCTGGGCTACCTTTCCCTAACCAGTGGTTTTTTGCTGCTGGTTTTTGAGACTCTGAGTTATCTTAATATGTCTTATGGAAATCTTTGTGGTATAATTTGCACAGAACCCACAATCTTTTCCCGGTTTGGGGATGACTGAAATATGAGTCTTTTGCAGAGTGGGCAGCAGTGTGCCTATTTCAAAAATATCTTGACAGAGCTCCAAAATTCTGGATGTCAAGATTTCAGAGTAGGTTTAGTCCATGCAATGCAGAACCCATCAGGGCCAGGACCTTTCCTGCTTTCATGTTTTCAATAATTCCCTCAATTTCTTCCTTCTGTAGGGATTCCGCTAGGAGCTCCCTTTGCTGCATATCCAAATGAGGAAGGTTCAGATGGGAGATAAAAGCCTCCACTTCCTCTGCATCAGGGGTCTGTCTGCTTTATAGAGCTCAGAATAAAACTTATAAAACTGGACATTAATTAAAAATTATGAATATAAAGAAGATGGCAATCAGTTGATAAAGGGCCATTTTATTGCTTGTTGTGAACAACGGGGTGGCTGCATTATGTGTCTGTAAGCTTCCTTTTTTCTTATACTGGAGTGTGGAATCAAATTGTGGTCAGATATGATTGGTTAGCTTGTAGACATTCTCTCCATATCTATTGGTCCATTATTAGCATCCAGTGTGAGGGGGAATTCAACCCCCAAATGAGCTGATTGGCTGGAGGGGCCTGGCTGGAGCGTATATAAAGAGAGGTACAGCACTGGGAGGGTCAATAAGAGCTGAGAGAGAAAAGGTAGGAGTTAGTGGGCAGTCTGAAGTCAGCGAGCAGCATCTGAAGCTGGGAGAAGCGCTGAAGGAAGACTGAAAGACAACCCTGAGGCTGGAATCACTTGAGGCAAGAGCTGGAGAAGGTCTGTGAGTGAGGAGTGGGAGACACCTGAGGGAGCCTTCAGGAAGGAGCTGAAGCTGAAGTGACAGTGGGGTGCAGTGAACCTGAGGCAATGGTAGTTGCTGGACCAAAATGAAGACTGCAGAAGTCTTAAGAAAGCTTTGAAGCTACCCAAGTGCAGGGGACCCCTACCAGAAAGAATACTGCAATTCAAGCCCTTAGAACAGCCTCTGATTTAACTGGGGTGGCGCTTAGTAGGAAAATTGGCTTAAAGGTGGATAGGGAGCTAAAGGATAGCCAGCTTCTTAAGGTGACAGAAACCGATTTGTTGTTTATGAGTGAACCATTAAAGGAAAGAGTAACATGGTAACCAACAAGTCTTATAACACACCTTATATTTAAATAAGCATATTTTGCTATAGTTATATTGTTTTTTAAAAATAATCTTAATATGAACCTCTGGTCTGTTTTGCCCTACGTCTATCCCCAGCTACTACAGGGAATAAGGGTAACAGATACCTCCCTATAGATTTCATAGATCATAGAGTTGGAAGGAGCCTACAAGGCTATCAAGTCCAACCCCCTGCTCAATGCAGGAAACTAGAGGAGGGGTCTCCCATCCAAGTAATAACCAGGCCTGACCCTGCTTAGCTTTCCACACTCAGACAAGCTGAGCCAGCGTAAGCCACAGGCGAATTGCTCTAACAGTCAGGAAGTTTTTCCGGCTGAACATCAGGAAAGATTTATTGACTGTTAGAGCAAAAAGACAATGGAACCAATTACCTAGGGAGGTGGTGAGCTCTCCCACTCTGGTCTGGAGGCATTCAAGGTGCAGCTGGACAGCCATCTGTCAGGGATGCTTTGACTTGGATTCCTGCATTGAGCAGGGGGTTGGACTCGATGGCCTTATAGGCCCCTTCCAACTCTACTATTCTGTGATTCTATGAGCTCATACTGTATTTTATGGTGACAGTAGAGTTGGATGTGGGTTAATTCACACATGCAGTGAGCCTCCACGTAGTTATAGATACTAGTTCTCATCTAGGGTTGTGATAATCTGAGATTTTTTTGTTACCCCACACTTGGTGCCATAAGTGGTGGGATACCCTAGAGAAGGGGTGATCCCCCACAGGATGTTTATACTCATTTTATATTTCTGTTGAGTGAAAACACATCTCTCCCCATTTGGCCTCTTGAACACAAATCAAAAGTGTTGGCTTCCATGTACAAAGTTTCCAAGTGTTGAAACGTGAACGTATTTTTGAACTGTGTAAAAAGCTGGAGACAAGCGCCTTCCACACAAAATACTAGGGGAAACATAAAAGCAGCTCAGAGATCACTTGCATAGTCCAGAGAAGGAGACCAGATTAAAACATGCCCAACTCCCCAATGAATCCTTACCCTCCAAGGAGACACTTCTGTCACCCTCCTGCTTGATACCCCTCGGCAGGGGACTCCGCCTGGTGTCTGAGGGAGGCTTCTCTGCCACAGGAGAATTAGGTTTCACTTCTGCAAAGAGACTCTTCCCCTGAAACAGCAATGAGATCCAAAGCATGGAATGAGGACAGGAGTTAGAAAAGGAACAATAGATGCAAAAATCTAGGCGGGGAGGGGGGGTTGGGAGCTGGGAGCAATGGGACATTCTTCCTCAGATAATTTGCAGGAAAGGTCCGGGAATTAGCAAAGAGTTTTAGGATATCCTCCCTCCCATTCTTGACCCCTTGGATGAAGTGTTCTCACCTGCCGCTCTTCCTGCCTCTGGCCCTCTGTCTGGCTCAGGAGGAAGCCTTCTGCCAGGGCCACCGCCTGGGAACTGGTCTCCGCTCCGCATTCTCTCACCCAGCTCGCCATCTCCACTGGCAGGATAGTGAGAAGCTGCTCCAGGATCACCAGGTCCAGCATCTCCTCCTTGGTGTGACTCTCCGGGTTCAGCCACTGGCGGCAGAGTTCCCAGAGCCGGCTGCAAACCTCTCGGGGGCCCTCGGACTGACCGTAATGAAACTTCCTGAAGCATCGGCGGTGGAGCTCTGTGTTGAGGGCTTCCCCCCCCTCTTCCTTCACCTTCTCACAGGGTCCTTTCTCTCTCGGATCCAGCGTGATGCACGCTTGCTGGGCTGCTCCATTGGGGATCATCACGTAGTCTTCTCTAGGTTGCCGCCCGCCCCCAGAAACTGCCTCGTAAGTGACATGGGAAGTCTTAGGATCTCCCCACAGACCCATTTCTGGCAGCTGCAGGTTCCCTGTCCCGGAGTGAGAGGACTCCATTGCCTTGAGGAAGGCTTGCCACTGGGCCTCCCACAACTGCTGCAGCCCCTCGGGCCCAAGGGGTTCCACCTGCTCGGCTGCACTGGCGGCTTTCCTTGGCCCATTGGATCCCATCTCAGGTTTGGTATCTGCTGGGTCCTTCCTCTCCATCTTCACTCTGGGCTCCAACTCCTTCTCTAGCGCTGCCTGGAACTGGAGATCCAGAGCAGAGAACTCTCCCTCCTTCCCTTCCGACATCTCCTCTTGTAGGGGGATGATCCAAACTCAGCACAGTCCCTCCACGATCCCCGTCAGCAAATACAGGAGAAGCATCTGACCATTGGCTTTGGGCCAGCCGTTACAGCGGTGCAATGGGGAAAATCCAGAAGAACAGGGTGGGCCTCTCCGTCGTGATGGTTGTGTGAAATCTGAACACTTTCCAAGAAGTTCTCCTACCTGATGGAAGAAAATATAACAGACACAAATGGCAGTGAGTGACGTGTGTGCGTGGCATGGTTTGCTTCGGAGTACAGAAGTTGTGACATTGCTCTGGAGGGCAGGGCAAGAATGAGTGGGTGGAAATCCCAAGGAAGCAGATTTCGACTACACATTAGGAGGAATTTCCTAACAGTAAGAGATGTTCAGCAGTGGGGCAAACTTCCTCAGGAGGTGGTGGGCTCTCCCTCACTAGAGACGTTTAAGCAGAGACTGAGCATACTGTATATCTGTCTGGGATGCAGCAGTTGCAAGTTTCCTGCACTAAGCATGGGGTTGGACTAGATGACCGCCAAGGTCCCTTCCATCTGTACCATTCTATGAGGCCTAAAAAAAATTGTTAATGAAAATGCTCTGGAATTTAGTGTCTGCATTCAGGGCTGAATGACTGAAATGTGAGCCTTTTGCAGAATGGCAGTTTGGTGCCCTAGGCAAGATCAGATATTTAGCGGGGGGGGGGGGGGGCTTCCCACTTGAGCCCTCCCTCCCTCCAGCCCTATGCCCATTATGAAATAAATTTCCCTCCCTGGGAACTGCAGAGCCCCATAGAAAAACTTTGTGGACTTTGAGACTTTTCCTTTGTGTTCACGCGGAAAGCAAAGAGGCAACATCAGCCCAGCTATGCCGGGAACTCCCAAGGGCCTTCTCCTACTCCATATATATGTAAAAGCCTGTCTCCTCCTGTGGGCAGCACAAGGGATATGAAAAAAGGATGTGAGAGAGGTGTGGTGGCGCTACCTGTGAGGAATAGAGACAAAAGGGCGTCTTGCAGCCTGTCCTACCTCGCAGGGTGGAGGTGCAGAGACACTGGTTTGACTCATACACCTTCTGGGTTGCGTGGGGGGGGGATGCATGTAGTAGAAACATAGCAAAGAGAGAGCCCGTGGATCATCTGGTTCAAATTTCTGCTTCCCCTCCTCTCTCTATCACTTTGTTGCAATATTTCTTTATCAGAATAATGTATATTATCCTGTCTTTCCCTTTACCAGCCTAGTGCTCAAGGCAGACAACAATATTCAAAGTACAGTAAAGCAAACATCAACAGCTCAGGGCACAATCCTAAACACGTTGAGGCAGAAAAAAGCCCCACAACTCCCCAGCATTCCATGCGGGGCTTTTTTCTGCCTCAACGTGCGTAGGATTGCGCATGGCTGGCTGGGGAATGCTGGGAGTTGTAGGACTTCCCCCCCCTCCAAACACGCATAGGATTGCATCCTAAAAGCATTTAAAACCAAAACACAGAAACAGCATGGTAAAAATTAAAACATTGGAGCCCCAGCTAGCTTAAAATACCTTTCCCTCCCTCCCTGGTTGCTGGAAATAACTGCTTTCAGGGGACGTTGAGCTGATGAACCTGAGGTGCACGCCGGAGGGAGGGAAGGCGAAGGAAGTGTTTGCAGGTGCATCCTTCCCGCCACCCACCAGCCTCCCATCATTGGCCCCTGCCTGCCTCCTCGGAGGAGCCTGCCTGAAGCTTCAGCAGGGGGCGAGGCTTGGAGACCTGGAGACCGAGCCCTGAGGTGGAGGAGAGAGAGGGAGGGGTGTGCTTCTTTCGCCTCCCCTTCCCCGCCACAGGACATGATTGGTAAAACAAACTTGGTAAAATATGCATTTTAGCGCTGTATTTCCCCCCCCAAGGCGTTTCTGGCGCCCCCCTTTAGCCCGGCGCCCTAGGCAGCTGCCTAGTTCGCCTAATGGTAGCACCAGCCCTGTCTGCATTTTATTACATTGCATTTTTAGCTCACCCTTCCTCCAAGGAGCTCAGGGCCGCATACGTGGCGAGCTGCCACCATCCCTGGCCCCATCTTTTCACAACAACCCAGTGAGGCAGGTTAGGTTGAGAGACCGTGGGCACGTTTGCACATCACAAAAACCCAACCTGGCAATAAGCCACGGTGGGTTGTTTGTTCCCTGAACAACCCACGGTGTTCCTGACAGACAATTGAACTCATGGTGGTTTGTTCGCCCCCCTTTCCCCCTCACTCCTCCCGTGAGTATCCCAGGGGACACCATGGTAGGACTGATTTGTCATCCCCACCCCACCCGTGGGGGACATCCAGCCAGTGCCAGTTGCCCACAAGTGCTGCTTGAGTACTTGTGGGGCAGCTAGCATTGGCAGGTACCCAGACAGGCATGGCAAGAGCAGCAAGGGGTTTTTGTCGCACTTGACAAGCCAGTCGCTGGCCGGTTCCCAGTACTCACGATGGGGTCAGTTGCCTGGGTTCCGACAATACGACAACCCATCGTGGTTACAACAACCTCTAAAACAAGCCATGAGTTGTCAGGGTGGCTTGTTGCCCTCAAACAAGTCACCCTGAGGGAATCGATTCAGGTTTGCATGACACAACAACCCATTGTGGGTAACAACCCACAATGGGCTGTTGTGTTGTTTGAACCCAGTCAGTGATTTGTCCAGGGAGCTTCAGAGCTGAGTGGGGAACTGGATCCAGAACCGAGTCCAATGCTCCAACCACTGCACTACACCAGCTCTGGAAATGAGCCCTATATATAGAAAACTGACACAGCAGGGAGCAGAGAAGGAGTTTGGCACAGTGGTTAGAGTGTTGGACTGAGACTCAGGAGATCTGGGTTCTGGTCCCCATTCAGTCATGAAGCTCACAGGGTGACTTTGGGCCAGTCACTGACTCTCAGCTTCACCTATCTCACAGGGTTGTTGTTTGTGAGGATAAAATGGGGAGTGGGAGGATCATGTAATCTGCCTGGGGTTCCTTGCAGGAAAAAACGCGGGCTATAAATATAACAAATAAATAAATAAACTTCTCTTCTTAAACTGTTAGTTTTACTGATATGTTAGATTTCTACTTATAGGGAGTTATTTTTACATGGGAGAATATTACCACCGGGGGGGGGGGGGATAACCCCTATGGTTGTAATCTAGAATCTTGAAAACCATTGTCCCGTATACCAATAGTGATTCTCACTTCTCCGAGTGCTGATCTTTAGGTAGCCAAAACGGCACCGTACACATGCAAGATGGAGACATCAACAGGCTTGCGGGGAGGGTGTGGCTGGCTGAAACCCTGAACAAAAGCACTCCATGCTGCAACATTATTATTTTTTTTGCAAGTTCCACTTGTATTGTTGAATCCACAGCAGCTCTGCCAGGAAAAGAAGGCTTGCAGGACTAGGTCTCTGGCTAGCCTCTTTTTGATAAAGAATCCTGGACAAGACAGACTTTTGATCTGATCCACTAAGGCAAATGTGATATTCAATCTTTCTAACAATGGTAAGAAAGGGAAAGTGGTGTTCAGAGTTCATCCAGCTCTGGATTCACAGTTTAAGACTATTTCTCTCCCTTGCAGATCGAAGATAGCCTTGTGGGTTTCCTGGGGTGGGGTGGAGGGAATCCAAGCAGGAATTAAAACAAAAACAAAAACTCAATATGTTTCATGAGTCTGAGACCAACTGAGATTCTGTTACCATCCCAGGTTTACAATGTGCTGTGCAAGGTTTCAAATGTCACAGAATGCTTCCTCATGCAGGATGTCTGAAGAATCTATGGTATGACCTCACTTGGAATACTGTGTACAGTTCTGGTGACCATACCTAAAAAAAGGCTATTCGTAGAGTTGGGAAAAGTGCAGAAAAGGGCAACTAAAATGATCAAGGGGCTGGAGCAACTCCCCTATGAGGAAAGGTTGCAGCAGCTGGGACTGTTTAGCTTAGAGAAAAGGCAAGTGAGGAGAGACATGTCATAGAGGTGTACAAAATTATGCACGGGGTGGAGAAAGTGGACAGGGAGACATTTTTCTTCCTCTCTCATAATACTAGAGCCCAAAGGGGTCATCCCATGAAGCTGATTGGTGGAAGATTCAGGACAGATAAAAAAGAAGGACTTCTTCATACAGCACATGGTTAAACTGTGGAATTCGCTACCACAAAATGTAGTGACAGCCACCAATTTGGATGGCTTTAAAAGAGGACTGGATAAATTCATGGAGGAGAAGGCTATCAATGGCTACTAGTACAGATGGCTATGTGCTGCCTCCAGTATCAGAGGCAGTATGCCTGTGTACACCAGTTGCTGGGGAACATGGGCAGGAGGGTGCTGTTGCACTCATGTCCAGCTTGTGGGTTTCCCGTGGGCAGCTGGTTGGCCACTGTGTGAACAGAATGCTGGACTAGATGGGATCCTTGATCTGATCCAGCATGGCTCTTCTTATGTTAAATAAAGCAAAACATAAAACAACCGCCCCAAACAAAAACAAAACAACCCCTCCCCCATTTTTCATAAAAAAATAAAAGAAGGTGAAAAAGATGTGACAGGCCATACTCTTTATACATCTTTTTCACCATTTAAAAAAAATGGCTTAGCATTTTTTTTAAACATCCTGCATGACAAAGAGGTGTGTGAAACTCAAAAGCTCACACAACACGTTGTGAATCTTGGTTGGTTCTAATAAAGGAAGCTGGTTTTGTTTATTTAAAAAAAAAAAGTATGTAGAAGCACCTAACCTACCAAATTCAAATGAAACAACGAGGTCAGCTGTTTTGCATCTGCTGGAGAGAGAAACAGTCTGAGCCTGCAAATCCACAGCTCGATGGAATCTGGACCCCGCTTTTCCAACAGTTCACGAGAAGGCACATAATTCAGGGATAGTGCACATATATTGCATGCAGAAGGTCCCACTGGTGGTGCTGCTGGGGCAGAAGTCCAGGAGAATGAGCAGGAGGGCTCCCAAACGCAGCGCGGCTAGCTTGTCGCACGTTGAAGTAAGTGAAATAAGCATTACGATCTAAAGCGGGAGGGGAGCGTAACGTAAGACCATTAAGTTCAGGTTAGAGGGGCATAGAACTTTAAGTTCGGAGACTACGATTATTTAACTGAACCTCATATTCAATCACTCTCATCTCCAGTTAAAAAGGAAAGGGGGGGGCACCAGGTGACAGGGAGGGAGGCTTCTCTCTGCCTGAGACCCTGGCGAGCCAACGGCCAGTCAAAACAAGTCATCCTGGGCTAGATGGGCACATACTCTGACCTGGTATAGTGCCGATTCCTACGTCCCTGACGCCGGTCTCTGTATGAACCAGCTCCGCAGCCGTCTTCCCGGCTTCCCCAGTCTCCCGCCGCTGATGAGGTGGTTGAGCTCTCACCTTCTTCCACCCTGCAACCTGTTGCTTCCCCCCCCCCCAAGAAGCCATTTATTCCCCCACCCTCCTTTTAACTCACCGACACCTCCTCTTTGCGCCAGCCTCCAGCTCTTCTCTGCACCAAGGAAATTCAGAGATTGTGGGACAATAAGGCACGCTCTAAGGTTCTCTCTCTCTCTTTCCCTCCTCTTTCTATGGTAGTGACCTTTTCCCCTTTCCCCCAGATTTCTTCCTTCCTCTCTAGGAGCCGGATCTCGACTGTTCAGTTAACCATTAAAAGACCAAATCTCAGATTTGGTGGCATCCTCATTGGTTAACTCCTTTTAAAATAGGTTTTATTGACGTATTTTATTTTGTCTAATTGGGTGTGTTTTTTTTTTTAAAAAAGTTTTTGTTTATTGTTCTTTTATTGTATTATATTGATGTTGGTGGCCTTGAGCAACATTTGCGGGAAAGAAATGCTTAATAGAAATACTTAAATAAATAAGGGTGCAATCCTGTGGCCCCTAGACATCATCTGCGGGGCCATAGGATAGTGGGGAATCCCCCCCTCCGAGGTCGGAAACAACCCCTGACCCCTCACAGCTGGCACAGAAAGAACTATGCTGGCTGGCATCCGAGGTCGGGAACTCGACCTCAGAGAGGGGGGAAAGGGGGTGTTCCGGTGGATGAGACCAGGATACGAGCTACCTGAGCCTCTTCCAGCCTCCTTCCCTGATGGGGAGGCAAAGATTGCCTCTGCTGCTCCTGCTGGCTTCAGTCCGGCAAGGTATTGGATACACGGAAGCCTCCAAGTTTGGAGGGTTCCATCTCGCAAGGGTGCAACTGTGATGTTATGTTATTGGGGGTAATTTAAAGTGTATATATGGTAAGTATGATGTGTTCTGGTGTTGAGTATATGATTAGAAGTATATATTCCTGCTGTATCTATGTGTGTTATGTTAGGTAAGTGAGAAATAATGGGCAGGGAGAATGGTGCAGGGATGGGGACTGGACTCGACTTGTGAGTCGGACTGAGTGAGTCCCCCCCTCTGACTCGAGTCCCAATATTTTTAATGGGACTCGAGACTCGACTCGGGGACTCGACACCAAGGACTCGTGTTCCAAATTTGTGTACCTCAAATGCAACATGGACAGGTTTTAGGAAGTACAGCAAGTTTATTTTTTAAAATCATTTTCCTAAAATGCAACCTTTCAGACATTTTGGGTTTGGCTGCCTCTGCCTGCCTGTTTGGGCTTCCCAGCCTCCTCTGCCTGCCTGGTCTCTTCTTAACCAGTTCCACAGTTTGAATTGTCCAAGACAAAGGCCACTGCCTGCCTGCTTTGGGGTTCCCTGCCTCCTCTGCCTGTCTGGTTAATTTGGGTGTCTGCCTGGTCTGTTCTTGCCAAAATCAGTTGCAGAGTTTTGAAATAAAAAGGCACTTGTGCCTAGAATTTATTTAAGCCACACATCTGAAATAGCCTTATTTTGTTGGGAAAAAACCCCATTGATTTTAATAGGGACTCATGGAGTCAGCTTTGGGAGTGACTCGTGACCCATGAGTCACCATTTTGGACCAAGGACTCGGGTCCAAAGACTCGTGACTCGAGACCAAGGACTCTTCAACATCCCTGGAATGGTGTATTTGCATATGTGAGCTGATTGTTGGCGGAGACAGTGAGAAGGGGGGGGGTAAAGCCTGTGTTATATAAACAGTGGGCGATGTTGTTCAGGCAGGAGTGTGTGGAAAAGAGAGGAGTGTGTGGGGAAGAGAGAGTGCAGGAGTGTGTGACGTACTGTTTGGGAGTCTGTGAAGCTGACTGGAGAGAGTTCAGTGACTATATTAGGATTGTTAGATTAGCTAGTGAGTGCAGGGATTTATATTTTAGGAACAGATGTTGAGGGAGTATTGGTAATAGGATAAGATAGTACATTACTTAATATGGACTGAAACTTACATATGAACCTTATTTCCAGAAACTGTTGTATTTTGAAATAAACTTTACTTTGTTTATTGAAGCAACCTGTGTGGAAAGCTGTGCTTTACAGTTGGTCAGAGAAATATAAGATAGGGATAATAGACATCCCAAGGTCAGTGTGAGAGGTGTAAGGGTTAGAGAAAGAGAGACTCCCCAACCTTACATAAGCGCATCCATAGCTCCAAAAAGGAGGGCAAGCTTGAGGCCCTATGAGGGGTGGGGTGTGACAGCAACCCACAGGATTGTGCCCTAAAATAACTTGTAGAGATAATGAATGTGACTTGCTTGGGGGGGGATATTACAAAGTTACCACAAAAGACACATTTCAGGCAAAGATAACGGCTTTAAGTCCTATTGACTTCAGTGAAATTGGCTTGCATTATCTGCTTAGCTCTCATCTTAAAAAGCACCGGACTCCGGATGGATTGTTCCCTACATGTGATTCCTACACTGTCTGCTCTTGGGCAAAATTTGGGAGACCCTTGGACAAAAGCAGGGCTTGTGGTGGTGGTGGTGAGCTCCCTGCTCAGGTGTGAGTCTCCACCAGTACCTGACAAAGCCAACTCTTGATTTTACTATTGCTGCCCACTGTAGCTGAACCCAGACATAGATGGGATGTCTAATGGCTGTCAAAGCTGGTGATGCAGGTGAGGTTGGACTGCCCGTCCTAGATACCGTGTGGGTTCTGTGAAGATGGGACTTGTAGTAGCTGAGACTTTAGAAGAAACACTGTTAGATGTCCCTTCCTCCCCCCCCCCCCCATTGCTGTTTAGCTAACGGATTTTTACTGTAGTCTTTGGAATGTACTGGGAGGCTGTTTGGGAGCACCTGGGAGATAAGGGTGAGCTGCAGAGCTGAGAAGCAAGGTCAGGCGTTAATTGGGATGAAGTCATGAGAAAGTGTCTACAGCTGAGAAAGGGCGGGGGCCCCTCCTTCGACAGTTAGGAAGACAGGATTGGTGAACGCTGGGCGGGAAATTGGACCCTGGTGACAATAAAGGAGCTAGGGGAAAAGGCTTCAGTGTTCTTCCATTGGGGCGTGGATGCTGGGAAGTTCCATCTGGGCAGGTATGCCACTCTGACAGGGTAGCTAGGAAAAGCTAGGCCTGGTTTGACTTGCTTTGTTCCTGCAGACTCTTGGGGTTTGTTTTTATGTTCTTTTAGAGTCCCTTTTTATTCCCATTCCCTTTCCCTCACAACAACTACCTCACCCCTTTTTCCCTTACCTTCTTTTAGCCCTTTCTTATAAGGGATTATTTTACTTATATTGGACACTTGGAGACCCTACACTGACTAATTTGTTATTTTTACTTTTTAATAAAGTCTCCAACTTAATCTTAGCGTGTGTTCCTTTTTGAAAGGTTGGGGCTGCTACACCAGTTTGGTGTATGGGACCTTGGGAGGTGTGTGCCAGTCCAGGGAACTTTGGGACTGTGGCCTGCCCTGCAGGGTTGGTGTAAGATCAGCCTCCTTCACATGGTGGCTTAGCGGTCGGATTTTGCAGCCCACCTGAGGAACATTTGTTTGTCAAACCAGGCAAAGGTTTGTTATTTTCCAGATAGGGAAAAGTTGTTAGGGCAGAAATGGAGTCTGCTCTGTTGGATCAGGACCGACCCCTGCTGGGAGCAGAGGCGGCAGACGATCCGCCGGTGTTGGACCGGGAGGACATTTTACCAGTTGAGGCTCCTCGAGTCGCCCCTCCTATTGAAGTGACTGTCGATTGGGAAGGCGCGGAGGGCGAAGAGAGAAGGGTGTCGATCCCATCTCGCTTGGCAGACTGGATGGTGGAACCTAGGGGCCGAGGGGAGATCTCCAGGTCTCGGAGGTGGAGTACGGGCAGCGGCAGTGACCAGGGAGAGGAGGAGGGAGCGACAGCGGTTCCCCTCCGGCGGACCCGGAGGATCCCGAATCTGTCTCGTCCCAGATCTACTTCCAAGGAGAGAGAGAGACGAAACGACCTGTCTCGCCCCAGGCCTACATCCAGAGAAAGAGAATTACAAAAGCAAGTTGACCTTCTGCAGAACCAGTTGGCAAAACACACTGGAACTGTTCGTCCTGAGAAGCCAAACTTCAAGGACCTGCCTCGTTTCCATGAGGGGCAGGATCCGCTGGAATATTTGGGCTTGTTTGAAATTACCTGCGAAGATGAGCGTATTCCCCGTGGCACTGGATGTCGGCCCTTCGATCACGAGCCTCAGGCTGTCTGGCTCAACTGTTGTACAGCGTCCCGCGAGAGGATACGCATAATTATGGACAGTTTAAAGAACTGGTCAGACAAACTTTCTGCCTTTCGGCCGAGAGGTGTCAGCAACGTTTCAGAGAGATTAAGGCTGAGCCCGGGGAGGGTTTTGTCTCCACGGCAACGAGGCTGCGGAGGTCCCTGGATTTATGGCTGGAGACGGCTCAAGCTGTCTCCTTTCGAGATTTGCGAGAGCTGGTGGCCTTAGAACAGTTTTATGCCGTTCTCCCCGAAGGAAGGGCAGCGCTGGTGAGTGACCAGCGGCCCACCAACCTCCGGCAAGCGGCGCTGCTTGCGGACCAGATGGGAGTTTATTGGAAGGGGGGAAGCAGCAATCGAACCACCCCAGCCAAGCCGGCGGGAGGCGGCGGGAAGAGTGAAACATCCAATCCAACGAAGTTGGGAGGACCAACTGGAGGAGGAATCGGGCCCAAAGCTACTTCAACCCCGACGACGACCGGATGCTTCTATTGTAAATCGGAAGGGCATATGCGTCGAGACTGCCCCAAATTAAAGGCCAAGTTGCAAAAAGAAACAACTGCTAAAGTGGGTGCTGTGAGACCGGTGCCTCTCGATGACTCCCCCGGAGAAGCCTCAGATTGGAGTGAGGTCAGCGAGGGAGAGGGAGAAGATCCAGCCCCACGTATCCCGGGAAATGGAGTAGCGGCCCGGCATTCACCGTCATGGAAGAGAAAGGAGCCGGCGATGGCTTTGGTTCAACCGGGACAAGTCAAGTGGAGCCAGCTACAATTTTGTGAGTCTCTTAAAATTAATGGGCAATGGGGACAGGGTTGGAGAGACAGTGGGGCTGCCCTTTCCACTATTGACCGGAGTCTGGTGAAGCCAGGACAGATGCTAGAGGGACAATTTTTTACCATCACTCCTTATAACTCTCCCCCCATTGCCATGCCTTTGGCTAGAATACCGTTAGAATACAAAAATTGGAAAGGAGAATTGGACTTGTTAGTACATGAAACTGAATTTACTACGTTTCTTATTGGAAATGATCTGGCTTTCTTGGCCAGTCAAGCCCCTGTTTTAGCGGTGACTCGGAGTCAGACAATTAAGAAGAAGCAGGCCTCCCCAGACCCCGCATTCCCTGCCCCGATAGTAGAATCTTGCCCCCCGGCTGAGGGAGAGGCGACAGCTACGGACAGACGGGCAGGGGAGGGGGATGGAGACCCAGCAGAGCCAGAATCAGCTAAACAGCAGGGAAAAGATTTATTGCCGGCAGGCGAAGAGGATGTGGCGGAGAGAGAAGAAATCCTTTCAGGGAATCTTCGCTCCACTGCCTTTGTGGAGGCTCAAAACCAAGATCCGTCCTTGCAGGAGTGCAGGGAGGCGGCTGAAAACCAGGTGGCTACTGTGACGCCTCAACATCCTGTTCGGTTTTATTGGGAAGCGGGAGTCTTATACCGAGAGTTTGCACCGAAAGGAGTTGGACAAAGGTGGAAGGTTTATCGCCAGTTAGTGGTCCCACAAGGGTTCCGAGAACCGGTCTTACAGTTGGCTCATGCTACTGCGTGGGGGGGGCATTTGGGGAGGAAACGGACTTTGCACAAGGTGTCTAATGAATTTTATTGGCCTTCAGTGGCCGACGCCGTGAAAAACTATTGCCGCTCTTGTGACACCTGCCAAAGAGTGGGGTTCAATAAAGATCACCCTAAAGCCCCTTTACAGCCCCTCCCCCGAATAGAGACTCCCTTTGAAAAAATTGCTGTGGATATATTGGGGCCTTTCCAGACGCCCACCAAGACAGGCAAAAAATTTATTCTCACGGTTGTGGATTTCGCAACTTGCTATGCGGAAGCTGTACCGTTAACATCAATCACTGCCTCTACTTTGGCTAAGACTTTACTAGCTATTTGTGCCCGGCTGGGTATGCCCAAAGTAGTACTTTCAGACCGGGGACCTGGATTTGTGTCGCAACTAATGCAAAAGATGTGGGAACTGGGAGGGGTAGAGCAATGTTTCTCTGTACCCTATCATCATCAGACAAATGGGCTAGTGGAGAGGTTCAATCAGACCCTGGGAAAGATGATTCGAGCCTATGTGACAAACCACCCTAAAGACTGGGATCAAGGGCTTCCTATGCTCCTATTTGCGTATCGGGATGCCCCTCAGGAAAGTTTGGGGTTTTCTCCGAATGAGCTAATGTTTGGCCAGGAGCTCAGAGGCCCTCTGACTATGCTTAGAGAAGAGTGGGAGCAAAAGGTGGCTAGTTCCTCTCAGAATGTTATAAGTTTTATGCAAATGCTACAGAATACTCTGAGAGAGGTACAACAAGTGGCGCAAGAGCATTTAGCCCACGCTCAAGGCACGCAGAAGGCGTGGTATGATCAAACTGCCCGAGTCCGAGTGTTTCAGCCCGGAGACCAGGTTCTTGTTCTCAAACCGGTTAAACCCGATAAGTTAACCCTTAAGTGGGAAGGGCCTTTGACTGTGAAAGAGCGGCTGGGGGAAGTCAACTATTTGTTGCAGTATGCAGAGACCTCGCGATTGCCGAAGCTTTTTCATGTCAATATGCTCAAGCGGTATGTGGACCGGAAAGATTTTGTGTTTCCCCTTCAGCCTGGGCCCGAAGAGCTGGCTGGGCCTTTGGATCTGTTAGAAGAATGTCAACAGAAAAGAGGGATAGAGGAAATACCCTGGCCTTTAACTTTGCCCCTACAGCAACGCCAAGGATTGCAGCAATCCCTCGAGAAGCTTGTCTCGGATTCACACTGAAGAATAATTAGAAGATGAGGTCTGGCAGGAATTCCCTCCCAGTCTCATCTCCTTAAAAGGGGGGATGTGAAGATGGGACTTGTAGTAGCTGAGACTTTAGAAGAAACCCTGTTAGATGTCCCTTCCTCCCCCCCCCATTGCTGTTTAGCTAACGGATTTTTACTGTAGTCTTTGGAATGTACTGGGAGGCTGTTTGGGAGCACCTGGGAGATAAGGGTGAGCTGCAGAGCTGAGAAGCAAGGTCAGGCGTTAATTGGGATGAAGTCATGAGAAAGTGTCTACAGCTGAGAAAGGGCGGGGGCCCCTCCTTCGACAGTTAGGAAGACAGGATTGGTGAACGCTGGGCGGGAAATTGGACCCTGGTGACAATAAAGGAGCTAGGGGAAAAGGCTTCAGTGTTCTTCCATTGGGGCGTGGATGCTGGGAAGTTCCATCTGGGCAGGTATGCCACTCTGACAGGGTAGCTAGGAAAAGCTAGGCCTGGCTTGACTTGCTTTGTTCCTGCAGACTCTTGGGGTTTGTTTTTATGTTCTTTTAGAGTCCCTTTTTATTCCCATTCCCTTTCCCTCGCAACAACTACCTCACCCCTTTTTCCCTTACCTTCTTTTAGCCCTTTCTTATAAGGGATTATTTTACTTATATTGGACACTTGGAGACCCTACACTGACTAATTTGTTATTTTTACTTTTTAATAAAGTCTCCAACTTAATCTTGGCGTGTGTTCCTTTTTGAAAGGTTGGGGCTGCTACACCAGTTTGGTGTATGGGACCTTGGGAGGTGTGTGCCAGTCCAGGGAACTTTGGGACTGTGGCCTGCCCTGCAGGGTTGGTGTAAGATCAGCCTCCTTCACAGGTTCCTGTTTGTGCATGTATTTCTTTAGTATTCACCTTTAGATACCGCTTACTACAGAGGTATCAAAGCAATGAACATAAAGTGTAACGCCATCAAAGCAGCAATAAAAATATAACCTATAAAAAGCGAATCAACAGTAAAACTGCACAGTCTGCTGTGTGCTACCGCCCATAGCTGGCTGGGTCACACTTCAGGGAAAACCTATGTGAAGAGATGAGTCTGGAGAAGACGTTTCAAGGCGCAATCCTATGCAGGTTTAGAGCTGGCTGGGGCATGCTGGGAGCTGTAGGACCTTTTTCTGTCTCAACTTGCATAGGACTGTGCCCTAAATGTCTTTACTGTGGGAGCTGCTCTAAAGACAGGTGGTAAAGTGCTGCAAGCACTCCTGAGGCGAGCCTCCAGAGCATGCGGTGCCCTCAGAAGTGCTCCCTCTTGTTGATCACAGAGGTCAGGCAGGGACGTGAGGGGTGAGGTGATCCCTAAGGACTTTTCCCACTCTTGCTCCCAAGGAGTCATATGTCTAGGGGCCACCATGCTCCCCCTCCGATGTGCCTCCGATGACAGCTGCAACCTTTTCCTGGAAGAACGAGACCTGGCCTACATCATCCAATAAGCTCTGCAGCGGACTATAAGTCTGGACATAGGGCAGCCTGCAAAGATGTTCCAAAAGCTTCATTCTCTGCAGAATTAACTATCCACAGAGAGCAGATGACACTTGGGTTACCACAGTGGTACACGGGAACACTGCAAAAGTGGCAGTTATGATCAGAGGCTGGGTGAATGCCACAGTGCGACGGCAGCACAGTCGAAGCACAGTGTGGGTGCAAACCAGAGCGTCTAGACTAAAATCTTAGCTATCCTTGTAAAAAAGAGCAAGTTCCAAAATCGAGTTCCTCAGATTTCTTAGTCCTGCCATGACTTGCAATGTCAGACTAAACTCTGCAAAATATGCCACACTTACAAGCAGTGCTTTTTTTCTGGAGAAAAAGGTACCGGAACTCTTGGATTATGTTTCCTCGGGAGTAGATGGCGATTAAATTGTAATGAAATTAATAGAATAAAAGGTGCTGGAACTTAGTTCTGGTGAGTTCCACCAGAAAAAAAGCCCTGCTTACAAGAAATGCAATTTCTCACCATGTGGAAATGCCTATTCCTTTAGTTATGAAATGTGACTTCATGAGGTCAGAAAACACTACATGTTACTACATGACAGGTATGGATGTACAGGGGTGCGTGGTGGTGGTGGGGTAAGTTGTAAGCAAGCAGTGTGTGTGACATTGCACAACATCATCACTGATCACAGGGCATGTCTATTTGATTCCAATTTGTGTAGCTTCAGCCATTCTATATTCAATGACCAAAAACCTGCCTGTTTAACACTAGAGTGAAAGCTATATGTTGCCTCAAGCTCCACAAAGCCAGGAAATTTGTGGAGGTCAATGTAGCGTAGTGGTGAGTGTTGGACTGGGACCTGGGAGATCCGGGTTCTATTCCCCGCTCGACCATGAAACTCACTGGGTGACTTTGGGCCAGTCACTGACTCTCAGCCTAACCGACCTCACAGGGTTGTTGCGAGGATAAAATGGAGAGGAGGAGGAGGATTATGTAAGCCGCCTTGAGTTCCTTGCAGGAAAAAAGGTGGGGTATAAATATAATAAATAAAATAAATTTGGATCTGAGACTCATGCCTCAACTGACGTGCCCCATGATCACTGATATATTAATCCCGTCCCCCTTTAATGAACATAGAATCATAGAAAAGTTGAGTTGGAAGGGGCCTACGAGTCCAACCCCCTGCTCAATGCAGGAATCCAGGTCAAAGCATCCCTGACAGATGGTGGTCCAGCTGCACCTTGAATGCCTCCAGAGTGGGAGAGCCCACCACCTCCCTAGGTAGTAGGTTCCATTGTTTTATTGCTCTGACTGTCAGGGAATTTTTCCTGATATTTAGGTGGAATCTGGGTTCCTGTAATTTGAGCCCATTATTCCGTGTCCTGCAAACTGGGATGATCGAGAAGAGATCCTGGCCCTCCTCTGTGTTTATAAAAGCATTTTATTATTTATTATTATTTATTCATTTGTACTATTTGTATACTGCTAAATATTAAGAAAAACCGCTTAGCAGTTTCCACATACATGTTAAAATCACAATTAAAATCACATTTAAAATGTCTTGGTTTTGCTAATTGCATATATTTATTTGGTATTGGAGTATGGACTTTTTTCTTCTTAACCATTTTACACAAATAAATATTTTATAAATATTTATAAAAGAAATTCGAAATGCACTTAACTGAGAAACTCCATCTCACCCCCTATTCCGGGAATAGTTATGGTCTGCAGGTCATTATTTCTCACTATGCACTGATATGAGAGAAAAGTTTGTTTATTGAAGTTTCTTTGTTGTCTTAGCCTCAGCACATCAATAAGACTCCTTGGTTGGCATGCCTTTATACAGTGTATCTCCTACCTGAGTCCAGTAATGTGCACTATAGCTTGATTGTAAAGGAACCTCATTCCATTCTCTTAAGTACTGTATTTCTTTTGTTTCCCCTGAGTGTGACTTCAGATGAGAAGATAATTTTTTTTCCAAGTGCCAAGCTGTTTTACAGTTTCTCTCCTCTGCGATGTCTTTGATGAACAGTGAGTTACATTCTGACTGAATTTCTTCCCACACCCAAACATTTATATGGTTTCTCCCCTGAGTGAATTATTTGATGAGAAGTAAGCGTCCTCTTATCACTGAAGCTCTTTCCACATTCCAAACAATTATATGGTTTCTCCCCGGTGTGAGTTCTTTGATGTCGCGTGAGAGTTACCTTCTGACTGAAGCTCTTTCCACACTCCAAACAATGATATGGTTTCTCCCCTGTATGAATTCTTTGATGACAAGTAAGAGTTTTCTTCCCAAGGAAGCTCTTTCCACACTCCATGCATTTATATGGTTTCTCTCCTGCATGATTTCTTTGGTGAAAAGTGAGAGTTGTTTTATGACTAAATCTCTTTCCACACTCAAAACATTTATATGGTTTCTCCTCTGAGTGAATTCTTTGATGATAAGAAAGAGTTCTCTTCTCACTGAAGCTCTTTCCACATTCCAAACAATTATAGGGTTTCTCCCCTGTGTGAATTCTTTCATGTCGAGTGACAGTTATCTTCTGACTGAAGCTCTTTCCACACTCCAAACAATGATATGGTTTCTCCCCTGTGTGAGTTCTTTGATGAGAAATGAGAGTTATCTTCTGACTGAAGCTGTTTCCACACTCCAAACAATGGTATGGTTTCTCCCCTGTGTGAGTTCTTTGATGTCGGGTGAGAGTTATCTTCTGATTGAAGCTCTTTCCACACTCCAAACAATGATATGGTTTCTCCCCGGTGTGATTTCTTTGATGAGAACTAAGATGTTTATTCTGACTGAAGCTCTTTCCACATTCCAAACAATGATATGGTTTCTCTCCTGTGTGAGTTCTTTGATGTTGAGTGAGAGTTATCTTCTGACTGAAGCTCTTTTCACACTTCAAACATTTATATGGTTTCTCCCCTGTGTGAGTTCTTTGATGACAAGTGAGATGTTTCTTCTGACTGAAGCTCTTTCCACACTCCAAGCATTTATATGGTTTCTCCCCTGTGTGAGTTCTTTGATGCTGAGTGAGAGTTATCTTGTGACTGAAGCTCTTTCCACACTCCAAACAATGATAGGGTTTCTCCCCTGTGTGAGTTCTTTGATGACAAGTAAGAGCTGTCTTCTCACTGAAGCTCTTTCCACACTCCAAACAATGATAGGGTTTCTCCCCTGTGTGAGTTCTTTCATGTTGAGTGAGAGTTGTCTTGTGACTGAAACTTTTACCACACTCTTTGCATTCATATGTTTTCTTCAATGTGTGAATTTTGCAATGAGCTTTAGCATTTGATTCAGAATGGAAAGTATTCCTATGTATATGGCACCTATTCTTTTCCTGACTTTTATGTATTTTTTCTTGGATTGTGATATCATGGCAGCCATCGCCCTGAGAAGCAAAGGAATTATTCCTCCTATTGCGATTTAGTTCAGTTTTGCTTCTCTGCTCTTTGCTATTTTTACATCTGTCTCTTTTTGGTGACATCCCAAACGGTTCTCTCTTATTCTCCACTTCCCACCTGTCACCTTCTGAAATGAAGACAAGAAATTGGTAAAAGCCTGTGTTAGCAATAGAACTCAAATAATTGAGTACCTTCAATTAATGATTTCGATAAAGGGAAATAAAGTCCAAGTAGCCATAGTATCCAAGAGGAACAGTAAAAAATTCAAAATGAAAATGTGGAGCGGGTTAATAAATATAAATGTCTTGGAATGTGGTTGAACGAGCAGTGCGATCCTAATAATGCAATAGAAGTTAGAACAGAGATGGCCTGGAGTAGCTTTTTTAAGATGAAAAATGTAATATGTAAGAAAAACTTTAAAATAGCCTTGAGTATGTGCATTGTACGGTGTTATCTTTTCAGTTCTACTGTATCTATCAGACTTTAACACAGACTAGCATAAAAAAGGTAGAAGCATTAGAAAAGAAGCATTTGAAATGTGGATTTATTGCAGAAGGTTACACATTTCATGGACTGAGAGTGTGACCAACAAAGAAGTATTAAAGAGAACGTATGAAGATGAAGAAGTGATAAAACACATAAAATGCAGAAAACTAGAATATTTTGATCATATAATAATGAAAAAGATAGACAGCTGCAGCTGATTATACAAGGAAAAATAAATGGGAAAAGAAGTGTAGGAAGAAGAAGGAGGTCTTGGCTGAAAAACCTTAAAGAGTGGGTTGGGGGCAATACAACATCATTGTTTAGAGCTGCCATATCTAAAGACTGTTTAGCCGTGATGATGTCCAACCTCCCTTAGGAGAGGAACAACAACAAGAAGATGATGATAAAGGGAAGAACTGAAAAGACTTAGATGAGATGCAGTTCTTATCTTAAGTTTCACAGCCTCTGTTGATTGCCATTAAGTGACTGTTGGTGTGGTACAATGCATTCAGTTGGGAGCATAGAGACCTGGGTTCAGCGTTCAGCTGATCAATGAAATTTACCGTACTGTGTGTTTCTGGGCCAGTTTCCCTCTATCAGCTTAGCCTATGTCACAGACTTTTGATCAGGCTGCTCGTCAGGGCAGGAACTGTTGACGTCAATAAAGTTTGGCAACCATGGACACGGTTCCTTTAACAAACCCTTGCCTGCCCCAAGGCGGGAAAAATAATGGCAAAGTCATCTTACCTAATAGCCCTATAGGTCACTTACGCAAGATCTGATCTGGCATTGCCAAGCTAATCAAAAGTGCACATATTCAGAAAGCCATGGGATAGGCAAATGCAAAACTAACCACCCAAGCCTATGCCAGCCCTGAAGTGATCTCCCCGAGAGAAGTAAATTACCGGCTCAGGTGCTAGACCAGGAAAAGTAACAGTAAAGGAGGAGATATTGTTCCCACCCCCTTTTGGTGCACCTTTGGTTGCCCCCTCCCTTTTACTGCTGCGTTTCTATTGACAGCACTTGGACCCTTGCAACTGTGTGCAAATTAGCCTATATGCAGTCTCCCCTTGATCTCTGACAGCTGAAACTGACAGGCAAGACTACAGATACCAGATAGTCATATGTACGCACTTGTGCACCTGCAAAAGACTGACCAAATATATATATATTTTAAAAGCACAATATTTAGAGGCCAGAAAAATACTTTTAAAAATATGACCTCAAAACATTAAATAAATAAATAACACAGGACGTGCGCCAAAAACGGTAACATTATTTTCCTCATCATGATTGCATTTGAAACTTGTTATTATTATTAAGCGGCCAAACAGGGAGCCTTACCAAGAGAAGCCACAATCTCATGGTTCTCCTCCATGATTTGCCTGTGCAGAGCTTTCTGGTCAGGATCCAGCAGTGTCCACTCCTCCTCAGTGAAGCACACAGCAACCTCCTCAAAAGTCACCAGACCCTGGATCAAAAAAATATGTTTCCTTCTCAGTAATAACAAAGTGAGATGGTAGTAGTAGTTAGAGTGTTGAACTGGGACTCAGGAGATCCGGGTTCTAGTCCCCGCTAGGCCATGAAACTCACTGGGTGACTTTGGGCCAGTCACTGACTCTCAGCCTCACCTACCTCACAGGGTTGTTGTGAGGATAAAAATTGAGAGGAGGAGCTCTATGTAAGCTGCCTTGGGTTCCTTGCAGGAAAAAAGGCGGGGTATAAATAGAATAAATAAATAAATAAATAAATAAATTATACTGCATGATTTAAATCTGCTTGCTGTGAAAACCAGTTCCTGAGGGAACAACAGCAAGAAACGCCTCTGGCCCTCCTGTCCTGCTTGTGGGACAGGAAGCATCTGGTTGGCCACTGTGAGAAACGGGATGCTGGACTAGATGGGCCTTTGGTCCAATCCAGCAGGTCTCTCCTTATGATCTTAGCTTTGCCAGAAGCAAACAGAAGGAGAGAGATGTATTCTGGCCCTAGGAAGTGAGCAGGGACAGAGGCACCCAGGCTGCTCCTGGCCTGTCCCCCACTGATCCTTCCCCCTACCTTATCTGGTTCCACTCCATCACAAAGAAGAAGAGATGGCTGAGTACCCACTGCCTGCCTCATTCCAGCCCCTGCGAGAGATAAAAGTGATGGGTAGCCAGTAGTACATGCTTGCCTCAGACATTGAGATTACAATCCTAAACTCCCGGGAACTAAACCCCCATGGAACACAAGAGGATTGACTTCCCAGTCAAATGCATAGAATTGCACTGGAACTGATGCAAGTATAAGTACACCTGGGCGTTACAAGATGCCTTATCTTTAATTTGCATTTTGAGAGTTCCGTTGAGAAAAAACACATATTTCCCCATTTGGGCTCTTGGCCACAAATCAAATGGTGGGTTTCTATGTATAAAGTCTTCAATTGTGGAAAATTAAACAAGTTTTTGAATTCTGGAAAAGGCTGGAGACAAGCCTCTTTCCCCCCAGAACACTCGCGGGGGGAAGGATAAAATCAGCCCAAGGATCACTTGCATGCTCCAGAGAATGAAACTAGGTTGAAATACATCCACCCCCAAATTCACTCTTACCCTGCAAGGCACATCCGTCACCCTCTTCCTTGACCCTCCTTTGTGGGGGGCTCTGTACGGTGTCTGATGGAGCCTTCTCTGCTGCAGGGAAATCAGGTCCCACTTCTGCAAAGTGACTCTGTACCTGAATCAGCAGTGAGGATCCAAGACACAGAACGAGGAGAAGGATTAGAAAAGGAACGAGAGAGGCAAGAATGTTGGGGGTCTGGGACATCTCTCCTTGGGGGATTTCCAGGTTGGGCAGTTAGGAGAGAGTTTTAGGATCTCCTCCCTCCCATTCTTGACCCCTTGGATGAAATGTTCTCACCTGCTGCTCCTCCTGCCTCTGGTCCTCTGCCTGGCTCAGGAGGAAGCCTTCTGCCAGGGCCACCGCCTGGGAACTGGTCTCTGCTCTGCATTCTCTCACCCAGCTCGCCATCTCCACTGGCAGGATGGTCAGGAACTGCTCCAGGATCACCAGGTCCAGGATTTGGCTTTTTGTGTGTCTCCCTGGCTTCAGCCACCCACAGGAAAGATCATGGAGCTGGTTGCAAACCTCTCGGGGGCCCTCAGTTGCCTGGTAGCGGAACTGCCTGAAACGCTGGAGCTGCACATCTGAGTTGTACATATCCTCACCCAGGAACTTCTGCACCATTTCCCCCCAGAATTCTCCACTTCTCCTGGTCTTAATGGCATCAAGGTCTCTTTGTGGTTCATGGCCAGCTGAGCCTTCCTGAGCCATCTTTGATCTGTGTTCCAAAAAACCTCCAATGGTGCCAAAGAAACTCTTCCCTCTTCTGTATCTGGGCCAAGATTGCTGTATTAGTTGGTGCTACTAAGGCTCTGTAAAGACAAGACATTGTTCTGTTAAAGAATTATTATGCTTAAGAATAATTATGTCTTAATAAGACAATGGAACCAATTACCAAGGGAGGTGGTGAGCTCTTCCACTCTGGAGGCATTCAAGGTGAAGCTGGACAGCCATCTGTCAGGGATGCTTTGACCTGGATTCCTGCATTGAGCAAGAGGTTGGACTCGATGGCCTTGTAGGCCCCTTCCAACTCTACTTTTCTATGATTCTACTATCAGACAAGATTAAATGTGGAGGACTCCAGCTAGTAAGCAGGTCTTGTCCCGGAAGGAAAGGCAGGCAAATGCCAAGACTCAAAGAGAAACTGGAGATTTGGGGAGGGTCCTTCACCTGAGAGCCACTGACCAAAGGCCTTCCCTTGCTTGAGAGTCAAATGTCTCATCCCTCCACCCCCACTGGGTCCATCTCTAACCATTCGATCTCCTAAAAGTACATTTCCTCTGTTGGTCTTCCATAAAGGCTTTATCCCTTCTTCATCCAAGCCTCCAGCCACATCCCCTCTCCGTGGCACCCTCTGCTGCTCCCATCTTCTCCTTAAGCCTCTCCTATATTCAACTAACTTAAAATTGGTTTAAATTAAGGCTGTCAGTCATTTAAAGAAATCTTTGTTGATTAGTCATCTGATCTTTAAAGGTAAATGTATTAATCAACCAAGTTGACATACGCATAGAAGCTAGAAATTCTGATTAAATAATTAAAAAGACAAATAACATTTCTCCCCGATTTTCTGAGGTATACTGACTCAGCAGTTGGAGGCTCCATTCCTAACTATCATAGCCAGGAGCTGCCTCACTGGAATACAGCCACAGTTCTCACAGGACAGCATCCTGCTTTAGAGGAGACAAGTTTTGTGCCCCACAGAAACTGGGATTCACCACTTGTGCTCTCTTGAAGTTTGCTTTTTTCTGGTTCAGGGTTTCTAACATGTCTTTTTCATTCTTTTTCTTCCCCTTTCCCCATTAATTTATTTATTTACTGTCAACCTCCTCCTCCTCAAAAGGACTCCTCTCCAGCTGCCTCTCTCTGTAGGCCTACATCACAAGGTTGGCCCAAAATCTTTTGCTGCATTTAGCAAAAAATCCCACAAGCGCCTCTCCCCTCCACACCCCCAAGCTGTAAAATGTCAACAGTAATTTCAATAACTAAGAATTTGCTCCCCTTTCAGGGCTCCCCAAATCAGCTGCCTCATGGGAGGGCTGGTCTTGGTGGGGCACCTCATCTCCCTCCACCTAGCTTTGGTCAGTCCAGCGAGGGACTGGCATAGCTACGTGCAGAAATGGGACTCATATTGGCAATGCGGGAAGCAGTTCCCGTTTAACTGGAGCAAGTGTTTTAATCCATGTACAGAAGTATAATCAATTAGTTGATAAATCGACTCAGCATTGCAGTTATCCTTTAACACACACCCCTTCCCTATATGAAAGGGGACTCCTGGCTTTCCCGTGAGCAGAGTGGAAGGATCCCAAGTGGATCAGCCTCACAGATCGCCTCCTTATGGGGTGAAATGGGGCGAGGGTCTGGCTCCCCTTCATGACGCGAGATCAGATCCGCCTCTGACACGCTGGGGGTTGAATGTGGGCATCTGCTCCACCTGGGTCTCCTCACCCCCTCCTCCCTCCCTTGCCTACCCTGCAGCCCAGGGCCTCCCCTTCACCCAAATGCACAATGTGGGTATGGGGGGGTCCCACCTCATCCCACAAGGAGGCACCAAAGTAGCACCTGGAGGAAGCTCCAAGTCCTCGTTCCTCTGAAGGGAGAAGGCGGGAATAGAAGGGCCTTGGGGGAGAAGGTGCACTTCCTGTGAGAGACACGCTCCCTTTCTTCCCTCAATCCCCTTCCTCTCTAGGAATCTCCTCCTCCTGTCCCTTTAACCCTCAGGAGGCCAGATCTTTTCTCTGCAGCTCTCCAAGTCGGACAGCAGGAACATCTTGCATTGCTACACTCAGGCTTTTGACTTCCCTTCTGGTGCCGCTGGCAGCAATTTTTCTTTTCTGGGCATTTTCTCTTCTTGCTCTGAGTCTGGCCGGCCAGCCAGCGTGTCTCTTGTTTTTGGTTGTAAAACTTTGATCTCTGTGTTCAGAGGCTGTTCTTGCCAGGAGGCTCCAAAGGTCCCAGGATCTTCACCAAGTCAGCCCAGGACACTGAAACCTTAAGGGGTTTGGGGGAGAAACCTCCAGCACCATCCTCCATGAGTCTGCTCACAAGTAAGGCCCAACCAGTTCCAGGGGGCTTACTCCCTAGTAAATGGGTACAGCAGCCTTCCCCAAGCCTCACCGCCAGTGTACCGTAGACCGTACAGCTCTCTGGACTATCCTTATGAAAATTGGATGCCCCAATAAATTTGTGAATATCTTGCGACTTCTCCATGACAACATGACGGCAACGGTTTTGGACAACAACGGCTCTCATGGTGCTCCATTTAAAGTGGGATCAGGTGTTAAACAGGGATGTGTTATCGCCCCAACATTATTTGCCATTTTCATCGCCATGGTTTTACATCTTGTCAAGGGGAAACTTCCCACCGGTGTGGGAATTATATATCGAACAGATGGAAAGCTTTTTAATCTCAGCAGGCTGAAAGCAAAAAGTAAGGTAATTACAACCTCCGTTGTGGAACTTCAGTATGCTGATGATAATGTGGTCTCCGCACATTCAGAGGATGATCTCCAAACTATCCTAAATGCTTTTGCAGAAGCATACGAAAAACTTGGTCTCTCACTTAACATCAAAAAAACCAAAGTGCTTCATCAGCAAGTGCAAGCCAATCCTTTGGTGATGCCATCTATCCAGCTTGGCGGGACAATACTGGAAAATGTCGATCATTTTCTCTATCTTGGCAGCTATCTTTCTGTTACAGCTAACATCGACAGTGAAATCCAGCATCGTCTGAGCTCCGCAAGTGCCGCATTTTCTCGAATGAAACATAGAGTGATCGAGGATCGGGATATTTGTAAGAAGACCAAAACACTGGTTTATGAAGCCATTGTATTACCAACTTTATTGTATGCCTGCGAAACATGGACTATCTATAAACGTCACTTCCACCTCCTTGAAAGGTTTCATCAACGTTGCCTCCGGAAAATCCTGCAAATTACTTGGGAAGATAGGCGAACAAATGTCAGTGTACTGGAAGAAGCAAAGACTACTAGCATTGAAAAAATGATCCTTCAACGCCAACTTCAGTGGACCGGTCATGTTGTTCGAATGCCTGACTGCCGTCTCCCAAAGCAGTTACTTTACTCCCAACTCAAGGATGGAAAGCGGAATATCGGTGGTCAATATAAGAGGTTTAAAGATGTTCATAAGGCTAATCTAAAAAAATGCAATATAAACATCGAAAACTGGGAAGCTCTGGCCCATGAACGATCTAAATGGAGGTTGGCCTTTCACAAAGGTTCCATGGACTTTGAAGAAGCCCGAGTGCAAGGTGAAAGGGAGAAACGTGCTAAGCGAAAAGCACGTCAAATGAATCCTTTACAGGACCATCTTCTATCTGGTAACCTGTGTCCTCACTGTGGGAAGCTGTGTGGATCTAGAATTGGCCTCCACAGTCACTTACGGACCCATCGCTAGAGTCTACACAATCTTCTTTAGAATTTCCTCCTTTTATCCCGGAAGACAATCTTACTCGGTCACGAGTGATCGCCTGATGATGATGGACTGGCACTTGGGAGATCTGGGTTCTAGTCCCCAGTCGGCCATGAAACTCACTGGGTGACTTTGGGCCAGTCACTGATTCTCAGCCTCAGCCTAACCTACCTCACAGGGTTGTTGTGAGGATAACATAGAGAGGAGGAGGAGGAGGATTATGTAAGCCGCCTTGGGTTCCTTGCAGGAAAAAAGGCGGGGTATAAATATAATAAATAAAAAACTGGAGTCAATATAGTTGATGGCAGAGCCTGACTGGCCCCTTGTAACTGGACTAAAAACCACCTTGAATTGCTGGTTCTTGCTTCTTTTGGCAAACTTTGAGTAAAATGTTTTGAAAACAAGGACAGAAGGACTTGTTAACTAGCAGACCTTTCCTTTTGCCTAGAAAAGATATAAAGATAAATGCAGGGCCGGATTAAGATAGGGCAGTGATGGCGAACCTATGGCACGGGTGCCACAGCTGGCACTCAGGGATCTCTGTGTGGGCACTCGAGCCATTGGTCACCAGATCACGAAAAGTCTGTCCCCTTCTGCAAAACATTATGATCTTGTTCTTTCTCACAGTGTGGAACAGAATGATTTTATTCTAGAATTCCTGTTACAGAATTCTTTTCTACATTGTTATCACATTTAAAAGATTTTGAAGAATGATGCACAGAGCATGGCTTGGATGTAAAGCCCTAACAGTTGACCTGAGTGCTGCATGTGTTGCTCTCCAACTAACGGAGTATGAGCCAAGGTTTGACAAATTATCAGCATGCATGCAATAGCAAAAATCACATTTATTGTGCAAAAGCATGCCCAATGCAAACTTTTACCTAATGCAGTGTTTGCGGTCCAAGACATAAAGTGTTTAAAATGTGTTAAGCACGTTTAGTTTTCTTGTTTATCTTGCTCATCCTAGTACAGGTTGACTTTTACTTTTACTAATCCGACACCTGTAGAAGCAGGGAAAGGACCCGGAGTAAAGCTTGCCCCATACAATTTCAGTCTGGCATATAATCATATTACAAGTTGAGAATCCCTTATCCAAAAATACATGTGCCTGATTATTTAAAAAGTTTGTATAAATTCCCTTCAGGCTATGTGTACAATGTAGTACTATAATAATTTTTTGAGTTGATTTTTTTTTCCCAACAAAAAACTGTTTGTATCATTGAAAGCTCTGTTATTGTGTTTTTCTTTTAAGACAAAAGATGTTAATTAGTTCGGACAACTGTATGAGTTGTTTTTCTAAAACTAAAACCTCGGTATTCAGGTTTAATTGCAGTGTTGGCACTTTGAAATAAATAAGTTGGTTTTGCGTTGCAGTTTGGGCACTCGGGCTCAAAAAGGTTCGCCATCACTGAGATAGGGGCTATTGGAGCTGCAGCTCCAGGCCCCTACCATAAAATAGGCCCACAGCCGGCCCAGCAGCGCGCGGCGCGCCCACTCACCCGAGCCGCGCCGCTGCCTGCTGGCTGCTGCCGCTGCTGCGCTACCGCACTTACCCTTGCGTCGAGACGCCAGGCAGCGGCTCCCTCGCAGCGGCGGGCCCGCCCCTACCAAAATAGGCCCACCGCTGAGCCGGCCCGGCAGCGCGCGGCGCGCCCACTCGCCCAAGCCGCGCCGCCGCCTGCTGGCTGCTGCCGCACTTGCCCGTCGAGACGCCAGGCAGTGGATCCCTCGCGGCGGCGGCAGCGGGCCCGCCCCTACCAAAATAGCAGGGTTGTTGAAGAGTCCTTGGTTTCGAGTCACGAGTTGAGTCACGAGTCTTTGGACCCGAGTCTCAAGTCCGAGTCCGAGTCCTTGGTCCAAAATGGTGACTCACGAGTCACGAGTCCCTATTAAAATCAATGGGGAGTTTTCCCAACAAAATAAGGCTATTTCAGATGTGTGGCTTAAATAAATTCTAGGCACAAGTGTGCCTTTTTATTTCAAAACTCTGCAACTGATTTTGGCAAGAACAGACCAGGCAGACAAACCCAAAATAACTAGACAGGCAGAGGAGGCAGGGAACCAAAACAGGCAGGCAGAGGCATTTGTCTTGGACAATTCAAACTGTGGAACCGGTTAAGAAGAGACCAGGCAGGCAGAGGAGGCTGGGAACCCCAAACAGGCAGGCAGAGGCAGCCAAACCCAAAATGTCTGAAAGGTTGCATTTTAGGAAAATGATTTTAAAAAATAAACTTGCTGTACTTCCTAAAACCTATCCATGTTGCATTTGAGGAACACAATTTTGGAACACGAGTCCTTGGTCTCGAGTCCCGAGTCGAGTCTCGAGTCCCATTAAAAATATTGGGACTCGAGTCTGACTCGAGTCAGAGGGGGGACTCAGTCCGACTCACGAGTCGAGTCCTAGAGTCCGAGTCCCCATCCCTGCAAAATAGCCCCACAGCTGAGCTGGCCCCGCAGCGCGCGGCGCGCCCACTTGCCCGAGCCGCGCCGCCGCCTGCTGCCGCTGCCGCGCTGCCGCACTTGCCCGTCGAGACGCCAGGCAGTGGCTCCCTCGCGGCGGCAGCTCTTCCCGCCGGGGACCTGCGACTCTGCGAGATGCCCCGTCTGTCTGGCTCGGGAGAGCCAAAGCCACTCCGGTAAGGTAAGGTGGTTGCCCGCGCGCGTGCCTGCCTCTCACCCGGTTCTCACGGCCTGGTGGCAGGACTGGCGTGCCGGCGGCAGCCCGGCGGGGAAGCAGCAGCGTGCGCAGCTCTGGCTGGGCGCCGACGGACTCCCCCGGGTCAGCCTTCCCCAACTGGGTGCCCACCAGCGGTGTTGGACTACAACTCCCATCGTGCTGGCTGGGGGTGATGGGGGCTACAGTCCAGTTCACCTGGAGGGCGCCAGGTTGGGGGAGGCTGGCCGGGGGTGGGTGGGGACAAAATCCTCAGCACCAGGCCCATAATGGTCTTAATCCGGCCCTGGATAAATGTTTAAGACATGGTGGGGTCATGCAGATACAGGAGCTGGCTTAGCCTTGGCTTGGCTTTCCTTTTGCAGCTTGTGAGAGAGATCTTTTAAAATTTAAGTTTGCTTACATGATTACATCTAAATTTTTATGACTCTCTGAAGGGAAAAGAGAAGAATGAGGGAGGCTGTCTTGTGGTAGATTCCCAGATGCCTGCTTCTCAATCTTCCAGAATAGGGGAGGAAAGAAAGACCAAAGAGCAGGGAGGTGGCAGGATCATGGGGTCTTAAAAAAAACAAACCTTTATACACATTGTCTTGCAAGTATTTTGTGTCCTTAAATGCAGAGTGTGGAACATGCCCCAAAACATTAAAACGCCTCACACAAACACCACCCATTTTCTCCTCCAAACAGCCCCCTGAGGAAGGTTAAGACTGAGAGAATGTGATTGACCTGAGGTTGGGCAGCTCCTACTCCAATGCCCTAATTCTACACTGTATCTTTGCCAACCTAGACAGGTAGAGCAACCAAACAACACAAGGAGCCTCTTCCATACATGTCCCTCCCTCTCCTCACAGACACTTTTCCAAGCCCTCTCCGGACTCTCCCAAAGTAGAACTGCAGAATGGGGTAGAAATGCAGATGCCCCCCCAAATGATTACTAATTCTCTTATTTCTGGAACTGCAGCTTAGTGCTTATGAAAAGTAACATTTATTTTGTTGTGTGGTACATTGTGAACACTTATTCTTTAAAATAACACATTTCCTCAGTTAATGTTGTAATGTAAGGAGCTGGCCTTCATCCCCCCCATTCCTACGGCTGCAATCCTATACATACTTAGATGGGAGTAAACCCAATTAAACTTGTCGGCCGGTTGTCGGCCAGATGGGCAATAAATAAATGTAAATAATAAAATAATAATTAATGGGACGTCTAAGTAGACATGTATAGGATTGTGCTTCATATTGAACTATACTGTGTCTTCTGCCTTCATACTCACACTGCGCCTGTTCAGATGTAACGATGGCATATCATGATTCATGGGTTAATTAATTAACCCTCAATTTGCTATGGTTTGTGCCACTTCCATTTTAAATATGCAACCTCTGATCAGTCTGATTGAAGGTTGCTCCATGCCATCCAAACTATGGTTTAATCATGGGTTAAACAACCCACGTTAACCTAGCTACTAATTGTAAGTTAACTTTGGGTTGTTCAACCCATGATTAACCTATAGTGTCCTGGTTTGGGCCGACTGGAGGTTGTATATTTAAAGAGACAGCAGCATGCACCCAGCACACGCTGTGGCAAATCTTGGTTTAATTAAGTCATGACTTGCTGCCATTTCCCTCATTATTTTTTTTAATATACTACATGATTTGTATATATGTTTTTTAATCTGTGGTTTTAAATCTTATATTTACATTATATTGTATGTTATGGTTTTAATGGTTGTAAACTGCCCAGAGAGCTTTGGCTATTGGGCGGTATAAAAATGTATTAAATAAATAAATAAATAAATAAAATATATCCCTAGCAATGAATACATATGAAATGCATACAGCTTTCTAGTAATTATAGATAGGCTTCAACAAAAGCACACCAAGTATCCAAATGAGTACCCATTTGAAGGTGGCATTTATATGCCTTTCCTTCAAATATTGAAAGTGTTGTAAGATTCCATCTCGATCCATTGCATTATAGGAGGTGAGTGTTTATCCCTCCAATATTTTAATATCTGTCTTTTAGCTGTCAAAAGGTTGCAGAAAATCCATTTACACTGACCATTTGTTAATTTCTATGAAGCAATGGCAATACTTCCAAATACAACATTTGTTCGAATCTAGGTTTGGCCCTGCCACTTTTACAGCTTCAGAGTCTCCTTTGCTATTGGAAGCACTTACTGAAGCCGATCAGTTATATCGACCTACGATCCATGTGTATAAGTACTTATTATTAGTGAATAAATATCATATACAGTACTCGGTCTTAAGCGGGAATGGAATAGGGAACTGGATTATCCCATTTTGCCTAATCATTGGATCACCACTTTAGCGTCTGTGGGCTTTTCTGCATGAGGCTTTTAACCCACCACTTTACTGAGGCTTCTGTTTCCTGACTCTCTGTGGGATTAAGATCAGCTCCTTTACACACAAGTTTTTTCCTGGGGATTTTCTTTCCCTGCCTTTCTGTATGTTCTATTACACAAACACTAGGTGGTGTGGTGGTATAGCAGAATTGCACAAATACACTAGGGTTTTTTGACGCCTTTCACAAATATACCAGACTTTCCTTGTTAGAAAAAAACCACACACATGTTAAAATGGTTGCAAAGAATGGGAAAGGCCCTGGAGGATGACAACATCATGTAAAGCACCCACAAAGTACCATGCGTGAATAATCACAAGTGCACAATAAATGCCTTGTTAGAAAGGCTCTGTATCTGAAGCATGGATCTGTTACATCTTATTCATCAAAAACTCTTGTTCCGTGTTGGATGTCACAATATGTCTTTAATAAGGGTTTGTCTAAGTCAGCTAATTGCTGGAGGTGTAACGCAGCTAATGCTTCTTTATTCGTAAGTTTTGGCAATGCCCAATAGTTGCTTCTTTGTGGAGGTTATTATACGGATAAATCTTGTATCAGAACACTGTTTAATATTTACCAATGTACATGTGCTTTTAAATTAACTACCTGTTTCCTGAAAGGCATAGTCAGCACAAATGGATTCTCTGTGCCCTTGACAGCTAAAAGATGGATATTACATTGGAAGTATAAAAGCTCACCTCGTATAATGTAATGGATTGAAGACCTAACAATGCTTTCAACATTTGAATGGGTGGTATATAGACACCACTAGCAAATGGATACTTATATGGATATTTGGTCTGCTTTTGTTGAAGTTTATGTATATAAATTGTAGAAAGCTGTATTTTCATACACACACACATATTTCATATGCATGCATTGAAAGTGATATATTCAAATTTATGTAGCTACATATTTACTTTTTCTCTTTTTGGTTTGGAGTCAAGGCAACCCAAAAGACCAAGGTTCAGGTATATGAAAACAAGAAAGTTTTCCAATACTAAAGACATCATATCCACAAAGCTCCCTGAGCGCTGCAGCTGCTTTTAAACAGAGGTGGGGCATCTAGAGCTCTTTATCTGCCCAGCTATGCCTGCAGGCAAACTTTGCTTGTAAGAGTGAACTATGCCTAGATGGGCATCTCTTTTCTAATCTCTTTAGATGCCTTTGTCCCCAAGGAGAGTGGTCTGAAACCCTCCTTTCTTCAGCTGAGTCTCCAACCTGGTTGTTTCCCACAGAGAGGCTCCAAGCCCCTGTACTAAAGGCACACTTTCCAAGGTTGAATCTTGCAGTTTGCAAGGGAATAGCTGACACGGGAATATGCCTCTGACTTCCAACCCTCTGGGAAGGCAGTCAGAGTTGAGCTTTCACCTTTAATATTTGATGGGTGTTACTGATAGCTCAGTGGCAGCAATCCAGTGGTGTCTCACTTGCTAAGCAGAATATTTGATATTCTGCATACTGATATTCTGAATGTTGAACTTCAGTAGGTGATAACGCACTGATAACTAAAATAGAATGACTGGGTTCACATGACACACTAAGCCAGCCCAGGTGGCTTAATGTGTTGTCTGAACTGTGTGCTTCACGTGGGGCGGGATATAAGCCCACCTGGGTGGGCTTATAAGCCACTCCAACTAGCCATGGCTTGTTCTACGGTTTGGTAGCCACCCCTGGGTTTTCCTGTGTTGTCTGAACCTGAATGACACAAGCCCAGGGGAGCCGAAACCGCAACAGAGCTGCTTGGCAAGAGCGGCAAAAAGGCGGCTCTTGCCAAGCTGCTTTGGGTGAGCACTGCTGACAGCCACCCAAAGTGCTCAAGCGGCACCTGGGAATGGCTGTCAGAGGCTCCACCCACCGCATGCCACTGCAGCTGCCGGCCAAATGGGCTGGCGGTGCCATGGGGGTGAGCCATGCTCTGATCAGCCTCACCTAGAGGAGCTTGGTCGCCCTGATGGATAACCTTTATTGGGAGAAGGACAGAGGGAGTGCAACCCTATTAATTCTCCTTGATCTTTCATTGGCTTTTGATACCATTGACCATGGTATCCTCATGGATCGACTCTATGGGTTGGGCACTAGTTCAGGTCTTACCTGCAGGGTGGATTTCAGAGAGTAACATTGGGTGACTATTCCTCGGACCCCTGGCAACTGAGCTATGGGGTTCCACAGGGTACCATCTTGTCCCCAATTTTGTTTAACATCTATATGAAGCTACTAGGAGGGGGATTTGGAGCCAAATGCCATCACTATGCTAATGACACACAGCTCTGTCTCGCTGTGACAACTGAATCAGGAGAGGCTATGCAAGTCCCTGAACTCAGTGATGGGCTGGATGAAGGCCAATAAACTGAAGCTGAATCCTGTCAAGACGGAAGCCCTGTGGGTGAGTGGTTCCTGAATCTGAGAGATGGGCTTATTGCCTGTTCTGGATGGGGTTGCACTCCCTCTGAAAGGTTCATAGTCATGGGGGTACTCCTAGATCCATCACTGACACTGGATTCCCAAGTGACCGCAGTGGCTCGGAGTACCTTTTACCATCTTCGCCACAGGAGCTTCAACAAGTCAGCCCAGGACACAGAAACCTTGAGGGATTTGTGGGAGAAAGCTTCAGTACCATCCTGCATGTGTCTAGCCACAAGTAAAGCACATTCAGTTCCATGGTACTTACTCCCCGGTAAATGGGTATAGCAGCCTTCCCCAAGGCTCACCCATCACAGTTGGAGCCATCTTGGAACCAATATGGTTGACGCAGATCCTGACTGGTCCCTTGTGATTTTGAGGCTAAAATGCCTTATCCTAATCAGTGCTTGAAGTTACTGGACTAAAACCAGGGTGAATTGCTGGTTCTTCGTTGTCTCAGAGCAAAATGTTTTGAACAACCAGGATGGAAGGACTTGTTAACTAGCAAGCCTTTCCTTCAGCCTAGAAGCCCAGGTGGCTTAGTGCGTTGTCTGAACCCGGTGTGCTTCCCACAGGGTGGCTTATGGCCTTGGCTTGTTCTAGGGTTTCATAGCCACCCCTGGGCTTGCTGTGTTGTCTGAACCTGGATGACACAACAAGCCCAGGGGTAGCCGAAACTGCTATAGAGCCACTTGGCAAGAGCAGCAGAAAGGTTCGCCACTCTTGCCAAGTGGCTCTGGGCGAACGCCACTGACAGCTGTCCAACAAAAGTGCCCAAATGGCACTTGGGAATGACTGTCAGAGGCTCCCCCACCCCACCCTGCGCCACCAGAGCGGGGGCGAGTCATGCTCTGGTCAGCCTCATATAGAGGAGGCTCAGTAGGGTGGGGCTCATCCATTCCCCCACCCAGCAGCAGCACCAACAGCCCTCACCACTGTCCATGAGGTCTGATCACAAGGCAGGGTGAGGGCTGTCAGCAACCCCTGCTCCCCGCCCCCACTGACAAGTAACAGCGAGGAGGGGGGAAACCTCAGTGCCCCCACGGCATCCCCTGGGATACCTGTGGGACGACTGAGGGGGGAAGAGGTGGAAGGAGGTGCCTCAGAACCCCCACTGTCCCCAAACTTTGTTGGGCACATGGGGGGGGAGGCTAAATAGACCCAAGGGGTGACTTTACACCACCCCAGGCTTAAAGTGTTGTGTGAAGCAATGTAACACTTATGAGAAGGAATTAGCTGACGAAGAATCACGCCTGATTTCTTTCACTGGGGAGCAGTGTGCAGCTAGTGGCAGGCAATAGAAACATCAGGGCAGAAGAGACAAACTCCATTTTATTCGTGTAGTCAGGATGGTGCTATGATTTCAGTGAGTTTAAAATGCAAAGCATTGAAGGGAAAGAAAACACAGGACCAATACTGAATACCCTCCGATGGGTAGTTACGTTCTGTTCCAAGTTACAGGACAATATAACATTGGAGATCCTAGCCACCATTCTCCTGGGACTCTTTGCTTGTATGGATGCAACATCTTTAAACACTTTTATAGGTACAAGAAAGCAGAAAGGGCTCTAAGCCAGGGGTTCTCAACCAGGGGGGAATTTCCCCCAGGGGGGAATTTTAGGGTTTCAGGGGGGGGGGGGAATTGGGACCACAGACTGTTGGAATACTGATCTTTCTACAAATTACAATTCTAGGGATTGTACATAATCTATAGGACATCACACCTGGGAATGACATTCTAACATATGGTGAAGAAGGTGCATGGGGCAAAAAAGGTTGAGAACCACTGCTCTAAGCACTTGGAAGTGGTACAACAATGGGGACTTTGAAGCATAATAATCCCTTAGTAAGAATCTGGAGAGTTTATCTGTACAGAAGAATGTGGCGGCATTAGATCAGACAATCTAATCTGGGTTTCTTGCCCCACAAATTCTAATGAGCAAGATATATTTAAAATGTTCCCCACAGTCTACACTGGGTTTGTCTTCTGCATGAGCACCTGGATGTCACATGGAAAAAAGGCAGAGGACAACAGAAGCCCATGTGGCTTCACAATAAACTCAAAGATGACCTGAAAACAAAAAAGGACACATATAGGAAGTGGAAGGAAGGACAGGCTATAAGGGAAGAGTACAGGCAGGTAGCACAGAACTGCAGGAATAGTGTCAGGAAGGCTAAAGCTGAGAATGAGCTACGGTTAACGAGGGATGCTAAAAACAACAAGAAAGCTTTCTTCAGATACATGCATAGTAAAAGACAGAGGAAAGAAATGGTGGTTCAACTACACAATGAGGATGGCAAATTGATAACAGAAGACAAAGAAAAGGCAGAAATGTTCAATTCCTACTTCGGCTCGGTCTTCTCCCAAAAGAGGGTCTATGACCCCCCTGGCAAACCTGAAGTGCAGACTAAAGGGGCAGGATTGCAGCTTCAGATTGATAGGCAAATGGTCAAGGAGCACCTGATTACTCTGAACGAGTTTAAATCTCCAGGGCCTGATGAGCTGCATCCTAGAGTAATAAAGGAACTGGCAGAAGAACTCTCAGAACCACTGTCTATTATCTTTGAGAAATCATGGAGGGCAGGTGAAGTGCCAGATGACTGGAGGAGGGCAAATGTTGTTCCCATCTTCAAAAAGGGCAAGGAGGAGGAACCTGGGAACTATAGGCCAGTCAGTCTGACATCAATCCCTGGGAAAATTTTGGAGCAGATTATAAAGAAGTCAGTCTGCAAGCAGCTTGAAAACATTGCAGTGATTACTAGAAGCCAGCATGGATTTGTCAAGAACAAATCCTGCCAGACTAATCTGATCTCATTTTTTGATTGGGTAACCTCCCTTGTGGACTATGGGAATGCTGTGGACATAATATATCTGGACTTCAGCAAAGCTTTCGACAAGTGCCTCATGATATCCTGATTAGCAAGCTAGCTAAAAGTGGGCTAGATGGAACAACTATCAGGTGGATCCACAATTGGCTACAGAATCGGACGCAAAGAGTGCTTATCAATGGTTCCTTCTCAAACTGGGGAAAGGTAACGAGCGGGGTATTTATTTATTTATTTATTTATTTCATTTATTAATCGCCCATCTGGCCGGTCACCCGGCCACCCTGGGCGATGTACAATTAAAATACAGTAAAACAACACAATAAAATATAATAATTAAAACAATATAAAAAATTCTTATTAAAAACCTAACCCACCCCATATTCCCGCCTGAACTGCCATGTTTTTAATGCACGGCGGAAGCTCATCACGGAGGGGGCATGGCGAAGGTCACTAGGGAGGGAGTTCCATAATGTGGGGGCCGCCACAGAGAAGGCCCTCTTCCTAGTCCCCACCAGCCTGGCTGCTCTGGCTGATGGGATAAGGAGAAGGCCGTCCGTGGCAGACCTTGTTGAGCGGCCTACTTGATGTTGCTGGAGGCGCTCCTTGAGATAAGCTGGGCCGGAGCCATGTAGGGTTTTAAAGGTCAAAACCAACACCTTGAATTCGGCTCGGCAAGCAACTGGTAGCCAGTGCAACTCATTAAGCACTGGTGTGATGTGATCACGCCGGCGGCTGCCCTTAATCAGGCGAGCCGCCGCGTTCTGTACCAGCTGAAGCTTCCGGACCGTCTTCAAGGGTAACCCCACGTAGAGCACATTACAGTAGTCTAGGCGAGAGGAGGTACCACAGGGCTTGGTCCTGGGCCCAGTGCTCTTCAACATTTTTATTAATGACTTGGATGAGGAGGTGCAGGGAATGCTTATCAAATTTGCAGATGACACAAAGTTGTGTGGAATAGCTAATACTCTGGAAGACAGAAACAAAATTCAAAGCAATCTCGATAGGTTGGAGCGCTGGGCCGAAAACAACAGAATGAAATTTAATAGGGATAAATGCCAAGTGCTGCACCTAGGGAAAGGAAACCAAATGCAGAGTTACAGAATGGGGGACACTTGGCTCAACAATACTACAAGTGAGAAGGATCTTGGAATTGTGGTAGATCACAAACTGAATATGAGCCAGCAATGTGATGTGGCTGCAAAGAAGGGCTGCATTAATAGAAGTATAGCTTCCAAATCGCATGAAGTGATAATTCCCCTTTACTCTGCACTGGTTAGGCCTGTGTCCAGTTCTGGGCACCACACTTTAAGAAGGACGTAGACAAACTGGAGAGGGTTCAGAGGAGGGCAGCAAGGATGATAAAGGGACTGGAAACAAGGCCCTATGAGGAGAGACTGAAAGAACTGGGCATGTTTAGCCTTCAGAAGAGGAGACTGAGGGGAGATATGATAGCACTCTTCCAGTATTCGAGTATTATGGGCTGGAAATTCCTGGTTCCCATCTTTGCTTCAGCTGTGAGCTCATTGGATGGCCTTAAGGCACAACACCATCTTTCCACCTTGGTCAAACTTTGATTTTTTATTAGACTTTACAACTAAAATTAATAACTACATGAGTCTGTAAAATGCCCCATTGTAAGGATTGCTGCTGTTTTAGTGTTCATGTGGAGCACAATTTTTTTCTGTTGCCATTATTGGGATTTGCATTTTTAAATTGTTTCATGGCTTTAGTGTGAGCCACCTGGGAGGACATTCAGCTCTGAAAGGCAGTATAGAAAGACTGAAATGTTTGTGACTTGGTTAGAAAAAATAATCCCAACCTAAACACTAAGTTAAAGGCTTTTAGAGTCATCCTACGGTCGCTGGGAGAGCATCCCAGGAACCACAGGGTTGCTTGGAACATCCCCCCCCCCCCAAGGTTAGAGGCAGCGCTCTGACCTCAGAAGGAATGGTTGGAGATCTGGTCCCAGACCCTGCCCTTTTGCAGGCAGCACAGAGAGAACTGTGCCTGGATTGCGGGAAAGGGAGGAGACTGGAGAGGCCCCTGCTCCAATAACCTCCACATCAGATTTTCAAAAGGAAAAAAAGATGTAGGGCTGCCTGCAAGTATCCTTCCAAAATGTCTGACTCTGCAGAATGAACTATCCAGAGAGCAGATGACACTTCAGATAACTCAATGGGACGGTGTGGAGATCTGCTGAGGGTCGCTGCTCCATCTACTGCTGTCAGGGCCAAAGAAGGGACCAGGCCTCAGCAGCGGTGGCTGCAGATGTCCCGCAGCCTGAGGCTGGAGAACATGCACTGCTGCAGCAAGAGGAGCCACTGCCTGAACACAGCAGCACCCTCCGCCTCCTCCCCACTGATGAGAGACTGGGCGAGTGGCCTCTCCAGAGAGGTGCCCAATCCTGAATGCCATGCCTTGAGGGGTTCTCACAGTATATTAAGTAGCATTCCTCCAGTAAAAGAACATGGGGACACGCTTTCTGTTTTGTAAGAAAAGAGAGCCAGGAAATTGGAAGGGAAGGCCAATGCCTCGACTGACTGTCCAGTGATCGGTGACAATGTTGCGCTATGTCACAAATTGTGCTTACTTAAAACTTACCCTCCATGCACCCAATTTTCCATGGTCTTTCAGGCCCAAATACCGACGGGGAGGATAGAGTGCCTGGGACCCGCAAAGATGCCCCACATTGTCCTAATCCTGTATTGCCTTATGAAGCGCCTGAGCCTTACGGTATTCCCAGAGGAACCCTCCCGTGTTGACCTGTGTGTTACGAAGTATGTTTTAATTTACATGAATGTGTATTTTATTTATTTATTTATTTATTTATTATATTTATACCCCGCCTTTTTTCCTGAAAGGAACCCAAGGCGGCTTACATAATCCTCCTCCTCCTCTCCATGTTATCCTCACAACAACCCTGTGAGGTAGGTTAGGCTGAGAGTCAGTGATTGGCCCAAAGTCACCCAGTGAGTTTCATGGCCGAGCGGGGACTAGAACCCGGATCTCCCGAGTCCCAGTCCAACACTCTAACCACTACACCACACTGGCTCTTTTACATGCATTTAAACCTAACACATACATGAGGGATCTCTTAGCCTTGAACTCTGGGCGCTTAGGAAAACCTGATACCCCCAAAGGCCGAGAGATACAAAGACAGCAACAACAGGAATGGGTTTCCTAAGTATTGATATTACACTGCATTTGTAGGCCAGTGCTCTCTCCCCGTAAAAGGTGCTCACAGGGTCTTACATATAATATGAAGTTAGGTAAGAGATATCACACACTTTAGCTCACACACCTTTTCTGTAGTGAAGTGATGTTGGGAAGATGCAACTTACTTAACCTCAACACTTATCGCTGTTTATTTTAACTTGTGAAAAGTCTGTCTTTCCCAAGAAATTTCATGACATGGAATTCTGGTATTTACCGTAGCTGGTTCTAGACCACCCCGTAACCACTCCCAGTTAATTTTCCCCTGGGCAAAATGTATACAGGTTTTTACTGATTTCTGGTATTAAACACACAGCGTTTGAATTCAGGAGCAACTCTCCAAGAGCAAGTTGTTGTATTTCTGTCTTTTAATTATTTCAAGTAGATCCCTAGTACAGAATAAACACTAAGCGTACGATTCAGGTACAAGCAGAAATCAGAACAACAAGATGCATTTCGATGAACGAGGCCTGTGAAGAGCAAACCGTCATAGTAAATAAGCATCTTATGACATTTCCCAAATCAAGCAAAGCAACTGCATTCTCCCAGAGAAAACTGAAATCTATGATCACTGGCCTGCCTTTTCTACATGTTAAGCCTTTTTACTCTTGATCATCTGCTTACGTACATTCAGGTTTTATGTTTCCTCTTAATAGCATAGAAATATCAACACATTGCAAAACCTACTCTAAAAATTTGTACCTCCTGGTCTCAAAACTGGATTTCTAGCTATAAAAACATGTCTGTGAAACAACATCTGTGATTTATCATAACATGCAATTGATATGCCAGTGACAAATGAATCAATTGTCTTTAAACAGTTATATTTGTATTTTAGCCTAGGAGGCCCGATGTTTTCCATTTCAAGCATCCCTCGCTGGGTCGATAACATTCCTAGTTTGTGGCTATTATTACTCATGACCTAATACCATTGTGAACCCCTCGATTTACACTCTGGATTTAAAATAAAATTAAAAATAGTTTTTCTTATAAACAGTATCACAGTAAGATTCCCATGAGAGTGTACTTGGAGAAACACCTTAATCTTAGCCTAAGAAGCCTAGTTGTGTGTGATTGGGTGCTGGAATACAGCCATGGAATCCTAATGCAGAATACCCTTTTATGTATTTGTTCGTGGAACCCCTTAACTGCTTAGCTAGGTCAGGCTGGCAATATGGGTCCCACTATTTGCCACAAACTGCCACCACCCACACTGTCTGGTCTGGCAAGTTCAAGGCCCAAAGCAACCCCAAAGAGGTCTTGCAGCAGGTGTGCTGGTGGCAATCACAATATGGTGGAGAATGAGTATTTTTAACCCATTTTATCCTAACCAAGCATCTCAGATTCCAAAACAGCCCCAAATATCTTGCAGCATGCGTGCTGGTGGAAATCGCAGTGTAGTGGTGAATGAATTTTTCTCACTCATTCATCATGGTGCAGTTTTAAATCCAGAATAAGACAATTGAACTCTCGTTCAATCTAGTCTTGCCAGAGTGCCACAAGAAACAGCATAAGGATGGGGAGGGTTGCTAGAAGAGGGCTCCTTCTCACTGTTGAACCCAGCCTGCCAGCCACTGATACAGGCCTGTTCATTGCTTACATCAACACACAGGAGTATTCCTCTAGCAATGCAATAAGGTCCAGATGCTTCATAAAGCAATACAGGACCAAGACAATGTGGGGCACCCTTGCTTTTATCAGGCAGTCCATTCTCTCCATCTGAATTTGGGCCTGAATGACCAAGGTAAAGTGTGTGTGTAAGGTATGTTAATTGTAAGAAAGCATAATTTGTGATACTGCACAACATCATCATTGATCCCAGGGCATGTCAATTAAGGCATGAGCCTTAACTTCCAATTTCCTGGTTTTCTGGAGCTTGAGCAAACATAAGGTAGCCTTAACCCTAGTCTTAAACAAGCAGGATGTTGATCATTGAATAGATAGTGGCTGAAGCTACACAAATTGGATGATAAGATGGATGCCTTAACAGACATGCTATGTGATCAGTGATGATGTTGTGCACAGTCACAAATTGTGCTTTCATACAACTTAGCCCCCACCCTCCAAATGCACGTGCAACTTTCCATATTCTTTCAGGCCCAAATCCAGATAGGGAGGATTGAGTACCTGGAACCAGAAATGATGCCCCATTGTGTCCTGTATTGCTTTATGAAGTTTAGGAGTCTTATTATTTTGATAGAGGAATCCTCCTGTGAGTTGGCCCATGCCTGCTTGTTGCGTACATCAGTACCAGTCATGTAGTAGCATGTAGTATTGTCTGGCCTTCCAAAGTCACATTTCATAACCAAAGGAATAGACAATGCACATAGAATCCACTAGATTACAGCTGCAACATCGAATCCATCCGGAATGAGTGGAGAACTGGCAGTATTTTAGCTTTAGAACGACACTGAAAATGGATGAAATAATGGGGCAGAAGAACCTTAATAACATTTGCCACGCTGCCAAGAACCTCAGCAAACTAACAAAAGGCACACTTCCTCAAAAAGCTGGAATAAAATGCATCAACAGTTTTCACCAAAGACAGAAAAAAAGTGATCTGCCTTTCCTAAAATTGGAGTACAAAGGATGAATGTGTCCATTGGAAGCACTTTTGAACTTGCTGTTCCTGTGCCAATTTTTATCACAGTTTTGAAATTTCGCACAGTTGTAGACTTCATCAAGTAGAACTCAACAGCCAAGGCTCACGTTCTTGGATGAAGAGATGCCATCGTATAAGCAATAAAATTTTGAGGCTTACAATACCGGAATTTTTTTTCCTACTTCTCATAACCAAAGGAGGAATCTCTTCACCCTTTTTTATTAAAGAAAGCAGAAATTCACTTAAGTGAGAAAATCCATCTTGCCCTGTATTCTGAGTATATTTATGGTCTGCACATCATTATTTTTCACTATTTATTGATATAAGAGGAAAGATTGTTTACTGAAATTCTTTATTGTCTTAGTTTCAGCACATTAATAGACTCCTTAGCTGGCATTCATTTACAGAGCACATCTAAGTGGGGCATCTAATGTGAAATATGGCTCGATTCTAAATGAATCTCATCCCAAGTTCCAAGTGTTTTTATGGTATAGCCCCTGAGTGAGTTACGAGATGAGAAGTAGGATCAGATATATTTTTCTCCACATTCCAAGCAGTTTTACAAATTCTACACTGTGTTATTTCTTTGATGAGAAGTAAAGTTACCTTATGACTATGGTTTCTCCTCTAAGTGAATACTTTGATGAGAAGTGAGGTTGGTCTTCTGATTGAAGCTCTTTCCACACGTGAAAAAATGATATGGTTTCTCCCCTGTGTGAGTTCTTTGATGCTGAGTGAGAGTTTTCTTCTGACTGAAGCTCTTTTCACATGCAAAACATTTATATGGTTTCTCCCGCATGTGAGTTCTTTGATGACGAGTGAGATGTGTCTTCCGACTGAAGCTCTTTCCACACTCCAAACAATGAAATGGTTTCTCCCCTGTGTGAGTTGCTTGATGACGAGTGAGATGTTTCTTTTGACTGAAGCTCTTTCCACACTCCGAACAATGATACATTTTCTCCCTTGTGTGAGTTGTTTGATGAGAATTGAGATGTGTCTTCTGAGTGAAGCTCTTTCCACACTCCAAACAACAATATGGTTTCTCTCCTGTGTGAGTTCTTTGATGCTGAGTGAGATTTCTCTTCTGACTGAAGCTCTTTCCACACTCCAAGCATTTAAAAGGTTTCTCCCCTGTGTGAGTTCTTTGATGTTCAGTGAGAGTTATCTTGTGACTGAAGCTCATTCCACACTCCAAACAATGATACGGTTTCTCCCTTGTGTGAGTTCTTCGATGACATGTGAAGTGTATCTTCAGGCTGAAGCTCTTTCCACAGTCCAAACAATGGTATGGTTTCTTCAATGTGTGAATTTTGCAAGGAGCTTGAACATTTGATTCAGAATGGAAAGTTTTCCTACGCATATGGCACCTATTCTTTTCCTTTCTTTTATGTATTTTTTCTTGGATAGTGATATCATGGCAGGCCACTGCCCTGAGAAGCAAAGGAATCACTCCTCGTATTCCAATTTAGTTCAGTTTCCCTTCTGTCCTCTTTGCTATTTTTACATTTGACTCTTTTTGGTGATATCCCACGTGGTTTTCTCTTATTCTCCACTTCCAACCTGTCACCTTCTGAAATGAAGACAAGAAATTGGTGAAAGCCTGAGTTAGCAAGAGAACTTCAAATATCTGTGCTCCTTCAGTGAATGATTTCAATAAAGGGAAGAACTGAAAAGACTAAGGTGGGATGCAGGTCTTCCCATGTATTTAACTGCCTCTGTGGACTGCCACCGTTGGTGTGGCACAATACTTTTGATTGGGACCATGGAGACCTGTGTTCAGCTTTCAGATGAGAAATTAAATTTACAGTGTGTTTCCGGGCGAGATACTCTCTCTGAGCCTAGCTATGTCACAGCCTTTTGATCAGGCTGCTTGTCAGGAGGGCAGGTACTGTAGACTTCAATGAAATTTGACAACTACAGACGTGGTTTCTTTAACAGGTCCTTGCTTCCGCCAAGAAAGAAAAACTAACAGCAAAGTCGTCTTACCCAATTACAGAAGGTCAGATCTGGCATTAGCAAGCTAATCAAAAGCACATATAAAAGGGGGGGAAAGTGGCAAAAGAAGGTGCACCCAAAGAGGGGTGGGGGCACTATCACCCCACTTAGCAATGTAATCCTCTCAAGTTTAAATGGTGAACTGACAGTTGACCTTCTGCTGACTCCCCCCCACCTCAAAACACCAAATAAATAAATAGTATAGGATGTCTGCCCCCAAATGGTAATATTATGTTCCTCCTCATGATTGCATTTCGAACCTGATACTAGTTATTCTCTGTATTACGCAAGCCTTCTACCTCATGTGTATTGAAGTCCTACGCTTCAGTGATTTTTATGAACTCTGTTGTTTATAGTGTGAAATTCCTGGTAGTCTATTAGTTCCGCTCCATTAAAGGTGTATAAACATAGCTGGCTCCTGTCTCAATACGATTCAGTGTCAATGGTATGCCGTGGTTGGGTTTAAACCTCACAGAAGCTGCGTAAAGGGCATTTTCTCAGTGCTGGTTAACCCTTTAATTCCCGAACTCACGCAAAGGACCACTCCTGGTCCTCCACAATTGCATTTCAAACCCGATCCTATCATTAAGCAGGAAAATAGTGAGCCCTACCGAGAGAGGCCACGATCCCACGGTTCTCCTCCATGATTTGCCTGTGCAGGGCTCTCTGGTCAGGTTCAAGCAGTGCCCACTCCTCCTCAGTGAAGCACACCGCAACCTCCTCAAAACTCACCAGACCCTGGAGGAAAATAGAAAATATTTCCTTCTCAGGAATAACATAAAGTGAGGTGGATGGGCATTTTACTGCATGATTTAAATCTGCTTGCTGTGGAAACCAGTTCCTGGGGGAACAACAGCAAGAAACGGCTTTGGCCCTCCTGTCCTGCTTGTGGGCTTCCCAAGAGGCAACTGGCTGGCCACTGTGAGAAACAAGATGCTGAACTAGATGGGTCTTTGGCCCGATCCAGCAGGGCTCTCCTTATGATCTTAGCTTTGCCAGAAGGAAACCGGAGGAGACAGATGTATTCTGGCCCTAGGCGGTGAGCAGGGGACAGAGTCACCCTGGCTGCTCCCAGCCTGTCTCCCGAGTAATCCTTCCCCCTACCTGGTCCAGTTCCACTCCATCACGAAGAAGAGATGGCTGAGTAACCACTGCCACCGTCATTCCTGCCCCTACAAGAGATAAAGATGGTTGGAAGCCAGTAGCACATGCTTGTCTCAGAGATTGAGATTACAGTCCTAAATGCCTGGGAAGGAAGCCCTTTGGAACACAACAGGACTTACTTCCCAGTGAAATGCATAGAATTGCACTGGAGGGGATGCAAGTCTAAGTACACTGGGGCATTACAAGATGTCTTACCTTGAATTTTGATAATTCCATTGGGTAATAATGCCTATTTCCCCATTTGGGCTCATGGCCACAAATCAAACTGTTGATTTCCTTATATGAAGTATTCAAGTGTTGAAAATTAAACCTGCTTTTGATTTCTGGAAAAGGCTGGAGACAAGCGCCTTCCCCCACAAAAGACTCGGGGGAGCGGGGAATAAAATCAGCCCAAAATCACTTGCATACTCCAGAGAGTGAGACCAGGTTGAAATACATCCACCCACAAATTAATCCTTACCCTGCAAGTCACGTCCGTCACCCTCTTGCCTGATCCCCCTTTGTGTTGGGCTCTTTCTGGTCTCTGGTGGAGCCTCCTCTGCTGCAGAAAAATCAAGCCTCACTTCTGCAAACAGACTCTGTACCTGAAGCAGTAACCAGGATGCAAGACATGAGAAGGCTTAGAAAAGAAATGAGGGGCAAAAATGTTGGGGCGAGGTATGGGACATCTCTCCTCAATGATTTCTAGTTTTAGGATATCCTCCCTCAGATTCTTCCCCCCCCCTCTCCCGCTCAGATTCTTGACCCCTTGGATGAATCGCTCTCACCTTCTGCTCTTCCTGCCTCTGGTCCTCAGCCTGGCTCAGGAGGAAGCCTTCTGCCAGGGCCACCGCCTGGGAACTGGTCTCCGCTCCGCATTCTCTCACCCAGCGCGCCATCTCCACTGGCAGGATAGTCAGGAACTGTTCCAGGATCACCTGGTCCAGGATTTGGTTTTTCGTGTGTCGCTCTGGCTTCAGCCACCCACAGGAAAAAATGTGCAGTTGGTTGCAAACCTCTCGGGGGCCCTCAGTTGCCCGGTACTGGAAGTGCCTGAAACGCTGGAGCTGCACGTCTGAGCTGACCATGTCCTCACTCAGGTCCTTCTGCACCGTTCTTTCCCAGAATTCTACACTTCTCCTGATCTTAATGCCATCAAGGTTTCCTTGTGGTTCAGGGCCAGCTGAGTCTTGCTTGGCCATCTTTGATCCGTGTCCCAAAAAACCTCCAACAGTGCCAGAGAAACTCTTCCCTCTTTTGTATCTGGGCAAAGATTGACGTATGAGGCACTGCTCCTAAGGCTCTGTAAAGGCAAGACATTGTTCCATTTAAGAATTATTATACTGTAAGGACAAGATGAAAGGTGCAAGACGTGGGGAGGATCCTTCACCTGAGAGCCACTGACCAAAGTCCTTCCCTTTCTTGAGAGTCAGAAGATGCCTCATCCCCTCCCTTCACACAGGTCCATCTCTAACCAGTTGTCCCCCTAAAATTACATTCCCTCTGTTGGCCCTCCCTTGAGGCCTGATCCGTTCATCACCCAAGCCTCCAGCCACATCCCCTCTCTGTGACACCTTCTGCTACTGCCATCTTCTCCTTAAGCCTGTCTTATATCTTATCTTAAAACTGGTTTAGATTTGTTGGAGTATGCAACGAGAAGATGTCAATTCTGCAGGAAAGGTTTTTAAGTTGATTGCCCAGTCAAGGGTTAAGGCAGACTTGTATCATCCGGTTAAAGGGCAAAGGGAGAAACCAAGCTTCTCTGTGAAGTCAGCAGGAAGGGTTCAGTGGATCGAACCACTTGATTGTAGCAGGGGAGGGAATTCTGGAGGTTGCCTAGCAACAGGTTAGAATTCCCTTCTACCATTTTCTGACAGTTTGGCTGCTTTACAGTCTACAGTCAACAGTTTTAACTGACACTTGCTTGTTTTAGCTGAGGAAACAATTAAGAAACTGCACTTACTGAAAATCTGTCACCATCAAGCTTATAGTACACAAGTAAACATGTGACTGCTGTTAATTTTAAAAGAATCCACTTTACAAACAAGGCCTGTGTGTGTGTTCATTGAATATATTCTGCTGCAGCTACTGTGCTCTGCCATCAAAACCTCTGTCATTTATAGAAATCTTTGCTCATTAGTCATCTGATTTCTAAAGATCGATGTATCAATCAAAGAAATTGACATACAGATAGAAGCTAGAAATTCTGATTACCTATATAATTAAAAAGACGCATCACGTTTCACCCAGATTTTCTGAGGTATACTGCCTCAGCAGATGGAGTCTCCATTCCTAACTAACATAGCCAGGAGCCACCTCACTGAAGCACAGCAAAAGTTCTCACAGGACAGTGTCCTGCTTCTGAGGAGACAACAAGGTTTGTGCCCCACAGAAACTGGGATTCACTGCTTGTGCTCTGTTGAGGTTTGCTTTTTTCCTCTTCAGAATTCTTGACACCTCTTTTTAGTTCTCTTTCTTTCCCCCTCCCTTCCCGATTTATTTATTTATTATTAGTCTTCTCCTTCTCCAAAGGACTCCTCTCCAGCTGTCTCTCTCTGCAGGCCTGCATCACAGGGGTAGCCCAAGATCTTTTGCTGCCTTTAGCAACATTTCCCAGAGTGCCTCTTCACTCCCCCTCCCGAAAGCAGTAAATTGTGAATAATAGTCATTTCAATAACTGAGAATTTGCTCTCCTTTCAGGGTCCCCAAATCAGCTGCCTTACGGAAGGGCCGGCCTTGGTGGGGCACCTCGCTTCCCTTCGCCCACCTTTTATTAGCTTTGGTCAGTCCGGGAACGAGGGGAGCGTCTCAGCCACGCGCAGAATCACATCGGGGGACCCGCATTTGCGCGCGGGGGGGGGGGAGGGGAAGCAGTGCCCGATTAATGGGGGCAATCATTTTAATTAATGTAGAGAAGTTTCGTCAGAGTTGCAGTTCACCTCTCAGTCTTGTCATTTGCCAGATCAAAGGGGCACCGTGGCTTCTGAACGGAGGAAAGAAGGGAGCTCCCTGATATATGGGGGGGAGAGGGGTAATCCCAAGTGGATCAGCCGCACGGATCACCTCCCTATGGGGGGAGGGCCCAGCTGCCCTCCATGACGCGAGATCAGATCCTCTCTGACGCGCTGGGGGTTGAATGTGGGCATCTCCCCCACTGGGGTCTCCCCTCCCCTGCAGCCCAGGGACTCCACTTCCCCCAAATGCACAGGGCGGGGATCGGGGGGGGGGTCTCACTGGGTCCCACAAAAGAGGCTCCGATGCAGCACCTGGAGAAAACTCCAAGTCCTCCTTCCTCTGGAGGGAGAAGGCGGGACAGGAAGAGCCTTGGCGTGAAGGTGCATTTCCTGTGGAGGACGCGCCCCCTTCCTCCCCAAATCCCCTTCTTCTCTAGGCATCTCCTCTTTCGGTCCCTTTAACCCTCAGGAGGCCGAGCAGCAGGATCTTTTCTCTGCGTCTCTCCAAGCGAGCGTTGAAACATCTTGCATTGTCTCACATATTTATTTATTTATTTATTTATTACATTTATACCCCGCCTTTTTTCCTGCAAGGAACCCAAGGCGGTTTACATAATCCTCCTCCTCTCTATTTTATGTGCGTTTGGCTTTCCCTCCGGTGCTGCTGGCAGCGATTTCTCTTCCTGTTCTGGTCATTTTCTCTTCTTGCTGCATGAATGTGTTCAGCTAGAGTGTGTTTTGTTTGGGGTTGCAAACTTTGTTCTCTGTTTAGAGCAGGGCTCTCCAACCTTGGGTCCCCAAATGTTGCTGGCCTACAGCTCCCAGCATACCTAGCCAGCATGGCTAATGGTAAGGTGTGGAGAAACGAGCCTTTGGGGGTACACACACACACCTCATGTGTGAACCGGCTGGGGTGGGGTGTACATAGTTAGCGTGTAGAGAAAAGAGTTTTAGGGTTCCTGCATGCATGCATGCAGGAACAAACAAACACACATACACACACACACACACACACACACACACACGCACGCCTCCTCATGAGTAAACCAGGTGGGGGCTGGGAGGAAGCAAAAGGTGATGGAACATGAGATGGGCGTCTAGAAGTCTGGAGGAGCCAGGCTGAAGGCATTCACATGCAGATAGTTCAAGCCATGACTCACAGTTCCCTTTCCCCCTGCATGGCCAGGTGAAATTCAAATTGATTGGCTGAAGAAAGAAGGCTACAGAAAAGGGGAGGGGGATGAGCTTTTTCCCCACGTGGAAGCCTTTGTTCCTGGTCAGTCCTTTTTGGTAGCGTGCCGGCATGGCAGCGCGCCAGCGAGGGGTCCGAGCCTTTAGGGGGGCCCCCCCTCAAGAATCGACCCCAGACAGCCTCTGGTAAAATTGGCTGGTTTGAGGGCACTAGGGAAAGCAAGCCTTGTAGGGGTTTACCCATCTTAGACCTTCGGGTAGGTGTGGTAATTCTCCATCGGGCAGCAAGGCTGTGCTGGATCTAACCCTTTGAAGAAGACACCCTCAGGTAACAGGTGTGTGCTTGAGAGATCTTAAGGAATCAGGTCTTTATTGTTTTATAGCTTTACTGTGTACTAAAGTGTCTCTCTATTTTGTGTGCTTCTTTTATTTGCCTAATCTTGTTGTAAGAGGCTACCGAAATAAACCTTGTCGTGGTTTCACCCCACATGGGTTTTGTAGTACTCTGTTGGTTCAGTATCTAAATCCAGGTTACAGAATTGAAGGCGAGTCCCTGAACAGAGATTCAAGTAGGGTTGCAGACAGCTGAGGCTGGCAACCTGGTACCTTGAGATCTCTGGGGGTCTTGGTTCCTTTGCCAGCAGGCAAGGGTGGGGTGGTGGCAGGTCAGCCAGCCCCCCCTTCCGGGCCACATGGTGGCAAGTGCTGGGTTTCCCTTTGCAGGGAGGAAAGGGTTGGGAGTCTGGCGGGCCAGCCAGCCCCCCCTCTTCCTCCACATGGTGGCAAGCGCTGGGATTCGAAGCTGAACCACAGAGTGTGTGCGCGTGGGCAAATGAGAGAAATTTGAGACACGTTTTAGTACATAGTAGAAGGTTTGTTATTTTTTAGAAATAACATGTGAGATGAGCCTTAGAAAAACATTCAGATTGCTGGAAGGGGCTACCCCAGTCTGGGGAGCCTAGGAGCCCAGCAGAGAGCGTTGAAGGCAAGAAATTTCAACTATGGAGTGAGTTCCAGAACAGCCTGTGTGCCCAGCAAGTGAGCAGAGGGCAGCAAGTGTGTGATCCAAGAGAACCAGGACTGGAGGGGCCCTTGGCAGAGGGCTAGAAGCAAGAAAAAAGTCTGCGTGTGCGTGTCCCAGAGGCTGGGAGCAGCAGCTGCCAGTGAGTAAGCAGAGGAGGATCCTACCATCCCCATCGAGTGCAAAAAGGCTGTAGATGGGAGAAAGCGACCTGCGGCTGTGTGATCCCAAAGTTTGGGGGCTGGGAGAGCCCGGGAAGAGAAGAAGAAAATAGTGTGGGCGTGCGCACGTGTGTTCCAGGAAGAAGGAGAGAAGACCAAGAAACCTCTCTAGAGGCTGTGTGAGCAGGAACGGTGCAGGGCTGTGTGGCGTCCCTAGGCGCAAATTAATATTAGGCGCCCCCTAGGGCCTGGGGGGCCTCAGGAGCAAAGCAGCCCTGACTCTTGCCAACAACCCCGCGCGCGTATGCGCGACGCGCGTCCCATCCGCCAAACCACTACTTTCCCACCGCCCAACGCTGTGGTGCTGCGATGATTCCGCCGCCTCCTCCTAGAAGCGATGGGACGAGGTAGTTAGCGGTGGCGGTGCGAGCGCGCGAGGGGGGCGGTTGCGCGGCGGCGCAGAGGCGGCAAGAGGGCGGGGGGATCGGCGGATTCGGGCAGGCAGTGGCAGGAGCGCGCCGGAGGCGAGGGAAGGGGCGCGCCAGAGCTGCGCCTCTTCGCCACGCGCCCCTAGGCAGCCGCTGGTCTGCCTATCGGTGTTAGCGCTGGCCCGTGGTGAGCAAAACGTTGATTTTGGACAGCGTTGTGAGTAATTTTAGTGTTGCTGTGTGCCAGAAGAGTCAGACTTTGGTGGGGGGGAGGGCACAGTCCTGCCCTACATCTCTCCCACGGGAGAAGGACTCAAGATTTTTGAACTTAAGACTGTCCATTTGCTCTTGGGGGGGGCATGGTGAATGGCTAGGCTGGGCAGCAGCAAGCAGAGGGGGGGCGGACATCAGGAAACCCCCCCCCCAGAAAAAAGAGACTTTGTCCTGTGCTGCAAGAAGTGGGCAGAGAATCAGCAGAAGAAAAAGGAATCCCCCCCAAAAAAAAACATTTTTCTGCTGCCACTTGGAAAACAGCGGACTCTGACTTGTTCCTCAAGGGGGGGGGGGACAGGTGATTCAAGTTGTCTTTGTATTGTTACTGAGTGAGCGATCCCAGTGTGGGCAGCGGAGAGAGAAGGGGATCTCCCTCCTAGCTGACAGAAGCCCAGACAGAAAGATTTTTTTTCTTCAAGTGTCTCCCGAGAAAAAAAGAAGATTGGTGGTAATTGTGATAAAGCAAATAAAAACTGATGAGTTGTTCCTCGAAGGGAGGGGGGATGATCCATGATCCAAATGTAATTGTGTTATCTAGATTGTTGCTAAGGGGCCCAAGGGCCAGGTGCTCCCAGTGTAAGCAATTGAACTGTTTGTTGTTATGTGCAAAGGTCAATTTGAAAATGAAAATGATGAAAAATTTTGAATGTAAAAGGTCTCAAGAGGCCAGGGAACTTAGAGGTGGGAAAGCCCTCTAGTGGCCGAAAGCAAGATTGCCAGACTGTGTGTTCTCAGTTTCTGAGGAAACTGAGTAGAGCCTCCAAAGCTAAGCATTCAATGCTGAGAGAAAGTCATCCCGTGCAAGTTTGGGTGGTGGGCAAAAAGAGCCAAGCCCAAGCGGCTGGAAGATTGTCAAGCTGTGTGTTTTAGAAACTGCAAACCTTTGGGAAAAGGGGGGTGGGGGGAAGCCATCCCATTCAAGTCATTGTGTAAAAAGTGCCAACTGCAAACCTTTGGGAAAAGGGAGTGGTATATTCATGTTGTTGGGTGGTGGGAAGCCATCCCATGGGCCTTTGGAGGGGGTGATGGTATTCAGGTCGTTGAGAGTGGTAGGGGCGAATTTAGTCACATTTCAGTCCATAATCTGCCCCCTACAGGCTGTGAGAGAAACAGCAACCCTAAAAGTTTGTTTTTTGTTTTTTGTTTTTGTTTTAATTGAAGAGTCACATTTCAGTAAGCAGTCTGCCCCTACAGGCTGTGGGAGAAACAGCAACCCTAAAAAAGTTCTGTTTTGTTTTGTTTCTTTTAGACAAGAGTGCCAGACAGGCAACAAAGGGTTGAGGGTTCTCATTTGAATTGTAATTGATGTTTCTTGAGTATGCAAACCTGTAAACTTCTGATTGATAGTTATTGATTGTGTTTTGCTGTTTTGATGTTTGAAGAGCTTTAGCAAATCTGTAAACTTCTGATTGATAGTTATTGATTGTGTTTTGCTGTTTTGATGTTTTAAGAAGATTTTAAGAATTAAGATGTTAAAGCTATGTTAAGACTATAGTTAAGGTGTTTGATGTTTGATGCTTTTTGTTCTGTTCTGTTTTTATCTGTGTGTGAAAGAGAAGAGGTGCCTAGTGGTAAGAAGCTAGCGCAAGCTCGTTTCTCTGTGGTTTTTGTTAGTATAGATGAAAGGAGAGGGTTAGCCCCTCTTTTCATCTTTTCCCAAAGGAAAGGGTGTGGAGAAACGAGCCTTTGGGGGTACACACACACACCTCATGTGTGAACCGGCTGGGGTGGGGTGTACATAGTTAGCGTGTAGAGAAAAGAGTTTTAGGGTTCCTGCATGCATGCATGCAGGAACAAACAAACACACATACACACACACACACACACACACACACGCCTCCTCATGAGTAAACCAGGTGGGGGCTGGGAGGAAGCAAAAGGTGATGGAACATGAGATGGGCGTCTAGAAGTCTGGAGGAGCCAGGCTGAAGGCATTCACATGCAGATAGTTCAAGCCATGACTCACAGTTCCCTTTCCCCCTGCATGGCCAGGTGAAATTCAAATTGATTGGCTGAAGAAAGAAGGCTACAGAAAAGGGGAGGGGGATGAGCTTTTTCCCCACGTGGAAGCCTTTGTTCCTGGTCAGTCCTTTTTGGTAGCGTGCCGGCATGGCAGCGCGCCAGCGAGGGGTCCGAGCCTTTAGGGGGGCCCCCCCTCAAGAATCGACCCCAGACAGCCTCTGGTAAAATTGGCTGGTTTGAGGGCACTAGGGAAAGCAAGCCTTGTAGGGGTTTACCCATCTTAGACCTTCGGGTAGGTGTGGTAATTCTCCATCGGGCAGCAAGGCTGTGCTGGATCTAACCCTTTGAAGAAGACACCCTCAGGTAACAGGTGTGTGCTTGAGAGATCTTAAGGAATCAGGTCTTTATTGTTTTATAGCTTTACTGTGTACTAAAGTGTCTCTCTATTTTGTGTGCTTCTTTTATTTGCCTAATCTTGTTGTAAGAGGCTACCGAAATAAACCTTGTCGTGGTTTCACCCCACATGGGTTTTGTAGTACTCTGTTGGTTCAGTATCTAAATCCAGGTTACAGAATTGAAGGCGAGTCCCTGAACAGAGATTCAAGTAGGGTTGCAGACAGCTGAGGCTGGCAACCTGGTACCTTGAGATCTCTGGGGGTCTTGGTTCCTTTGCCAGCAGGCAAGGGTGGGGTGGTGGCAGGTCAGCCAGCCCCCCCTTCTGGGCCACATGGTGGCAAGTGCTGGGTTTTCCTTTGAAGGAGGAAAGGGTGGAGGTCTGGCGGGCCAGCCAGCCCCCCCTCTTCCTCCACATAAGGGATTCTGGGAGTGTAGTCCAGCAACATCTGGGGACCCAAGGTTGGAGAGCCCTGGTTTAGAGGCTGTTCTTGCCAGGAGGCTCCAAAAATCACAGGAGCTTCACCAAGTCAGCCCAGGACACTGAAGTTTTAGGGAGAAAGCTCCAGTACCGTTCTGTACGAGTCTACTCACAAGTAAAGGCGATTCCGTTCCATGGGGCTCCTAGTAAATGTGTATAGCAGCCTTCCCCAAGGCTCACCCCTGTCCGAGCTGGAGTGATCCTGGAGTCAATATGGTTGACAGCATAGCCTGACTGGCCCCTTGTGATTTTGAGGCTAAAATGCCTTATCCTACCTAATCAGTGCTTGCAGTTACTGGACTAAAACCAGGTTGAATTGCTGGTTCTTAGTTGTGTCTGAGTGAAATGCTTTGAACAAGGGCAGAAGGACTTGTTAACTTGCAGACCTTTCCTTTTGCCTAGAAAAGAGATAAACTTTCAACATTAAAATTTGTACAGTTAAAATATGTGAAGGACCGCCGCCAGTCCTTTGCACGAGTTTGGGAGTTAACGGGTTAACCGGCATGGTAAAAAAAACAAAACCCTTCTATGCGGCTCCCATAAGATCTAAATTCAGCCACGATGTATATTGGCACTGAAAACAGTGAAGCAATAGGCAGGGCTTATGTTTATATCACCTTTAATGGAGTGGAACTAATAGACTACTAGGAACTTCACACCATAAACAGAAAAGTCCATAAAATTTAATGAAGCGTGGCGCTTCAATACACATCCAGCATGCAAAAGGCTGCACTGAGCTAGGCTGGCAAGACACGAGTATTAACATTAAATAAATAACCTGAATTACTATTCTAGCCCTGTAGATTGTTAGGTCCTGCAGCCGGTCACCGAGCACCTCACCGAGCACCCAGGCCCGGGGTTGTACCTCTGACCGAAGTCAGGGACCTGATCCATGCAGTCCTGCACCTCGCTTCCAACAACCCTTGGTGGAAAAGATGTTCCCTTTTTACCCCTGCTCTCGCCCCCTCCCCTTCTTTGATGACAGGCTGGGCTGGTTCTGCCCAGCAGGGTCCTGGCACCTTTCAGTACTTGGGGACACTTTGCAGCTCGTTGAGACTGCACCCCTCATACTTGTGGGTGTTTTGCACCTTCTTGGGGTAAATGTGCCCTATTGAAGTAAATGTAAAGGTAGCTATGCAAAGCAAACAGGTCTGCTCCGAACTGTGTCTCCTTTGCCTGAGGTGGGGATTATGCAAACAGGAAGGCAATGGGTGGGCAGTGAAAAGAAAAAATGTGCCAGGGGTCAGAAAGGAAGATGTGCGATCAGGCTGTCACAGAAAGGAAAATGTGCGATCAGGCTTTCTCTCCACATCCCCCCCTTTGGGAAGATGAAATTGGGGCTTCTGAACACCCCAATTTCCATCTACATCCTTCTTGAGAGAAAGCCCTAGACAGCCCATCAGCCAGGATGTTCTCTTTACCCTTGATGTGCTTGACCGAAAAATCAAAGTCCTGCAAGGCAAGGCTCCATCACAAGTGTTTCTGGTTGGAGCCCTTTACCCGGTCAAGCCAGCATAATGGGGAATGGTCGGTCTTGGAACCGCCGTCCCCAGAGGTAGGGTCTAAGTTTGGTCACTGCCCACACTACAGCAAGGCATTCTTTTTCTACCATAGCCAAGCTGAGTTCCCGGGGCAGGAGTTTTTTTACTGAGGTAGGCGATGGGGCGCAGCCCTTGCCCCTCCTGTTCTTGCAACAGGACGGTTCCCATCCCTGCCTCAGAGGCATCAGTTTGCAGCACAAAAGGGGAGTCAAAGTTGGGTGCCTGTAGGATGGGGGCTGCCGTGAGGCAGGCTTTTAACCCATCAAAGGCAACCTGGCAGGCGCTTGAAGGCAGCCGTACTCTGAGCAGCTGCCTTTTTTACATAAACCCGTGAGAGGGGCTGCTACTAGCTGGCTGAAATGAGGCACAAACTTACGGTAAGCATTAAGTTTTTGAAAATAATTACTAGATATAAATAGCAACTGGAAATCTGAAGCTGCAGCTGGGCCAATGTCAAGGGGGGGGGTGTGCCTGCTGCCAAGGGGCCCCAGGTACCCACTGTAGCCTTTCCCCCAGCTGAGGCTCCACATCCATATTTTCCCCCTTTGGTTCCTCCTGAAAGCTCAAAGAAGGCTGCAAGCCTCTCAGTGCTCAAGGTATCCCGAGCCTCTCTCGCTGCTCAAGAAAGTGGAATTGTGCACTCCCCCCCCTTTTTTTTGTACAAGGGAAAAGGGGTTTCAACAACTTTGAAAACTAGCTGTCAAAACTCTGGGTCCCTTTAAAAAGGTAGTTTTGAGCAGGAACTGGATGGTTACGGACTGGGACATATGTTTGTGTATGACCCAGTCCTAAACCCACATTTCCCACTCAAACCCCCCTTTTTAGAGGGACTCAAGAGTTTTGACAGCTCATTCTCAAAGCTATCAATAGCCCTTTTCCCTTGAAAAAATAGGGAGGGGATGCACATTTCCACTTTCCCGAGCACCTATAGACCGAGAACAAAGTTTGACAACCCAAAAGAAAACACAAGCTGTCCGAACAGATTCATGCAGCAAGAAGAGGAAATGTCCAGATCAGAAAAGAGAAATCGCTGCCAGCAGCAGCAGAGGGGAAGTCAAAAGCCAAAGTGGTGAAATGCAAAATTTTTCTGTGGCCCTGCTTGGAGAGGTGCAGAGAAATATCTTGCTGCTTGGCCTCCTAAGGGTTAACGGGACTGACGAGGAGATTCCTAGAGAGGAAGAATATGGGTAGGAAGGGAGGGGCCATGTCCTCCACAGGAAATACACCTCCCCCCCAAAGGTCCTTCCTGTCCCGCCTTCTCCCTCCAGAGGAAAGCGTTCTTAGAGCTTTCCGCTATGGCTGCATCGCGGCCTCCTTTGTGGGGTCAGGTGAGATGCACACACACCGATCCCCGCCTGGTGCATTTGGGGAGAGGGGAGTCCCTGGGCTGCAAGGGAAGGAGGAGGGGGTGGGGAGACCCCGGTGGGGGAGAGGCCCAAATTCAACCCCCAGCGTGTCAGAGGCGGATCTGAGTTCGCCTCATGGAGGGGAGCCGGACCTTCCCCCCATGTCACCCCATATGGAGGTGGCCTGTGCGGCTGATCCACTTGATTTTGCCCCCCACAATATCAGGGCTCTCCCTTCTTCCCTCCATTCAACAGATCAGGTGGCCCCTTTGATTTGGCATATGGGAGGAGACTTAGAAGTGAACAGCAACACTGTTTAAACTGCTCTACATTGACTAAACTACTTGCCCCCATTAATCGGACACTGCTCTCCGCCCCCTCCACAAATGGTGCAATTCCACCCGTGGAAGAGACACTCCGCATGAGGCAGCTGATTTGGGACCTCTGTAAGGGGGCAAGTTCTCAGTTATTGAAATGCCTGCTATTGACATTTTATTACTGTGGGAGGGCGGAGGGGCTTGTGGGATACCGGTAGTTTTCTAAAGGCAACAAAAGATCTTGGGCCAACCCTGTGATGCAAGCCTGCAGAGAGAGGCAGCTGGAGAGGAATCCTTTCAAGGAGGAGGAGAAGACTGATCATAAATATAGAAATGAGGGGTCGGGGTAAAAAAGAGGTGGTAAAAATCCTGAACAGGAAAAAAGCAAACCTCAATAGAACGCAAGCGGTGAATCTCAGTTTCTGGGGGGCAGAAAATCTGTGGTGTCCTTGGAAGCAGGATGTTGTCCTGCGAGAACTTTTGCTCTGTTCCGGGGTGGGGGGGAAGCTCTTGGCTATGATAGTTATGAATGGGCCTCCATGAATGGGCAGTATACCTCAGAAAATCAGGGAGAAATGTTATGGGTCTTTTTAATTATTTGATGTAAAACAAGGTCTTTCTAAAGTGAAGAGAAATGAATGTGTTTATCAGAATTTCTAGCTTCTATGCATATGAATTTGATTGAATAATACATTGAAATTTAAAAATCAGATGGCTAGACAATAATGAATTCTTTAAATGACTGACCACCTTAATTAAAACCAATTTTAAGGTAGTTTAGTGTAAGAGAGGCTTACGGAGCAGTAGCAGAAGGTGTCCCCGGGAGGGGATGTGGCTGGAGGCTTGGATGAAAAATGGATGAGGCCTCAAGGGAAGGGTGAGAGAAAGAATGTACCTTTAGGGAGACGAATGGTGAGAGATGGACCTGTGTCGGCGGAGCGGAGGAGACATCTACTGACTCTCAACCAAGGGAAGGACTTTGGCCAGTGGCTCTCAAGTGAAGGATCCTCCCCAAGTCTCTAGTTTCACTTCGGGTCTTGGCATTCACCTGCCTTCCCTTCCGAGACCTGCTTCCTAGCCGGAGTCCTGCACATTTCACCTTGTCCTGACAGTATAATACTTCTTCAACAGATACGTGTCCTGCCTTTACAGAGCCTTAGTAGTACCCCCTCATAAGGCAATATCAGTCCACATACAGAAGAGGGAAGAGGTTTTTTTGCTCCCTTGGAGGTTTCCTTGGACAACAGATCAAAGATGGCCGAGCCAAACTCAGGTGGCTCTGAAGGAGGATGTCACCCTGATGGTGTTAAGATTGGGAGCAGTGGGGAATTCTGGGACAAAACTGTGAAGAAGATCCAGGGTGAGGACATGGTCAGCGCAGACGTACAGCGCCAGCATTTCAGGCACTTCCGCTACCGGGCTACTGAGGGCCCCCGAGAGGTTTGCAACCAACTCCTCAATCTTTCCCATCAGTGGCTGAAGCCAGAGCGACACACGAAAAAGCAAATCCTGGACCTGGTGATCCTGGAGCAGTTCCTGACCATCGTGCCAGTAGAGATGGCGAGCTGGGTGAGAGAATGCGGAGCGGAGACCAGTTCCCAGGCGGTGGCCCTGGCAGAAGGCTTCCTCCTGAGCCAGGCAGAGGACAAGAAGCAGGAAGAGCGGCAGGTGAGAGTGTTTCATCCAAGGGGTCAAGAATGGGAGGGAGGAGATCCTAAAACTCCTAATTGCCCACCCCATTCTGGAAATCAACCCAAGAGAAATGTCCCATACCTCAGCCCCAACATTTTTGCTTCTTTCATTCTCTTTCTAATCCTTCTTGTTCTGTGACTTGTTTCCTCGTTGTTGTTTTAGATAAAGGGTCTATTTGCAGAATTTGATTTCCATGCAGCAGAGAAGGCTCCATTAGACACCAAACAGAGCCCCCCACAAAGGGGGATCAAGCAGGAGGGTGACGGACATGCTGCCTTGCAGGGTAAGGATGAATTCTAGGGTAGCTGTATTTCATTTGTGTGTGTGTGATTAGAAAGACATGCGGAACCTTCCATTTCCTCGCAATCATTAACCTAGCCACTGTTAACAAATTTACAATTAATTCCTTTGTATTTTGAGAAAAAGTAACTTTCTCCGTTATTGACAATAGTGCTAATTTTGGACAGACCTCTAAATTAATACCAGTAATTTCTGATATTTCTATAAAAACCAAAACACCAGTACGTTTTTACAACTCCACCACATATGAGCATATGTACCTATTTCCTGACATCCTCTCCAACAAAATGCAGAGCAATTTTTTTCTATTCTATTTAATCTTACTGGAGTTAAGTACTATCTCCAAATCAATTTATAAATATTCTCCTTTATCCTTATTGACATAACTTTCAGAATACGTCTATCCCATATACTCTTCCAACCCTCCTTCGAATTCTCCTCAAATTCAGTATCTCAAACTATCTTAAGATTATCATCTTGTTCTTCGGCTTTTTGAATCATTCTATATAAATCCTTTGTTATACCTCTTGTTGAGGCATTCCCTTCTAAAACCTATCTAGACATGACGATCATTTCAAATTTAGTTAAATCCCTCTCATACTCAGTTCTCCTTTTCCACTTCTTCGACCACTGTTCTAACTGCATTAAATTTACTCATGAAATTATTATTCTTCCAACAATTTAGTGGAAGACTGACAACCTGGTCTTCTGCGCGGGTTCAATGCTAAGGGGGTAGCGGATGCTGGGGCGGGCCTTCCCCGAGGTCCCCAGCGCCTCGCCTTAGCCCAGAACAAAGGGATAACTTATAGCCACAAAAGTATCTTAGAAAACAAGTTTATTTACAAAATTACCTTCACAAATTCAGACCCACGCCAGCAATACAGCTTATCAGTACAGTACAAAGTAACAAGCAAAAGCCTCAAGGACAACGTGATTTCAGGGCTCTGAGTTAGTTAGTTTAGCTCGGGTCCCGGCAGAGGCCCGGTCAACCGCACGCTGCTAGCTGGGTTCCCGGCGGAGGCCCGGTCTACCCAAGCGGCTAGCTGGGTTCCCGGCGGAGGCCCGGTCTACCCAAGCGGCTAGCTGGGTTCCCGGCGGGGCCCGGTCAACCGCACGCTGCTAGCTGGGTTCCCGGCGGAAGCCCGGTCAACTGCACGCTGCTAGCTGGGTTCCCGGCGGAGGCCCGGTCTACCCAAGCGGCTAGCTGGGTTCCCGGCGGAGGCCCGGTCTACCCAAGCGGCTAGCTGGGTTCCCGGCGGGGCCCGATCAACCGCACGCTGCTAGCTGGGTTCCTGGCGGAGGCCCGGTCTACCCAAGCGGCTAGCTGGGTTCCCAGCGGAGGCCCGGTCTACCCAAGCGGCTAGCTGGGTATTGGGCTTTAGAAAAATTAGCCTGAGTGCTAGCCTACTCAAAAGCAGTGTAGGTATTCCACACTCAGCAGCAGAGTTCATCCCCAGCACAGCAGCTCTCCTTAGTCTTTCAGTAGCTCCCACTCCAGGAATCAGAAACCACTCTGTAGACCAAAACAGTTCTAATTCTGTTTATTTCCTTATAACAAAGTATATCTAAAGGCTACATTCTATATACAGAGTCCATGTACAGAGTGTCATTTCTTCCAGCTCAGTTCAGCAAAGACAAAAACCAGCAGAGGCAACTGCACACAGCTGAGCAGTATTACATCATTAGACCAGCAAAAAAAAGTTCATATGCTGCAGCCTGGCCGCTTGTTATCAGCTTAATTGCAACACGTGACAATCCTCACAACTGGCAAGGTTGGCTCTTTCTGTCTGGAAACATTACAAAATTAAAGGCCACAGCACTTTAACAATAAAACGACACAGCTAGTTTGTTTTAGTTCTAGTTTATACACTAACACTGGGTTCCCGGCGGGGCCCGGTCTACCCAAGCGGCCAGTGATTTCAGCTTGGTTTCCCGGGGGTCCGGTCAACCCAAGCGGCCAGTGATTTCAGCTAGCTGGAGCGCGCCGGATTCTGCTACCCGGGGTTGCTGATCCTTCGTTCCCTTACCCCAGGCATGGGCAAAATTGCTGATCAGGTCCAGAGAAAAGTTCCCTTGTGCAGGGTGTTTTATACCTTGGTGTTTCAGGTAGCCCCTCCCTCCGTGATCAGGTGGGTTGACACCCTCCCTGAGGGGCGGCCTTTTGGGTCAGATGGGGTGACGCCTTCCCCCCGTGGGATGGGGTCCCTTTGAAGCCACTTGCTTAATGGTCCCATCCTAGGGTGTTGAGTGGCCATTTCTTAGGGGTGCCGAAGCGTCTGCCCTGGAGAGGTATTCAAGTCTTATGTAGATGGGGCTGATATGCAAGAGCATTGACAAACCTGGTGATGCTTCCTGCCTTCCCCCCTGGGGTGATTCTATGTAGATGTTGTTTGTCCCCTTTGGCATCTGTGGAGACTGGTTGTCTCCCCCCCCTGGGTCTCCTTCCCCCCTCCTTGGTGAGTGTGTGTGTGTCTGGCAGGGGGCTTAGGTTGGCTTTCTCCACAAATTTCAATTATTTGGTCCCTAGTATCCATATTTTCCACCCAGTCCATTAATTTAATAATCTTTTCTTTTCTAAATATACCCTCCAAGTCCAGTCTTAAATTTTCAGGAACATCTTCTATAGCCGCCACCGGAGTTAGTGGAGATATCCCTGCTAGAAATATTTCCCTCATACTAAACCAAATCTCTAACATACTTCTTAAAAAGGGATTATCTAATCTTTTTATCATATTATTATTATTTTTAGTAAATAAAATATTCTCCAAAGTATTTCCTAATTCATATGTATCTAACTCCAACTACATCATTTATTTAGGTCGTGCTATAATTTCCAATATATGTCTTAATTGGTTGGCTTTAAATTGGGAAGACCAAGACCACCTAGTTTTTGAGCTTTATACCATCTTGTCTTTTATTATTTATTATTTGCATTTATCTATCGCCCATCTGGCCGGCAAATCTAGGTCTTTGTAATCCTAGATTTCCCCCCACCATTATAATATATGTTAATGTGAAGGAAGGAGCCTTTGGGGGTTCCTATATGCACACACACACACACACACACACACACACACCCTCATGTGTAAACCGGCTAAAGGCTGGGGGGGGGGCGGGGTGTGTATGCCGGCGTCCCAGAGTCTACAGTGACACGGCTTTCAAATGCAAATGTAGTTCAGGCCCAGTAAGTCATGAGTTCCCCTCCCCTGCCTGGCCAGGTGAAGTGCATCATGATTGGCTAAAAGGCAGCAGAGCTACAGAAAGGAGGGGAGGGGGGGAAAGGTATATTTCCCAACGTGTGGGTTTTGGTCTTTGTCTTTGGTCATCGCTTGGCTGCCGGCTGTTGGAGCAATGGCGGTAAGCCAGGCAGAGGTCCAAGCCTTCGGGGGGGCCTCAGGATCCGACCCCAGGTAGCTCCTGGTGAAATTAGCTGAATGAGGGCTCTGGAAAGGCACGCCTTGTGGAGGGCTACCCATCTCGGACCTTCGGGTAGGTGAAGTAGTCCTCCCAGACAGCGAGGCTGTGCTGGATCTAACCCTACAAGAGAACTGACCCCCAGGTAACAGAGTTGTGTGCCTGGGAGATATTAAGGAATCAGGTTTTGTTATTTTGCAGCTTTACTTTGTACCAAAGTGTCTCTCTATTTTGTGCTTCTCTCATTTCCCACCTTTTGTTGTAAAATGCTACCAGAATAAACCTTTCTTGGTTTTACCCCACATGGGTTTTGTAGTCGCTCTGCTTGGTTCAGTAACTAAATCCAGGTTATAGACAAAGGCAAGTCCCTGAACAGAGATTCAAGTAGGATTGCAAAGAGCTGAGGCTTGGCAGTCTGGTACCTTGAGATCTTTGGGGGGTCTTGGGTCTTTTGGGTAGGAAAGGGTGGGAGTGTGACGGGTCAGCCAGCCCCCCCTTCCTCCACAGTTAATAATTGTTTGCCATTCTTTAAGTTCCTTTTCTGGTATCCTTGTTGGTAACATCCTAAATAGAAAATTTATCTTGGGTAAAATCTTCATTTGATTATTTAGATCCATGCCAGTCGGGCTTCAGGCCTGGACATGGGACGGAAATGGCCTTGGGTGGATGATATGCAGAGGGCTTTGGATAGGGGTGAATGCTCTTTTCTAGTCCTCCTCGCTCTCAGCGGCTTTTGATACTGTTGACCACAGTATCCTCCTGGACCGCCTGGAGGGGTTCGGCGTGGGAGGCACTGTATTGCAGTGGTTCCGGTCCTTCCTCTCTGGAAGGTACCAGAGGGTAGTTCTTGGGGAGGAGGCTTCGGACCCTTGGCCGCTCTCTTGTGGGGTGCCGCAGGGTTCCATCCTCTCCCCGATGTTATTTAACATCTACCTGAAGCCGCTGGGAGCTGTCATCAGGAGGTTTGGGGTGCACTGTCATCAATATGCGGATGACACACAGCTCTACCTCTCCAAGTCCTCACCAAGGTTGGCTGTTGAAACCCTGTCCAAGTGCCTGGAGGCAGTGGGTGGCTGGACGGGAAGGAACATACTGAAACGGAACCCCGACAAGACCGAGGTACTTCTGGTGGGAGACAAGGGAAGGTTAAGGGATGTGGACCTGGTGCTGAATGGGGTACATCTTCCCCTGAAGGACCAGGTCCGCAGCTTGGGAGTCATTTTAGACTCCCAGCTGTCCATGGAGGCTCAGGTGTCAGCTGTGAGCCGGGCGGCGCTGTATCAGCTCCATCTGATACGGCAGTTGCGCCCCTACCTTCCTAATCATCTGCTCCCATCAGTGGTTCATGCCTTGGTCTCCTCTCGCCTAGACGACTGTAATGCGCTCTACGTGGGGTTACCCTGGAAGATGGTTTCGAAGTTGCAGCTGGTACAGAATGCACCAGCTCGCCTGGTTAAAGGCTGCCGCCGGTGTGATCACATCACTCCAGTGCTCAAAGAGTTGCACTGGCTACCAGTTGTTTGCCGAGCCGAATTCAAGGTGTTGGCCTTGACCTTTAAAACCCTGTACGGCTCCGGTCCAGTTTATCTCTAGGAGCACCTCCAGCAACATCAAGTAGGCCACTCAACAAGATCTGCCACGGACGGCCTTCTCCAGGGATGGGGACTCGGACTCGGGGACTCGACTCGTGAGTCCGACTGAGTCCCCCCTCTGACTCGAGTCCCACTCGAGTCCCAATAATTTATGTGAGACTCGAGACTCGACTCGGGACTCGAGCCCAAGGACTCCTCCTCCTCCGCCGCCCTCACCTCACCTCCGCCGCCCTTGCCTCTGCCACCGCCGCCGCCCTCACCTCCGCCGCCGCCGTCGACGGCGGCGATGGCAGAGGCGAGGGCGGCGGCAGTGGTGAGGTGAGGGCGGCGGAGGTGGAGGTGAGGGCGGCGGCAGCGGCCCATGGAGGGAGCAGGAGGGTCTCCACGGGAGGAAGGGCAGGTCTTCTTCCTCTCGCGGAGACCCTCCTGCTCCCTCCATGGGCCGCCGCTTTGGGAGGGACTCGGGACTCGACTCGAGTCACCATTTTGGACCTCGGACTCTAGACTCGACTCTAGACTCGGGTCCAAAGACTCGGGACTCGACTCGGGACTCGGGACCAAGGACTCTTCAACAGGCCTGTGGCTCACGCTGGCTCAGCTTGTCTGAGTGTGGAAAGCTAAGCAGGGTCAGGCCTGGTTATTACTTGGATGGGAGACCCCTCCTCTAGTTTCCTGCATTGAGCAGCGGGTTGGACTCGATAGCCTTGTAGGCTCCTTCCAACTCTAGGATCGATGAAATCTATGAAATCCCTGGCCTTCTCCCTGTCCCATCAGCCAGAGAAACCAGGCTGGAGGGGACTAGGAGGAGGGCCTTTTCTGTGGCAGCCCCCAATTTATGTATGTTCCCCCCCCTGTATTTTATTGGATTGTACATCATTCAGAGTGGCCGGATGTCTGGCCAGATGGGCGATTCATAAACATAATAAATAAATAAATAAATAAGCTATTCTACCAAACCATGAAAATCCAATTTTTCTATATTCGTCTAGTTTATTTTTAACCTCATTCTTTGATTTTCTAAAATTCTGCTCCCCTAATTTATCTCTTTTGAAATGTCTATTCCTAAATATTTAATTACATTATTAATCTTAATGCTACCTTTTTTCCTAGACATTTCAGTCTCCTCTGTTTTGCTATAATTAAACAACAGAATCTTAGACTTACCCCAGTTTACCTGAAGCCCCGTTACTTCCCCAAACTCCTTCAGATGATTCTCCAGCCTATCCATATAGGATTTTCAATTGTTAAAAGAGTATCATCTGCAAAAAGGTTTATTTTAATCTTATCCTTTATCCCTATCCCACAGATATTCCTATCTTCTCTAATTACATTTGCTAAAATCTCCATTACTAATGCAAACAAAATAGGAGAAAGGGGACAGCCTTGTCTGGTTCCTCGACCTGGGAAAATTTGCCCTGTTAATCCATCATTTACCACTACTGACGTAGCATTTTGAGGGTATAATTGATTAACCACTCCTCTAAATCTCCCGCCAAACCCCATAGTTGTTTTTTTAAGAAGAATTTTATTATTAATCATAAAAAACAACAACACAGAGACACATATACAACAAACAATAAACCAAATTTAAATGGACTTCCAATCTTCTCCACAGCATATAAGCAACCACAGTTATTCTTAGAAAATTTTCTGTTGACCAAAGATCACTTCCAGTTATGGCAAAAAACAAAAAAGGACAAACACAAGAGGTCTCCACCAACCCCAAATATAAAACTATTTAATCTACTTTAAATTCAGCATTTATGAATAAACAAAAAACTATAGTTTCATTTAATATTGTTTCCAATTACAAGATAGAGCATATTGAAAATCCCAAGCATAGAAAGTAACTATAAACTATTTAGTAAAAAACCACATGACAAAAGTTTTTAATACTGCCCCCCCAACTCTAGTACCAAAACATCTAGCCAGCACATTTATCTTATTACAGTTGCTCATTATTTCTTTCTATCTATCCAACAAAAACTCCTTCAGTTTTAATTTTAAAGATAAAGAGATAAGTCACGGCTAACAAAGCAGAAGAGGCACGTAAGCTATCTTTTTACTAAAAAAAGAGAAAAAAAGACTGCATGATCCTTTCCATTTAGTGCTTCAAACAGACCAAATACATTTATATCTTGATTATAATCATAATTTCTCTTACATCACCATTAATATTTAAAATCCAAGTAAGTCATATAAGCAATCCCTTTATCTTTGCCATTAATATTTAAAATCAAAATTTATTATATTTCAAACTAGACAAGTAATTCAGTATACAACAACCCTTTATCTTTTCCCGGTAAAACCATGTAAATAGTCTCTTTCTTATCACTTTCCTCTATCAAACGGATAATCATTAAGTTTCAATTTTAGAATGAGGAATAGAGTCAGTCTGTTCTGTTGCTTTGTGAATTCCTGCATTCTGACTTGCAAGACTAAAAACAGTGCGTTGGCCATATTTTTTCTGTCGAACTGCATCACAGTAATTTTCTGGATTCTTTTTTCGAACAAGTTCAGTTTAAACTTCAAAGCCTCTGTGAATCTCTGGTAAGTTTCCAAAATCGTTACTTACTTCTTTCTTCTCCTGTGCTGGTCCTGAGGAAATGTCTAATTTCCCTTGTTCATGTGGTAGATCCACTTTTAAGTTTACATACCAGTTATCAATCTTAGCTTCCAGCCTATATAATCTTGTACCTTGTCTTCCAATTTATCCCATAGCTTCATAAATGCTTCCCACGAAACCATTTTTTCTTGTGTATATTTTTTCAAGGCACTTCCAAACTGCCACACATAAAAGATTAATAGACCTCCTTTCAAGTTATCTCTTCATTGACTTTTTTGCCTCCTAGATGTATCCCATAGTCCACAGTTAATTATAAATCCTATTATGCTGTAGAAAGATTCCTTAGAATTGCCAGTCCAGATGTTATCCTTCATTTGGAAGTGAGCATGGACGTTTCTAATGATCAGTAAGAACCAATTTCCAAAATACAGCGCCATTTCCCCCCATCCCAGGTCGCAAGCTGCAAATCTATCTGTCAGAGGGCAGACAGAAAGCAATTTATGACCCTAAGAGAAAATTTGGGGGTAACATCAATCTTAGCTTCTTTCATCAGAAGTAGATTTCCCGGCCAGAGAAGTTCTCTGGCCAGAAAACACTGTATCGGCTGTCCCACAGAGTTCTGTGAGATGTTCAAAACGCCATGCTCACCCGGAAGTCCCAAACCCCATAGTTTTTATTAGCATTTTTAGTGCTGGCCATTCCATGCAATCAAAGGCTTTGAAAATATCTAGCGCTAATACCCCTGCTCTCAATTTATTTTTCTTTATTAAATATATTATATTTAACACTCTTCTAGTTAAATCCACTATTTGCCTTCCTTGCATAAAACCGCACTGGTCTAACCCAACATATTGAGTGATAAACCTGTTCATTCTTCTCGCTAATATTGCTGTCATTAATTTTTCATCTTGATTTATTAAGGAAATGGGTCTATACGAGCCCGGTTCTGTTAAATCCTTCTCTGGCTTCGGAATTAAAATAATCATGGATTGCTTCCATGAAGAGGGGATCTCTCCCCCCTCCAAAATATTGTTAAATAAAGATTTTAACCGTGGAACTAACATTTTCTTAAAGACCTTGTAATATTCTGCACCTAAACTGTCTAATCCAGGGGTCTTACCCTCTTATTTATAGCGTATTCTATTTCCAATTCTGAAAATGGTTGTTCCATCATCTCTCTATCTTTGTCCTGTAATCTAGTTTTAAGATGTTTTCCTAGACTCTTTAATCCTATCTTCCGTACAGTTCCCAGTCTTATATACAGGTAATTCTGAATAAAATTCATGAAATATTTTTAATGTATCCTGCATCAAATTATATCCCTTCCCCTTTTTATCCTTAATTACTCCAACTGTGCTTTTTTCTTTTTTTATTTGTGTGGATCTAGCTAACATTTTAGAATTCTTATTACTATTTTCAAAAAACTCTTTCATATAAATCAAATTCCTCTGTACCTTTTCTATATCTTTACTCTCAAGTTCTTTTCTCTTTGCTTGTAATTCCACGAAAATCCTCTTATCCCTATCCTTTAAAAACTTAACTTCCAAATCTCTTATCTCCCTTTCTAAATTTTTATTTAAATCTTCTTGTTGTTTCCTTAACTTCCTCTTATACTTATCCCCCTCATCACTGCCTTCATAGTATCCCATACTACAGCTTCAATACATTCTCCTGTATCATTAAGCTCCCAAATACCGTATTGTTCCGAGTATAGGGCGCTCCTGATTATAAGCCACACCCTTAAAGTTTGGAGCTATTTTAAATTTTTGGCAATAATCCTGACAAGTACTTTTTTTCTCCCTTTTTATAATAAGAAAGCCAATATATTATTGTTTTAATATGATAACCACTGCCTTCTGAATATAAAAACAACAACCCTTGATTCCAGGTCATTGGTAGATACTCAGATTCTCATGTTCTTGTGTGGTTCCCCAGTCACTTTCCTTCTCCTTTTCCAATCAGCCCAGACACAACAGAGATTTAAAGGTCATAATACAACCAAAAGATAACGGGAAACTGTCTCTCTTTGAATAATGATAGGAACAGGAAAGTATGCAAGGGACCTGCCCAAGGTCACGCAGGGATTTGAGGGCCAATAATGGCGTTCAACAGCATAATCTTAGTCAAGTCTACTCAGAAGTAAGTCCCACTAATTTCAATGAGGCTTACTGCTGGATAGCTGGATACTGGATTGCAGCCTAAGAGAGAGAGAGAGAGAGAGAGAGAGAGAGAGAGAGCTCGTAAGTTAACGTACAGTAATACCTTGGATTACAAGTAACTTGGTTTGAGAGCGTTTTGCAAGACAAGCAAAATTTTTAATATTTATTTAATTTTTTTTTAACTTGATATACAAGCGTCGTCTTGCAATACAAGTACTGTAGTACGTCTTAAATTAAAAATCTCTGTACAAATTTTTTTGGGGGGATTTCGTTTTGATATAAGAGTGTTTTGGATTACAAGCACCTTTCCGGAACGAATTATGCTCTCAATCCAAGGCATGACTGTACTTAATATTTTACTGCACCCCTCACCAACTTCGTGCAGTAAGAAAATAAACGGGGAAGTACAAAAAAATTCCCAACAACCCCCCTCCCCCGGTGCGTCAATTTTAAAACAAAACAAGACACCCCTGGCGAGCTAGGATTTTTTTAACGTGTGGAACAGCACCACGTAAGGTCTCCTTCACATTCCATTGCAGCGGTAGAAGGGAGGTACGCTCTCTTTCGCCCGCAGTGATTTCAACGGGGAAGCTTCTGTGTGTGTGCTCCCCGCAATTCAGCTTGGCTCTGTTCTGCGCCCTTGGGAGGGAGGGTTCCGCGCCTGTTTCTAGGTCACGAGGCAGCTTGGTTGGTTGAACCGAGTTGAGCCGAGCTCAAGCCCAGCAGCGAGCCGGTTGCCTGCTGTTACGTTGCTACTGCTCTTCTTTTCCCCACCCGCCTTTACTAGCTCGCGCCGAGCCCCGTGCGACACTGGGATGAGGGAGAAGGAGGAGGAACAAGGAGCTGCCGCTGCCGCCTCAGTGAAGGGATTCGAGGCGCCGCTGCGGACACCGAGCAAGCAACTGACCGAGGGACCGAGCGGCACTCGCAGCAACCCCTTCTCGTCCCCCTCCTCCTCCTCCCTCCCATTTCTTCCTCCCCTGCCACCTTGCTGCCGCTTCCGCCGCCACTGCCCTGGGGCCGGCCGGGCGACCGGGAAATCGCGGCACTTGGATGCCTGGAGCCCGCCATGGGGAGGGGAAAGGTGTGTGTGTGTGTGTGTGTGTGTGTGGTGGGTGAAGCGAGAGTGAGACCTCATCATCCTAATACCACCCTAATTATATCTCTCTTCATTCCCCCTTCAGTTATAGATGTACCTTCTCAGGTTCCAAGTCTTCCCCTACCGCACTTTTCTGCACTCCCTCCTATTTGCACCAATTGCACCCCCATCCCAGTCTACACCTTGGTATGTTTAAACTAGGGGTGTGGCCAGCCGGAAGTGGTGAGCACGAGCCGAAGGAGCCCCGGACCCGGTATTTTTATTGGGGTTTTCCCCAACATCCTGATTGTAGGCTGCACCCCTAGTTTAAAGACTTACATTAGGGGGGGGAAGTGCGGCCTATACTCGGAACAATACGGTATCTCTCATCTCCTTTTCTATCTTAGCTGTAATATGTTTATACTGAAAAATATTACTATTCAACCTCTATCTTTTCTTCTCTATAATCTTTATTTATTTTAATATCCATATTAACTAATGCATGATCCGACACCTTCATAATACCTATCTCTGTGCTCAGCACCCTTGAAATCAGGGTCTTGGACACAAAAATATAATCTATCCTAGAAAAAATTACTTGTGGCTGGTGAATAGTACGTATAGCCTCTTCCTATTTCCTTTTACCCCCCAACATCAACCATTCCCTCCTTATTAATTATCTTACTTAATACCGTTAAATTATTTCTCTTCTCCCATAGGATTATAGATTTCATAGATCATAGAGTTGGAAGGGGCCTACAAGGCCATCAAGTCCAACCCCCTGCGCAATGCAGGAAACTAGAGGAGTGGTCTCCCATCCAAGTAATAACCAGGCCTGACCCTGCTTAACTTTCCACACTCAGACAAGCTGAGCCAGCGTAAGCCACAGGCCTGTAATTAGATCTATCAATCTTTTTATTCATTACCATATTAAAATCTCCAGCCATAATAACCAACCCATTCTGTGGCTCCCCCATTTCCTTTATCACCTTTTGATAAAATTCTCCTTGATTCTCATTTGGTGCGTATACATTAACCAATATATAATCTTCTCCTCCCAAAGTTCCATATACAATAATATATCTTCCCCATACATCCTTTTTAACCTTTACCACATTAAAACCACATTTCTTAGAAATAATAATTGCCACCCCTCTTGACTTAGATGAACCATAAGCTCTCTCATATATCATTCACCACCACAGTTTTAATTCGTTTACCCCCTCCTTTGATGAGTTTCTTGCAAATATATAATGTCCGCCTTGTCCTTATTGAGGAGTGCTTCAATCCGTATTCTTTCTTAATCCGTCCCAGGCCTTTGACGTTCAAAGTAGCAATTTTCAGCTTTGGGTCTATCTCAATGTTTCATCCACCTTTAATTGATGATCCCTATCGGTGACAAAAAAAAACCCAAGAACACACCCTACCCCTACCCCTCATCCCTGTATACATAGCAATTCCCCCCCCTTACCAGCCCTAAAGAACATCTTCACGGCCATGGCCTGGGGGGGGGAGACGAACCCACCCTCAAGGCAACAGCCACATGGTTCCCTCCCACTTAACTATTTACCATCATCTATCCAGATTATTACCTTGTACTAATCATTATTACAATATTAAGTATATAATTACTAAAAGAAAGAGAGAGAGAAGAGGAAAGAAAGGAAAAAATAAAAAGACAAACACACATCTTCTTTCTCTTCCTTCCACATTCTTAAGCATTCATCTTCTCTTCTTCTCCTCTCCTCGCAACCAAAATGAAGTCTTACTTGGCTCAAGTTGGCTGTGCCCTCCGGCTCCTGCTGTTCAGCCATTGCTTCTTCTGCCATCGCTGTCAGAAGTCCCAGTTCATCCAAAAGAACCATTCCTTGTTTGCAAGATGTTATCTTGTATCTCTTGTTATTCAGCATAAATAAACACATCACGGGGTACCCTCAATTATATCTGATTCCATTCTTGGACAAGACGGTGGTACATAGCTTCATACTGCATCTCCATTCAATCGTTTGCTGGCACAAATCGTTATAAATTTGGACTGAAGAATTTTGGTATTGCAGTTGCTCTGGGTGTTTCTTTATTGCTTGCATGAACAAATCTTTTTTATAGAAACTGGGGGTAACCCCCCCCCCCTTCTCTTTGATACTCTATGAACTCTGTTCACATCTTCCTCTTTCCAGTCCAGCTCAGGAACAATTTCCTTAAACCAGTCCAATATTATTCCTCTCAGGTTTTTGCCATCCTCAGCACCACCATGTGGAAAAAACCTCAATTGAATGTTAGAACGTCTTTCTCAAAACTGCATGCTGATAATTTGTAACTCCAATAAGTCAAACTTTAAATCTTGCTTCTGGATTTTATCTTGGAGGTCCTGTTCGACTGCATCCACTAGACTTTTAACCTATTCCCTGATTTTTTTGATATCCTCTTGAACTTTCTGGAACCGTGTCACCAGTTCCTGCTTGACTTGAGAAATTTCCCCACTGATCTACGAAGTGAGAAAAAATCGACCAGCTCCGAACTCTGAGCTTCTGTGAAGCCTTTCTTAGTAGGGGAAGGTGGAGTTTTCTCTCTGACATCCGCTGCCTTGCCTCCTGATTTGCCATTCTTTTTGTCACTCATAGTTAGTTTGTCTCTACTTCTGTAAAGAAGTGGCTCTGCTGTTTTTAAATCCTTTCCCGTTTTTACACTTATTCCACTCACGGAAGGTTCTTTTTCCCCTTCACACTCTGCCAAACCAGTCCTAATAAACCTCTGAACCCTAGAAAGACTTTGATCTGAAGGATGTTTTCTTTCTAGCTGTGTCCACTTAGGAGTTTCCTCCTTTGTTCCTCTTGGTTTTCCACTCCGCATTTAAAAATTAAGCAATAGGGGAATCATCACTCCTTACTTTACTTATAATCTGGAGTCCCTTAAAAGATAAACTCCTCTGATTCTTTGAAGTTAAACTTGGCTGCACTCCAAGCAGGCTTTCTGCAGCTAAGCTTCCCCCCCCCCTTTCCTGCGAGACTCCGATTCAGAGTCATAAACAGGCTATAAATCCTTTAAAAGACAACAAAACTCTTGCTGAAATTAGACCATAAACAGGATGGATTTTTGCTTTCAAGCTCGCTCCCCGGAAAGTGACTAGTCAGCCATGCTGGCAGGATCCTCCCCCCGGTAGCTGTATTTCAACCTGTTCTTGTTCTCGGGAGTATGGAAGAGATCCTTGGGCTGCTTTTATGTTTCCCCATGATGTTTGTGAGAAAGAGGCTCTTCTCCCACCTTTTCCCCAATTCAAAACTATACGTAATTTTCAACACTTGGAGACTTTATACATGGAAATCAACAGTTTGTGGCCAAGAGCCCAAATGGGGAGATAGGCATTTTCCCCCAACTGAACTCTCAAAAAGCAAATTAAAGATAATACATCTTGTAATGCCCACGTGTAGTTAGACTTACATCACCTCCAGTGCAATTCTATGTATCTGACTGGGAAGTCAGGGGCTTCCTTCCCAGGAGTTTGGGATTGTAATCTCAGTATCTGAGACAAGCATGTGCCACTGGCTTCCCATCACTTTTGTCTCTTGCAGGAGCTGGAATGACGCTGGCAATGAGTACTCGGCCATCTCTTCTCTTTCATAATGGAGTCTTACCGTATCAGGTAGGAGGAAGGATCACTGGGGAGACAGGCAGGGAGCAGCCTGCTCGCCTCCTAGGGCTGCAATACGCCTCTTTCTTTCTGTTTGCTTCCGGAAAAGCTAAGATCATAAGGAGAGCCCTGCTGGATCAGACCAAAGGCCTGTCTAGTCCAGCACTCTGTTTCTCACTGTGGCCAGCCAGATGCCTCTTGACTAGCCCAGGGCCAGAGCCATTTCTTGCTGTTATTCCCATAGCAGCTGGTTTGCACAGCAAGCAAGGTTAAATGCTGCAGGATAATGCCCAGCCACCTCACTTTATGTTATGCTTGAGAAGGACACATTTTCTTTCTTCATCCAGGGGCTCGTGACCTTTGAGGAGGTTGCTGTGTGCTTCACTGAGGAGGAGTGGGCACTGCTGGATCCTGCCCAGAGAGCCCTGCACAGGCAAGTCATGGAGGAGAACCATGGGATTATGACCTCTCTTGGTAAGGCTCCCTATTTTCCCGCTTAATGATAATCTTGGGTTCCAAATGCAATCGTGATGAGGATGATAATATTACCATTTTTGGCACATATCCTATATTTTTGATTTTTTTAGTATTTTGTGGCTGCCTTTTAGGGCACAGCCCTCAGAAGGCAGTGTTCAAAAACAAAGTAAGATACATTAATGTATATAATATGTATCAAATAATTAAACAAGATTTTACTACAGCAGCTTATAGACAGAGGCCTCCAACAAACCACAAAAGTTTTCACAAGACACATAAAGACAGCTCCGAGTCTCAAAAACCACCAGCAGCAAAACACTGATTAGGAAAAAGCAGGCCTGAACAAGCACGTTTAAGTGCCTAATTGAAGGCCTGCCGTGCAGGGGCCATGTGGAGTTCAATTGTGTATTTCAGCACCTCCAGATCCCTTCTTCCATGATTTGTCTACTTTTATTTACTTAAACAGTTGTAATCCTACCTGTCCATTAAACAAAAATCCACACAAACTCTTATACTGGTGAGACATCAGTACAAAATGTCAGAAAATGATAACAGAATCAAAACAACATTCATCACAACAGCGTCTGGTTCTCAAATCTCAGGAAACGTTAAGAGCTGCAACAAATACAAACACAGGACTGTCCCATCGTAGAATCCCAGCAAGCAGCTCCCCACGTTGCTGTTTGTTTACTGAACCCAAATCTAGCTGGTTCTCTGAGTTTCTCTCTCAAACGGCAGTCTCTCTTCACACATAGATATCCAGATTCCATCCTCCTTAGCTGGGGTGGAGAGATGGGAAAGAAAGCTGCTTCTCTCTGTCTGAGAGCAAAAGAACCCCAGGGTCCGCCATGCTCTGAGAAGTAGGTGGAATCCTGACGATGGTGGGTAAGCCAGGAGACCAAGGTGGTTCCAGTAGTGTGGACCCAGGCTGGTACTGTTCTAGAGTGGAACTGTTCTAGAGAACCAGCACACGGAGTGCAGGAAACTGGATTTGGAGTGTTGTTTTTTCCCCGTTTCCTCAAAACCTTCAAAGGAGCAAAGGGTGCCAGGTCTGATATTCCAAAGCCACAAAGGAGTTCCAGGAAGTTTCCCAGGTGGTGACAAGCTGCTCTGGGCTGAGAACACGGGGTTTCGCACAACTCCTTGCCAGAGCCATCTCAAATGTAAAAGTGGGCGATTTGGGATGGGTGCTCATTAACAGAAGTGCTAAGCCTGCATCTATTCAGGATTACATCTTTCCTGAAAGGCTGATATATTCCTGGTCTTCCACCTAAGCTGGTAATTTACTTATCTCAGGGCATATGGGATAGTTAGATTTGCATTTTCCCATCTGAAGGCTTTCTGAATATATGGACTTTTCATTAGCTTTGTAATGCCGGATCTGACCTCGTGTACCTAACCGATACAGCTATCAGGTAAGATGACTTTGCCATCACTTTTCCCATCTAGCCGCAGGCACGGATATGTTCACGTGACCACTTTCATTGGAGTTTGCAGTACCTGCGCTCCTGACAAGCAGCTGGATAACAAGTCTGTGGCATAGGCTAGCCTAGGCTGATAGAGAGTATAACTGCCCCAGAAACACACAATTGATTTCATTTCCAAGCTGAAAGCTGAACCCAGATCCCCATGGGCCCAAGCAAATACATTGTACCACACCGACAGTCAGTCAATCGCAGTCAACACAGGGAGTTAAACACATGTTAAGAACTGCATCCCATTTAAGTCTTTTCATTTCTTCCTTTTATCAAACTCATTAATCAAAAGGTGCTCAGTTATTTGAAGTTCTATTGCTAACTCAGGCTTTTACCAATTTCTTGTCTTAATTGCAGAAGGTGACAGGTGGAAAGTGGAGACTAAGAGAGAACCATGTGGGATGTCACTGAGAAGAGACAGGTGGAAAAATAGCAAAGAGCAGAAAAGGAAAACTGAAGTCAATCACAATAGGGGGAATGATTCCTTTGCTTCTCAGGACAATGGCTACCATGATATTGCAATCCAAGAAAAAATACATAAAAGTCAGGAAAATATAACGTTCCATATGCGAAGGAAATCTTCCAATTGTGAATCAAATATTAAAGCTCATTGCAGAATGCACACATTGAAGAAACAATTTAAATGCCTGGAATGTGGAAAGAGCTTCAGTCATAAGATAACTCTTGCTTACCATCAAAGAACTCACACAGGGGAGAAACCACATCATTGTTTGGAGTGTGGAAAGAGCTTCAGTCAAAAGAAATATCTCGCTTCCCATCATAGAACTCACACAGGGGAGAAACCACATCATTGTTTGGAGTGTGGAAAGAGTTTCAGTCAAAAGAAAAATCTCACTTCCCATCAAAGAACTCACACAGGGGAGAAACCATACCATTGTTCAGAGTGTGGAAAGAGCTTCACTGATAAGTATTGTCTAACTTCTCATCAAAGAACTCACAGAGGGGAGAAACCACATCATTGTTTGGAGTGTGGAAAGAGCTTCAGTCAAAAGAAAAATCTCACTTCCCATCAAAGAACTCACACAGGGGAAAAACCATATCATTGCTTGGAGTGTGGAAAGAGTTTCAGTCATAAGATAACTCTTACTTATCATCAAAGAACTCACACAGGGGAGAAACCATATCACTGTTTGGAGTGTGGAAAGAGCTTCAGTAAGAAGTTTCATCTTACTTGTCATCAAAGAACTCACACAGGGGAGAAACCATACCATTGTTCAGAGTGTGGAAAGAGCTTCACTGATAAGTATTATCTCACTTCTCATCAAAGAATGCACAGAGGGGAGAAACCATATACTTGTTTAGACTGTGGAAAGAGCTTCATTAATAAGAAATATCTCACTCGACATCAAAGAACTCACACAGGGGAGAAACCATATCATTGCTTAGAGTGTGGAAAGAGCTTCAGTCAGCAGATTCATCTCACTTGTCATCAGAGAACTCACAGAGGGGAGAAACCATATACTTGTTTAGACTGTGGAAAGAGCTTCAGTCATAAGATAATGCTTGCTTATCATCAAGGAACTCACCAAGGGGAGAAACCATACCATTGCTCAGAGTGTGGAAAGAGCTTCAGGAATAAGTATTATTTCACTTCTCACCAAAGAACGCACAGAGGGGAGAAACTATATCATTGTTTAGAGTGTGGAAAGAGCTTCAGGAATAAGAGTTATCTTACTTGTCATCAAAGAACTCACACAGGGGAGAAACCATTTCATTGTTTGGAGTGTGGAAAGAGCTTCCGTCAGCAGATTCATCTTACTTGTCATCAGAGAACTCACACAGGGGAGAAACCATACCATTGTTTGGAGTGTGGAAAGAGCTTCATTGATAAGTATTATCTCACTTCTCATCAAAGAACTCGCCCAGGGGACAAGCCATACCATTGTTCAGAGTGTGGAAAGAGCTTCAGGAATAAGTATTATTTCACTTCTCACCAAAGAACGCACAGAGGAGAGAAACTATATCATTGTTTAGAGTGTGGAAAGAGCTTCAGGAATAAGAGTTATCTTACTTGTCATCAGAGAACTCACACAGGGGAGAAACCATATCATTGTTTGGAGTGTGGAAAGAGCTTCAGTCAGCAGATTCATCTTACTTGTCATCAGAGAACTCACACAGGGGAGAAACCATATCATTGTTTGGAGTGTGGAAAGTGCTTCAGTCAGAAGAAAAATCTCAGTCGACATGAAAGAACTCACACAGGGGAGAAACCATATAAATGCTTGGAGTGTGAAAAGAGTTTCAGTCAGAAGAACCATCTCGCCCGACATCAAAGAAATCACACAGGGGAGAAATTCTAAAATTCTAGTTTTTGAAAAGGCAGATCATACATTTTTCTCCAAACTGATGCATTCTGTTCTAGCTCATTGAAGAAGGGTGCCTTTTATTGGTTTTGTGATGTCCTAAGGAGCAGGTCAAAAGTTATTAAGCTTTTCCTGCCCCATTAAATCCTGTATGAAATACAAGGGAAACAATATAATGCCGTAATATCACCAGGTAAATTATAATGGAAACGGCACAAAGGCCCAGAGTATAAAGATAGAGAAGTTATTTATTGTATAAATATTTGAAAAGAAATAGTAAGGTTTTCAACATTTAAAAAACAACAGTATGTATGACTTATTATAAACATAAGTACCACATAACAATTGAAAGGAAAAAATAAGGTTTTCAATTTTATGTATGACTTATTATAAACATAAGTACCACATAACAAAGTGGAAGGTATCCAGTATGTGTAGTCCAAAACAAACCAAAATGTCCAAAGTCACTGAACGTTGTAACCAAAACAAGATGAGAAAGTATCCAAGGTCACTTGAATGATGTAACCAAAACAAGATAAGACGACGTTTCTAGATACTGCGTCGTTTCGTAAATATCTTCAGTAGACAAACAGTTTCATTCAGATTCTTATAGTTATAATTCATAGAGAATAAATCTTCTTCAGTAAGTTGAAACAATATATGCAAATTATAGTGGATACAGAAACATGTGATACTTAGGAAAGAAGTATAATAGATACAGAGCAAGAACTACAAAGCAAGAAATGCTAAACCAAATGCTTACCAGTCAGTTTTACTAAGATTCATATAATAGGCCTGTAGCCAATGCCTTTCAGAAGGACTGAGTTGAAATTAACCCAGAAAATTTATACAAAATGCTAAAGCCAAACAGGTGTAGGCTGAAAGAATGAGTTTACAATTAAAGGGGAAAGAACACAGAATTGCCACATATATAATTCCACATTGAAACAGTGAAACACAGAGCAAGTAACCCATTGATATGTTTTATAAAGTCAAGTATACATATAATGACTCCAATACATGTAAATCCTGTGGCAGCAACCACTGTCAAAGTCATGTTATGCATGGTCAGGTTTTGAAAAGGGGGATTTTGACTGGGTAGTGGGTGGTTTTTGACTGAGATGTATGGCTGTGTATGTCCCAGTCAGAAAAAATCAAGTCAGAACCCCTTTTTAAATGGACCCAAATTTTTGACTGCTAGCTGTCAAAACTCCTTTTCCAAAGAAAGAGGGGGATTGGGGATGCACTTTTGCACTTACCCAAGTAGCTAGAAGCTTGGGACAGAGTGGAAAATGTGCACCGGGGGTAGGGGTTTGGGAGGAAAGGTGAGGATCTTTGCTCAATGGGCATGTAAATCCATCCAATACTCTCTGTTTGGGCAAGGATCCTTCAAGCCTTTGGTTTCTTTTGACAGCTCCTGACAGCTGTCAAGAGAAACCCAATGAGGAAAAAATAATTTGGAGCCTCGCCTGGGCAATGCCCAGGGTACCTGCTGCACTTTGGCAGCGGGCATCCTCCAGGACATGGCCTCAGCTGTGGTTTCAAATCCCCGGGGTTCCACAACTGCAAAGGTAAACAGTTGTGCATCTTTTTTTAAAAGATGTAAAACTGCTCAATTTTTTTGTGCAAAAAAAAGTTGCCGCCAGCCACAGAAAGCCCTGCCAAGGTGCTGCTGGGCACTTTGAAGGGGTTGTCAGTGGCTGTGAAAACGGGGATCATGAAAGCCAGCAGTCAAGGCAGCTTTTGTGATCTCCAAAAAAGAAACATGCAAAAAAAGCCTGTGGCAAGCTGAAAAGGACATGGGATTGCAGCGCAGAGGGCAACAGGCCAGTGCCAGCCACTCTCAACAGCTGCTCTGGCACTCGTGGGGCAGCTGTCACTGGCAGTGGCCACGGCAAGTTCCAGACGAGCAGCAAGGGGTTCTTGCCAAGCGAGTCGCTGGCTATGGAACTTTACCCACCATGGCATTGGTTGTCCGGGTTTGGACAACATGAGAACCCACTGTGGGTAAAATTACCCCAACAACAGCCTGTGGGTTCTCAGGGTGGCTTGTTTGAAAACAACAAGTCACGTTGGTAACCCGGGCTGGGTTCGGACGACACAACCACCACCCATGGCTCGCAGCCCATGGTGGGATAACTTCCTCAGCTTCCAGGAGAGGAGGGGGGATTGGAAAAAACCTTACTGCAACCCAGTTGAAATCGGTCAGCCTTTTTTGGCAGATGTTCAGCGCCGAAACTGAAGGTCTGGAGACTTAGCAGAAAAAACTATGATAGGGCACACAGGTTGTTTTAACAAGTGCGTACCAGTCCCTCCTTACAAAATGGAGCTGGTTACTAACAGCACAATCTCAAGAAGAAATTGGATTTCTTCACAAATACTAAGCTGTAGTTCTAGAAATCAGAATTACTGATTTGCGCACGCGTGCGCACACACTAAAAACCCACATAAAAATTAACCTTTCCACGCCAGCCCAATTAATGAACCACTTTGAAGAACTGAACAGAAAACTCGGGAGAATATGGCAGTTTCCCTGACCAGGATGAATAGATTAAAGGCGTAGACCACAATACTATATTTGCTAGCATCTGCATTTTTCCCCAGAGAGCCATAAAATTTTGATTGAAGGGCGGGTGAGTGGGAATTTGCTAAAAGCAGCAAAATATATTGGGCTGGCCATGTGTTGCACAGACTTTCAGATGCACACCTGTAGAGAGAGGCACCTGAAGGGGAGTTTGTCCGAGGAGGAGGGGGGAGTGAATTAAAAAGAGGCAACATAAAAGACCCTAGATAGAGGAAAAGGACCTCAACGAAGCATGGCCAGTGCATCCCAATTTCTGTGGGGCACAAAACTTGTGGCCTCCTTGGAATCAGGATGCTGCCCTGTTGCTCTGTTCCAGTGAGGCAGCTGCTAGCTATGAGAGTTGGGAATGGAGCCTCCATCTGCTGAGGCAGTATACCGTTTGCTGAGCAGACATCCTGATGTTTTCAGAGGAGCAGGGACAATGGTTAAGGGGAGAAAACGTCTTGGTCTGGCCCTGTGTTGCAATTATTCAGCTGCATGCCTGCGCAGAGAGGGAGGTGGAAAGGAACCCCATTGTTTTCAGCCTGAAAGAGCCATTATCGCCTCCTCTGAATCTTTGTGTAAGACCTTTGTGGCTTTGTAATATCAGCCCCGTGTTCTGGCTTACTAGAGCATTCCTAGCATCCTAGGTCCACAGTATGGAAATCATGTTGGTCTCCGACATACCCACTATTGACAGGATTCCACCTGCTTTTCATAGGGTGTTGAAAAGGTTCCGCTACTGCAGGGACCCCTTAACCTGCCTTTGGGAGATCTCTGCCTCTCCTCAAAGCCCCTCCCGTTCCAGGAGATCAAGTCCTTTTACAGCTTCCAATAGCATGGGTGTAGACTGTAGACGTGAATAAGTCACTCCAAACTCTCAGGGTAAACAACAACACTTTACTTATAATATTAGGGTCTTTACTTAATAGAGTGGTTATAATTCAAAAGCAAGTATGAAAAAATAAAACAAACAAACAATCCAAGGTTCTCTAGTTCAACTTCAGACTACCTATCTGCTATGCAGCCAGTTTCTCTTTCTCTCTCTGCTTCTCTCTGCTGTTTCTCTGCTGCTGCTTCTGGCTCTCTCTCAGCACTAACTGCTAACTGACCACACCCCACACACATATATAGCCTTCCCAGGAATGGAAGGTTATAATCATGTGACCTTGAATAGGAGATCTAATTCTTAACTTCTATTGGGTAAACTAAAACTCTCAAACTCCCCCTCCCATCCAAGTGTTTGGGCCTTCAGGCTTCAACAAGCTCAAGCCTGTGTAGGCCTCAACAAACCCAATCCTGTGTAGGCCTCAATCCCTCACAGGTGTCTATACCACCCTTAATCCTTTTTCCGATTTCTGAGCAGCATACAATCAGTTGTATAACATTAAAGTAGAACAATTAAACAGATAAAAGTCCCAAAGGGTGCTATCCTATCCATGTTTAGAAAGAAAAAAGCTCTGCAGCTCCCAGCATTGCAGTCTGGGGGATACTGGGAGTAGAAGGACTTATTTCTGTATAAACATGCATATGATTGTGCTCTACATCAACTAAAAAAATTAGAACTTAAAGTATCTGGATGAATCAGAACATTTTGAGCTAGTACCGAAAAGGTTGCTATGTTGGCACCGGGTGAGCCTCTTTAAGGGGCTCTGGAATGACTTGGCTGAGAAAAGCCTTTCATCTGATGTTAAATGGCATGCCTCTGATAAAGGAGGAATGTGCGGGAACTCTCTGTCTATGGGCATCTGCTGATAGCCACAAAGGGGTGCAAATGCTCCCCTCCTCGGACTCCAGTCATGCCGTCATTCTGAGAGCACAAAACAGAACAGAAAAAAAAATACACAAGCTAAATTTCTTATCTCCTAGAGGTCTTAATGATAAATTAGATCTTTCTCCATACCTTTAAGTGTGTGAGTGGTATGATCCTCCATAAGAATATATCCAGACGTTGCTTTTAATCATATATCTTTAAAAAATGCAGCCCTATTCATCCTATGCTCTCACTTAATGACCTTGTAATAATCACAGCTGATTGCCTTATCACACCTGTGCTACTGGCCTCTATACACTTTAACTATACACTATACACTTTTGCCAGTCAGTAAATAATTCCTTTGCTCCGTGGTTGAGATGTTTGCACACTCAAAGTTTTTTGTTTCCTGTTTTTAGTTCTGGTAATCTCTATCCAACATCCTTATTTTGTCTTTTTCATCATTAGGTGAGGATTTTCAGGGCAAGGTTTCCCCTGCCGGTATCTATTATTACGATTATTATTGTTCCATTTATACAGGTAATCCACTCACTACAGTAGTTAATATATTGCAATAAGTATATGGTTGTTATTAACACAAACCATTAGTATGTTTTACGTTTTTGCATTGTATTCATTTAGTTATCCTCCACGGACGCTAAGAAAAATTAAGGAACTGCCTACAGTTGTTGTATATACTGATGAAGATTATGAAACAATGACACATTCCGGAGTCACTGTATAACAATTTATAAAACATATTAGAAGGCCATTGTATCTGTATGCACATTCAGTCTTTATGTATGTCATGTGAATTTTTGATATCTAACAAGGTATCACATGTACTATATGCTGCCTTGTTGTTATGGAATTCACCCCTGCATAATGGAATTCACTCCTGCATAATGTGGATACCACTATATTTAGTGGGTTTTGTATTTGGTTATTACTTACTCCATTCCAAGCAACATTAATGCATAGATACATTTCCATCAGACTAAAGTAAATATAAATTCTAGTGCAGCACTTTGTTATTGTGTATTCATTTTTTTCAAAGGTCATTTCTGTATAATGGTCATTCTGAGGGCAGCAAAAGTGGCTGCTGTGCTGCGGCCGCCCCGTCTAGCTCTGCTTTCAGTTTGCAGCACACGGACAAGGCCCAGGGCAGGACAGAAGGGCAGTAGATTGAACACAGGAGGGGGCGGGGTGCCCTCCTGTCCTTAAGGCAAAAGAGGTAGTAGAAGGCGGCAGCACGACAGGCTCCCCCATGCCAAAGTATCTCCACTGAGAGAGCGGGAACAGCACCTCATGCTGCACATGCCTGCCCCATCTATCTATCTATTCTCCAGTTCCCTGCAATGCAGGGCAGGTGAGGCCTAGCCTGATGGCAGAGCACAGCAGCAGCAGCAGAGTTCATCCAATGAACACATGTGCATACACAAGGCTTGTTTCGAAGTAGCTGCTTTTTAAAGTAAACAGTAACATGCATTTTCTTAGGTACTATAAGCTGGGGCTCTTTATCGAGAGTTCATCCCCAAGCGGGGGTCCAACTCGGACCAGAAGAAAAGGCAGCTAGTGGTGCCCACACTTCAGCCGGCAGTGGTCAGCGGTAAACGCAAAGCGTTGCCTCACGGCCCCCTTAAATACAGCATAGTCCAGGGGCGCCGCCTGGGTGAGGATGCCCATGAGGTCAGCCAGGTCCCCACTGACCTGCGTGCGCAGAATGGACATTTTGTGATTCATAGATTTCATAGATCATAGAGTTGGAGCCTACAAGGCTATCGAGTCCAACCCCCTGCTCAGTGCAGGAAACTAGAGGAGGGGTCTCCCGTCTAAGTAATAACCAGGCCCTGACCCTGCTTAGCTTTCCACATTCAGACAAGCTGAGCCAGCGTAATGTATACAGGTCTGTGGCTCACACTGGCTCAGCTTGTCTGAGCGTGGAAAGCTAAGCAGGGTCAGGCCTGGTTATTACTTGGATGGGAGACCCCTCCTCTAGTTTCCTGCACTGAGCAGGGGGTTGGACTCGATAGCCTTGTAGGCTCCTTCCAACTCTATGATCTATGAAATCTATGTTCCTGACAAGCTACCTCGAACAGCGTAAAAAACATCAGCACGTCCTGCCCCTGCTTATACACAGGCAACTTTCTGTCCCAGGTAGGTGGGCGTGGGGCAAGGGGTTGTGGTGGGTTGCCCCCCCCATCCTCCGCTACCTGCATTCAGCCTGGCCAGCTCTAGCTGCATCCGAAGGATCTGGTGCTGCATCGCCTCCCTGGTCTGCTGCCAGCGGAGTTGGGAGGGTTCCCCTCCACCTGCTCCATCTGGAACGGTCATCGGGTCTCCGCCAGCCCCCGCAACTCTGTCTCCCAGGTCTTCTTCCAGGTTAGTGCCGCCTCCACCTGCTCCGCCAGCACCTTCCCCATCTCCCAGGGAGGCTCCCAAAACACCGCTCAGCCTGGCTGGATCCCAGCTGCCAGCTCCTCCCAGGGGCCGGAGCGGACTGACCCCTGGATTGGCATGGGTAGCCTCTGCTGCTGCCTGTCTCACCCTCCACTCCATCAACGCCTGTTGCTCCCCTGCGGCCGGGGTCTTCGGCATGACTACTAGTGGCCCTGCACCTGCGGCGTTCATTGCCGGGCTGTCTACTCACTGGTTAAATGTCTGTGTTCAGCAAGCCACCTCTAGTCTCAGTCAGTTCCGTCCGCTAAATTAATCTTTGGTCAAAAATTCAGTGTCAATCCCACAGCTACCACCATGTGGAGGACCGGGACTGGTCCTTTGCGTGAGTTTGGCACTTAAAGGGTTAACTGGCACAGAAGAAATGCCCTTTACACAGCTTCTGTGAACTTTAAACCCAGCCGCTACCAACCATTGACACTGAATCGCCCTGAGTCGTATTGAGACAGCAAGCGGCTAATTTTTAAAGGGTTTAATGGAGCGGAACTAATAGACTACACGAATTTCACACCATAAACAAGGAAGTCCATAAAAATGCTGAAGCGGAAGGCTTCAATACACATACGAGGATAGGCTTTGCTTAATACAGAGAATTGACTTTACATCAGAGACTCTGACTTACTGAGCTAATGTAGCGGTCCGTGTTGCCGGTCTCTGGGCGCCACGTCCAGGGTTGGAATTTGCTTGGTCCTGACCGGAGCCAGGGACCAGATCCGTGCACACCTGCACCGTGTTCCCAACAACCCTTTGTTCTTCAGGACCTGCCTTTTCTACCCTCTCTCGCCCCCTCCCCTCCCTTGATGACCAGGTGGGCTGGTTCTGCCCCGCGGGGTGGTGGTGCCTCTTGGATGCTGGCACCTCCTGGATACTTTGGGGTACTTTGCAGCTCTTTGAGACTGTTCCCCACCTTCGGAATGTTTGTGCACTTCCTTGAGGATAGATGTAAATGCGCCCTATTGAGGGTATGCAGATGTAGCTATGCAGATATGGCCATGTACAACCGGTCTGCCCAGAACTGAGTCTCCTGTGCCCCGGGTGAACAAATTTGGGACATCGAGTTGCAAAATTTCTTAGGCCTGGCTGCAGCATATCCTGACTTCAGATAATGGGAGGGAATTCATGCCAGCAGATTATTTGGCAAATTTGATTATCCCCAAATTTAGGAAGGCGTTGACAGCCAGATTCAATGTCCTTCACTATTGGAAGGAAGATTCAGGAGGGTCCCTTATCATGAACGTTTATGCCCCTGTGAACTGTTTGAAGTTGAGTCAGTTGGACATGTTTTTATTATATTGCTCTTTTTATCGCAATCTCAGACTCACTTTTATTACTCCAATTTTATAGAAAATTCCTGGTAGAACTGTTCTATTTTATCTATCATACCTCCTATCCGATCAGAACCCCCAGGTTACAAGAAAAGTGGCTAGTTTTTGTGCAGCTGCTATTGCTTGCTGGAGGGTGATGATAAAAATAATATAATTTTATTTCAATGTTTATTAACTTTTAATATTGGGATTTGTATGTTTTTGCACCTCACTGTTTTTGCATCTGTTTTTAATGAATTATATATCGTAATCCTTAAATTTTGTGCTGGTCTGTGACTGAAATATACAATTCATTCAACATACAGAGTTGAGAAAAAGATCTTAATCCCATTGTTCTTTTGCAAATCTATGCCCACAGAATCAACCCCTTTCCTTTTAAGTGCTAAGTTTCAAAAAAATCAATGAATAGAAGATTGTTGGGAGTGGAATAGATCTGCACAAGAAGCTAAGTGTGAGGAGGGATGGGCAAGCAGCACAAATAAGTACCGTATTTTTCGCTCCATAAGACGCCCCCCCCCAATAGGGGAAATGTCTGTGCGTCTTATGGAGCGAATGTTGTAAAAAACAAATACAACTATTTTTTTTTACATATGGTCTGGAGGGCTCCTGGGCGGAGCGGGGCAAGCCCCCGCCTCGCTGCTGATTCCCCCCCATGGCGGTCGCTTAACAGCTGATTCCCCGCAGAACAGCTGATTCGGTGCCCCCACCCCCACCCGGCAGCAGGGACGTGGGCGGGCGGGTGCAGGGCCAGCTCTGCTCCGCGGGGCGACCTCCAGAGCCCACCAGCCCTGCCCCGTCTGCCAGCGGAAGAGGAGGGCTTCTGCGCGGAGCGGGACAAGGCCGCCTGCGCCCGCCACAAAGCTTGCCGCAGCGGCGGCGCAGCGGCGGCTCCCCCCTGCCCAGCAGCAGGGATGCGGGGACAGGGCCAGGTCTGCTCCACGCAGCGACCACCGGAGCCCACCGGCCCTACCCCGCCCGCCACCGGAAGTGATGCGACGGGTCCAGCGCGCCTCTCCTGGCCTGCTGCGCTCTCATTGGAGGCGCTGTGGCCGAGGGGGGCCGGCCGGCCGGCCGGACAATGCTGCTGCCGCCACCGCTGAACCCAGAGGCTCTCCTATACAGAGGGTGTCCATTGAACTCAACGCTTAAAACTCTTTCAGAATGCAAAATCAGGGCCAAAGTACATGTGACATTAAATGCACCTTTGCACTTAACATGTAGGCTTTTAAAAATGCAAGTAGCGTTAGCTGGGAGTATTGATAATTATTGGGATCATAGCAGGCATGGAGAAGGGGTTTAACCTTTTCCTTCACCGCCTAAGTCCTGAGGAAAATCCCTCTGAGAGGTTTCCCCACCAAACAAATACCAGCTTCAGAGGAGCAATAGTCCTGAGGATCACAGAAGGGGAAGAAAGAGTTCATTTCCCCCTCCCTGCCTGCTGCAATCTTGATAATAATCAACCCCCTCCCCAGCTGGTGCTATTTGCACTTTTAAAACCTGCATGTTAAATGTAAAGAGGTACTTCACCTCATATGTAATGGCCCTAATTCCCAGTGTAAGAAATTCATATCATCCCTATTTTAATTATGGGGGACTAAGGCTAATTTCAGTAGTTACTAAACATTTGCATTACCATTGTAATGATCAATTTGGGGGAGCTTTAATTGATTAAATCTGCATAAATTTTCAGAATATTTTTTTTCTTGTTTTCTTCCTTTAAAACCTAAGTGCGTCTTATGGTCACGTGTGTCTTTTGGAGCGAAAAATACGGTAAAACCTTTTGAGCAGAATATTCCACAAGTCTTTGGATCTTTGTGTGTATAGCCTGAGGTTTATCATATTATTCTTTCCCTGGAGAAGAAAACCTATAATGGCAGCAGGCCGTAAAAGAGACCCAGTTTGGGATTTTAATGAAGTTCCTCCACCTATGGGTAAGGCAGGCATGCGTGCAAAATGCAAACACTGCAACAAAGAAATGCAAGGCCTGGTGGCCTGAATGAAACAACATCATGAGAAGTGCTGTGATGAAGACAACAAAAGGAACATGTTTGAACAGGCAGGATCTTCAGGTTGGTAAATGTTTTTATTTCATCATATTTCTTAAAGACTGCCTTGAAGAACTGTCGTGTTTGAGCAAAATTATATTTGTTATTATTATTACTGCATGTTACTGTCATTTTGATACAGTTATGAAGAAATAAAGAGTTGAAACAAACATTCCTTTTTGGGGCAGCACTGAGTGGCAGTGAATACAATGAGTAATACTAAATAAGCAGAAATGGTATAAATAATAAAATAACAGCATTGACTTTTTTGTTTAGGGGAATCCATCATCAACATAAAGGATCCTAGAAACTATCCACCTTCGAGATCACCATCCTCCTGTTCTACACTTTCAGAGTTATCTGTCCAGGATAGTGTTTCAGTCACATCATATACATCACACATCCACAGTATATCACCTAAAAGAAAGAAAAAAGCCAACCATCCAGGAACCACCATAGAGAAGTTTGTGATAAAAACCAGATTAGAAAAAGAGTTAATTGATGAAGAAATTGCCCAGTTTGTTTACGCAACAAACTCTTCTTTCCGTCTGACTGAAAACCCACATTTCATTAATATGGTTCAGTCACTGGTTCAGTGAGACCAGCATACAGTCCACCCAGCAGAGCAGATGTTGTTAATAATAATAATAATAATAATAATAATAATAATAATAATAATAATATATATTTCTTACCCGCCTCTCCACTCAGATCGAGGTGGGGAACAACCATAAATATAAAATACATAACTAGAAACATAGTAAATATTATTAAAATATTCTTAAAAACCTTTAAAGTATCCTAAAAACTCTTAAAATTCCACTGGGTAGGCCTGTCGGAAGAGGTCAGTCTTTATGGCCTTTTTAAAAGCCAAAAGACTATCTAGTTGACGAGTCTCCTCCGACAGGCCATTCCACAGTCTGGGAGCAGCAAAAGAGAAGGTCCTCTGGGTAGTACCCACCAGCCTAGTCTTGGCTGACTGGAGTAAATTCCTCCCAGAGGACCTCAGTGTGCGGGGCGGATTGTACGGGAGAAGGCGATCCTGCAGGTAACCCGGACCCAAACCATGTAGGGCTTTAAAGGTAATAACCAACACTATACTTCGCCCAGAAACTGATTGGCAGCCAGTGTAATGCTTTTAAAGCTGATTGTGAAGGACTGCCAACAGGTCCTTTATTCAAGACCAGAGATCAAAGGTGCAAAACTGCCAGCCTTAGCTCTGCCGTCTTGACACTGATTCTCTCAGGGCCTTGCCCTTGTCTATACTCTGGATTTAGCGCTGAACCACAGAGGAACCACACACCCCGTGTGGGGTAAAACCAGGAAAGTTTATTTCAGGTAAACAGATTACAACAAAAGGTGGGAAATGAGGGAAGGGGAAAAGGTGGGGAAGACACTTTGGTATACACAATAGAGCTACAAAACAACAAAGCTAGTTCCTTTACTATATCACTTCCCAGGCCTTACTCTTTACCTGGGGGTTGTTTGGTCCTCTTCAGGGCTTGGCTCAGCAAAAACCCTACTCCGTGCTTCTTCACGTGCAGACCCCAACACAGGTTGGTGGTCCCCTTGAGGGCTTGCCACAGCAACAGCCCTAACAGCTAGTTTCACCGAGAGCTACTCGGGGCTGGATCCTGAGGTCAGACCGAAGCCCTGGACCTCCGCGCAGCTTGCTGCCCATGATCAACAACGAACCCCAAAAGCCTCAGCAGCAGTATAGATTCTTCCCCCCCCTTTCAGTAGCTCAGTGTCTTTAGCCAATCAGGATGAACTTCCTCTGTCTAGGCAGGGTGGTGGTGGTTCTTTCCTCATGATTGGGGGCTTGAGAACATTTGCTTATGAATATCTGAGGCACAGGGGCATCAAAGGGACTGGGGAGATTCTTGGCTTTGGGGCCCCATCAGATAACATATGTACATTTGCATGACTTTCCCAGCCCCCAGCTGGGATTGTTGTGTTTACAGGTGTGGAGGTGTGTGTGTGTGTGTGGTGCAGGAAACTGAGGCTTTTTCCTTCACACTGATGTAATATGGGCACCTCTAGATGTACCGGTGACCAACCTGGCTGCCATATTTTGCACCAATTGAAGTTTCCGAACTAGGTACAAAGGTAGCCCTATGTACAGCGCATTGCAGAAGTCAAGCCTCGAAGTTACCAGCGCGTGCACTACCATCTTTAGGTCTTCCAACTCTAGAAGGGGCGCAGCTGGCATATCAGCCAGAGCTGATAGTAGGCACTCCTAGCCGTCACATCTATCTAAGCTGTCATTTGAAGCGACGGGTCCAGAAGCACCCCCAGGCTGCAAACACAGTCTTTCAGGGGGAGTGTAACCCCATCCAGAACTGGTTGACACACCTCCAAACCCAGGTTGTGGCCTTTGACAGCAAGCACCTCCATTTTGTCTGGATTCAGCTTCAGTTTGTTTTTCCTCATCCAGCCCATTACCGCCTCCAAGCATTCATTCAGAGGAGACACACTATCCTTAGCTGTCGCTGTTACCGAAGGCATAGAGAAATATATTTGGGTGTCATCAGCATACTGATAACATCCCGCCCCATGCCTCTGGATGATCTCTCCCAGCGATTTCATGTAAATATTAAATAGCATTGGGGACAGAATGGCGCCTTGTGGCACGCCAAATAGCAGCTCCTTTTTTGAGGAGCAGCTATCCCCAAGCATCACCATCTCGAACCTACCCGAGAGGTAGGACCGGAACCACTGGAGCACAGTGCCCCCAATTCCCAATCCCCTCAGGCATTCCAGAAGGATACCATGGTCGATGGTATTGAAAGCTGCTGACACCAAAAGCACCAACAGGGATACACTCCCCCTGTCGGTACTCAGGCGTAGATCATCCACTAAGGCGACCATAGCAGTCTCAACTACGTATCCTGCTCTGAAGCCGGTTTGAAATGGGTCTAGAAAATCGGTGTCATCCAAGACTGCTTGGAGTTGGAAGCAGGGCCGGATTAAGAGCATTATGGGCCTGGTGCTGAGGATTTTGGTGGGCCTTTTTATGGAAATAAATAAAATGAAGATGCAATTTTATATTAAAACAAATTAAATATTTTAGTCAGCAAAGAAGAACAGTCAGCAAAGAAGTTACACAGTCAACAAAGTTAAGGTCATTCACAAACTCCAAATATTGCTTTCAACTAGCAACAAGCAACCTGCATTTAGCCTTCACACCAGCAACTGGTGTACATAGGCATACTGCCTCCGATACTGGATAGCATAGAGCCATCAGGACTAGTAGCCATTGATATCCTTCTCCTCCATAAATTTGATGGGGGAAGTGTGTGTGCGTGTGTGTGTGTGTGAGAGAGAGAGAGACACACACACACACACACAGAGTTAATCCAAGTCTTTTCCCTAGTCAAAATTGCACCTGAAAAAAACATGTTCATGCTCATTAGCCCCCAAGGAGAAAAAGGTCCTATGCAGGTTTAGACAGAAATAAGGCCTACAACTCCCAGAATACCTCAGCCAGCATGGCCAGCTGGCAGATGCTGAGACTTGAAGGACTTACTACTTCTGGCTAAAGATGCACAGGATTGCATTGTTATTTGTCATCCCTCATCCCTCCCTATTCCTTTTTCCTTGTGTGCTGTGTCTTTTTAGACTGTAAGCCTGCAGGCAGGGACTGTCTTCCTTTACTGATCATATGTAAGCCCCGCCAGGAGTCTGTTTGACTGAGGAGCGGGATAACAATACTCTAAAATAAATTTAGTAAATAATTAGTTTGAAATAAGTCTTTAAAAAATAAAAAGATGAGCATCTATAACCGTGCACCTGCCCATACAGGTGCTCGCAGAGTATAAAATATTTTTTTAAAAAATAAGGAAGAAAAGGTGCTGCAGCAACCAGCACCAACCTCGATGGGCCCCAGCCTGTCTCCTGAGCAGGATACTGCGGTGGGCTTGGGAAAGGCGTATGATTAAAGTCCCCAAGCACCCTGCAAATATTTTACTCAGAGGAAATGCTACTGCCCCACAAACACCACACCACGTCTTGCTCAGATTCTGTTTTTAAAAAACACGGCCCACAACCACCACATCTTGCTCCAAGAAATTCAAAAATGACCCACAACTCCCACATCTTGCACAGAAAACATAAGAAACGACCCCGCCTCTAAGCTCTGGGATGAGCAGAAAGAGGCCCGGAGGCCACGCGGGCCCACTTCGGGTCAGCGAAATCCTAGTTGAGTCGCACAAGCCACCACAGCTTAGATCACGCCACCCCCAAGCTGCCCCACCGCAGCCCCACCGCCAAAGCACCCCCCACCCCACCACCCGTAAACGCGAGTCCTTGCCTGGCGGGCTCCTCAGTGGGGGGTGGGGAGAAAAGACGGTGCTTGCTCGCTCTTGCAGCCTTCTCTTCAAAAAATAAAATAAAAATAATTTTTCAAACGCTGCTCCGCTCTGAAAAAAGAAAAGAAAAAAACCTTCTGCTGCTGCAGCGGACCCGACCGCTGTTCCTCGTGGTCGGGTCCGGAGCTGGGCTCTCCTCGCCAGGCCTTTCACAAAGGCGACCCACTGCTGCTGCAGAAAGGGCGCACGACTGTGATTGGCCCAGTAACCGTCACCTGACCCATCTCCGCCCGCGGCATGGAAAGCCCTGGCTGCGACTTCAGCTGCTCTGCAAAGGAAAGACGCACAACCCCAGGAGAGATTTTAAAATAAAAATAATTTTTCAAACGCTGCTCCGCTCTGAAAAAAGAAAAGAAAAAAACCTTCTGCAGCCGCCCCCGCAGCTGCAGAAAGGGCTCGTATTTTCACGACTTTGATTGGCCTAGTAAGGGTCACCGCTGGGAAGAGCCGCCGCCGCCACCGCCGCCGCAAGGGAGCCGCTGCCTGGCGTCTCGACGCAAGGGCAAGTGCGGCAGTGCGGCAGCGGCAGCAGGCGGCAGCGCGGCTCGGGCGAGTGGGCGCGCCGCACGCTGCCGGGCCGGCTGTGGGCCTATTTTATGGTAGGGGCCTGGAGCTACAGCTCCAATAGCCCCTATCTTAATCCGGCCCTGGTTGGAAGGCAACCGCCCTCTCAATCACCTTGCCCAAAAATGGGAGATTTGATACTGGTCTATAGTTGTTATAGTCCAGGGGATCCTTGGATGTTGCAGGGAAACTGCTGGATAAAGTGTATGACAGAGAAATGGAGCAGTGTGCAACAGCTCTAGAGGGTAAAATTGTTAACCTGAGTCTTGAAGGGCGGAGTAATGTCCACAATGATCCTGTTGTATGTGCTTGTATAACAACAGGAGAAGGGAATGTCTTCCTTGCAGAAACAATTGAGACGTCAGGAAATGCACACACAGCAGAATACTTACAAGAAGTGGCAGCAAAAGCTATAATAGCATGTGAACAAAAGTTCAAATGTCTAGTACGCAGTTTGGTCACAGACAATGCTGCAAATGTATCCAAGACGAGAAGAAATTTAGAAGAGTAGGAATGCAATACAAAGCTAATAACATATGGTTGCAGTGCTCATTTGCTGCACCTCCTAGCCAAAGATTTCAGTGTTCCAGAAATAAAGACTTACCGGTATGTCATTGAAATTGCTAAATACTTCCGTAACAATCATTTTGCAGCAGCAGCTCTGAAAAGAATGGATGGAACCAAGCTAACGCTCCCACAAGATGCTAGATGGAACTCTGTAGTGGACTGTTTTGAGCAGTATATCAAGAACTGGCCTATTCTGATGACAGTTTGTGAGCAGAAACGAGAGAAAATAGATGGCACTCTCACGGCCAAAATCCTCAACATTGGGCTTAAGATAAATGTTGAACATATGCTGAGCATCCTGAAACCCATTTCTGAAGCTTTAAACAAAATACAGAAAAATAGCTGTTTTATTGCTGATGCTGTTGAAATTTGGAAGGAACTGAGTGAGCACTTAAAAACAGAACTACACACTGACAGAACTGAATTACAAGCATTAAAAAAAACAACAAATGGGACAAGCACTGTCTCCAGCTCATTTTCTCGCAAATATTGTCAATATCCAGTACCAGGGTGAGACTTCCGGGCAAAACATGGCTTTCTAGAAGACTCACAGAGAGATCTGTGGGGAATACGAATGCAGCGTTTCTTGGGTCAGAGACGTTCTCTGGCCGGGAAATCTACTTCTTAAGGAAGAAGATAAGATTGGCGTTACCCTCAAATCGTCTCAAGGGTCATACATTGCTTTCTGACTGCCTTGCTGACAGACAGATTTGCGGCGTGATCTGAGATAGAGGGAAAACGGCGCTGCATTTCGGAGGTCGGTCCACCGATCATTAGGAAAGTCCGTGCTTGCTTCCAAAATGAATGGAAACATCTGGATTTGTAATGGCAAGGAATCTCTCTACAGCATAATTGGACTTGAAATTTAACGTGAGTACATCAAGAGATATAACCGGGAGGCAAAAATAAAAAAGTTGATGGAATGTCTGAAAGGAGGTTCCCTAATCTTATCTACAGTAGCTTGAAATAAGGAACTCGGCCGAGAGTGCTTTGAAAAATATCTACAAGAAAAGATGGTTTCATGGGAAATGTTTATGAGACTAAGAGATAAATTATTGCAATTCGATAACAAGGTGGAAGACTTTGTGAATAAAATGGTGTTGAAAATGGATGTTTGGTGTGTTAACCTTCAATTGGAATTACAACATGATCAAGAGAAACTGGATACCTACTCAGGTTTGTCACGGAAGAAGAAAGAAGTAAGTAACAATTTTGGAAGTTTACCAGATCTGCATAGAGGCTTTGAAGAAGAAATATCTCACAAGATACGTGTGACGCAGCAGTTTTTTGGAACGAAGATGGAGGACGTGTCCTTTTCAACAATACAAATGGGAGGGCAGGAACCCTCAGAGCAACAGAATAAACGGACTTTATTCTTCGCTTTTGGACTGATTCTTAAGGGATTTTCATTTGATAGGGGGAGGGGGTTATGAAAGAGACAGGTTTGGATTTACTGGGTAAGATAAAGGGTTTGGAATATTGTCTTATTAGCTGATTTTGAAATATGCTCTGATTTTAAATATTAAGATATAAATGTATTGGGAGTTTAAAATTTTAGGCTTTAGGTTGATTTGGAACTTGAAAAATGAGAATCAGGGTTAAGTATGTATTAGTTAACATATATATGTTAAATATATTATTAGGGTGAAAATATATCCAGAAAATATGTGCAGGACGATTGGAAAGAAGATGGCTGATGCATTTCCTTCTGTTTTTTTTTTTTTTTTAATTGGAATGCCCCGCTGAGTATTAGAATAGACTGAGTTTTTTTATTAAGGGTTGGGAATATTGTTTCATTTGTTAACTTTGTTATATATATTAGTTTTGTTATGGAAATATTAGGGGACTAAAAAAAAAAAAAATGTGTGGGTTGTATATTGGATTGGAAGTTAAAATCTGTAGTGGGTTACCTAGAAAAAAAAGGGGGGGTTAATGGGGTGGATGGATTGCTTTTAAAATTATGTTGGTTTGTTGAAAAAAGAAAATTGAATTTTATTTCCTTTGGATCTTTTAATAGAAGGCTGAGTTAGGATTTATATGTAGGGTGAGACCTCTAGTGGTTTCTTTTTGCCATAACTAGAATTAATTATTGTATAGAAATTATTATTATTTTATTTAAGAAATGCTTATATTGCTGTAATAGGGGTTGGAAGTCTATCTAGTTTTGTGTTGTTGTGGGTTATGTATGTATTTGTTGTTTGGTTTTATTGTTATATGTTTGATATTATGTTTGTCTTATATAAAAATAAAAATATATATTAAAAGAATATCCAGTACCAGGGTCAAACCTTAAGTGCTGAGGAAGAGGAGTCAACTATGACATGGGTATCCAGCAATCATCCATCTGCAATGCCAACTATAATTAAACTTCAGAGCTAAGGGGGAACCATTCAAGAAATATATGTTTGCTGATGATGTTTTAAAGAAAGGCACACCAGTAAACTGGTGGAAGTCACACTAGCACTTGGATTTAGAGACTGTTGAAGTAATGATTTCACTTTTAACAGCAGTAGCTTCTTCTGCTGGCGTAGAAAGAATATTCTCTTCCTTTGGACTCATTCATTCTAAATTGAGAAATCGTTTGGGACCCAATAAAGCAGGAAAGCTTGTTTTTCTTTTCCAGATTATGAACAAACAAGAAGATGAAGATGAGTGAGCTACAGCGGACAGTATTTTAAGTTTTTCATGTGTGGTTGATAGTCTAAGGTTTTTTTTTTTAAAGATAATTTGTTTAACCACATCAGTTAACAAACATGGATGTTTAAGCAAATGCAAGAATACATATGCTATAATGTTATTGTTTTGGTTAAATAAAACTATTTACCCGTATATACTCGACTTTAAGTCGGCCCTAACATAAGTCGAGGCCCCTAATTTCACCCCCCAAAACTGGGAAAACTTATTGCCCCCAGTATAAGTCTAGGGTGGGAAATGTACAAGGGGAGACTCCCGCTGCCACGCCCAGACACCCCCCACCCCCGTACCTGCACCCACTGCCGCCGAAGCCCCGCCACTGCCAAAGCCCCCCCAGGACCCCCACCGCCACCCCCAGACACCCCCACGCCACCCCAGACACCCCCACGCCACCCCAGACACCCCACCCACACCCCCGTACCTGCACCCGCCGCTGCCGAAGCCCCTCCCCCGCCGAAGCCGCGCCGAAGCCCCCCAGACATCCTCATGCCACCCCCACGCCACCCCAGCCCTCCACCCCCAGGACCCCTGCCGCCACCCCCAGACACCCCACCCCCACCCCCGTACCTGCACCCGCCACCGCCGAAGCCCCTCCCCCGTCGAAGCCGCGCCGCGCCGCAGCCCCCCCATGCCACCCCCACGCTACCCCCAGACACCCCCCGTCACCGTACCTGCTCCCGCCGCCAAAGCCCCACTTCGGAAGGGGAGGGCGCGAGCGATCCTCTTCCCGCCCGAACCTGCGTTTGGCAGGGAGGGAGGAGGAGGAAGAGCGCCGAGGAGAAGCCCGCACGCCGGAGCAGCGAACGCGTCGGATTCGCGGAGCGCAGCGGAGAGGGCGCGTGGTGGACCGGTGGACGTCCTTCCTCCCTTCCTCCCTTCCGCTCAAGCAGCACCCGGGCAAGCGGGGACGGCGTTAGATCCAGGGAAAGCAAACGCCGCCCCCCGCCGGAAGAAAAATAGAGAGAGAGGCGGGGGGGGAAGGAAACTTCAGGCGCCCCCCTGGATCGCTCGCCTTTGGCCGGATCGCTCGCCTCGGCGCCGCGCAGACGGAGCCGCCGGTCCACCACGCGCCCTCTCCGCTGTGCTCCGCGAATCCGACGCGTTCGCTGCTCCGGCGTGCAGGCTTCTCCTTGGCGCTCTTCTTCCTCCTCCCTCCCTGCCAAACGCAGGTTCGGGCGGGAAGAGGATTGCTCGCGCCCTCCCCTTCCGAAGTGGGGCTTCGGCGGCGGGAGCAGGTACGGTGACGGGGGGTGTCTGGGGGTGGCGGCAGGGGTCCTGGGGGTGGAGGGGGGTGCCTGGCGGTCCCTTGCGGTGGCGGTGGGGGTCCTGGGGGGGCGCTGACCCACGTATAAGTCTAGGGGGCATTTTTCAGCACAAAAAATGTGCTGAAAAACTAGACTTAAAGTATATACGGTAAATTGTTATTATTAAGGTAATGATTATTTCCCCCCTTCCAATAAAGTACTGCAGAAAAGTTGTCCAAATATGAATGATTAACCTATTAAACTGGGGATAGTTCACCTCACAATAATTTCATAATTATCTATCTATGATGTGTTTCTAATAGTATAACCAAATCAGGGTTTTTTTGATATAACTGTAAAACTAATCTGAAAAGTTGTTATTCTAAAAATGAAACCTTCATCTGGTTGTAAATATTAAGATTATACCAGCAAGAATGAGTCTTTGGTAACTCTGAGTAGTGTAAAATATGTATTAAACTTATAGCGAGGAAGAGTGCACTTTGGGGGGGGGGGGAAGTCACATGATTTCATAGATTTCATATAGAGTTGGAAAGAGCCTACAAGGCTATCGAGTCCAACCCCCTGCTTAATGCAGGAAACTAGAGGAGGGGTCTCCCATCCAAGTAATGACCAGGTTTGACCCTGCTTAGCTTTCCATGCTCAGACAAGCTGAGCCAGCGTGAGCCACAGGCCTGTATTGAATCGAGTCTTTCTGAATAGTGATTTATCAAATTGATTTAAATCAAATCCACCCTGATTATAAATATTTAACATGGAATATTAATGGACCAAATGATCCTCAAAAGAGAAAATATATATATCACTAATTGAACAAAGTAAAACAAGACAGTATCGGTATTTGCTTACAAGACTCATATCAGGAAAGACATAAATTATTTAATATATAAATCCCTGCGTGAGGAATTTATCTCTTCACATATTAAAGAGAAAAATGGAATTGTTTTGTATATTAAGTCCCACCTAAAACCAAATTTAGTATTTTCTGACGAGTATGGCAGATTTGTGGGTGTAGAACTTAGTCTGAATGGCTCAAAGACTATAGTGGTGGGAGTCTATGCTCCTAACGAAGATAAAGCGGCTTTCTACAAAAAAACCTTATGGACAATTTGATTTGATTTACCCTATAAGAGTTGGTGTCTGATGGGGGACTGGAATGGAGTTATATTTCCTCAAATGGATAGAACTTCAGAGAAAAATATTAAAAGTCACCGAGGTAGACTTCCAAAAATCTTTTTCGATTTTATTAACCACCCTGATTTCTTAGGAGGAAGGGTGGAATTAAAAAGAAGTAAATAAATAGTTATTTCTCTTCAGATGGTGTGGTATCATGTCTGCATGGAAGGTAAGTTGTAAGCAAGCACAGTTTGAACTGCACCATGATGAATGAGAAGAAAAATTCATTCACCGTCACATTGAGATTTCCAGCAGCAGGCATGCTGTAAGATATTTGGGCTTGGTTTGGAAACTGAGATGCACGGTTGGGATAGAATGCCCCCCCCGCCTCCTTCCCTCCCGCTCCGTGGTGCTTCTATAAAATGTAGGGCGCGATGCACGGCGGCAGAGATCGGCCTCCTGGGGGTTAAAGGGACCGAAAGAGGAGATTCCTAGAGAGGAAGGGGATTGAGAGAAGAAAGGGGGCGTGCCCCCCACAGGAGATGCACCTCCCCCCAGGCCCTTCCTGTCCCGCCTTCTCCCTCCCTTGGAAACAGGATTTGGAGCTTTCTCTAGGGGTTGCATCGGGGGCGGGGCCTCCTTTGTGGGGGTCAGGTGAGACCCCCCCCAATCCCCGCCTGGTGCATTTGGGGGAAGGGGAGTCCCAGGGCTGCAGGAGAATGAGGAGGGGGTGGGGGGAGACCCCGGTGGGAGATATGCCCACATTCAAGCCCCAGCGTATCAGAGCGGGATCTGATCTCGCGTTTTGGAGGGGATCCAGACCCTTCCCCGCTTCACCCCCAATATCAGGGAGCTCCCTTCTTTCCTCCGTTCAGCAGACCAGGTGGCCCCTTAGATTTCGCAAATGGGTGGGGAGGAGATTTAGAAGTGAACTGCAGCACTGAGTCAATTAAACTGATTCAATGATTAAACTGCTTTACATTGACTAAAATCATTCCCCGATTAATCGGGCACGGCTCCCCCCCCCCGCAGATGTGGGTCCCCTGATGCAATTCTGCACGTGGCTGAGACAATCCCCTCGTTCTCTGCTGGATTGGCCGGACTGACCAAAGCAAACAAGGGTAGGTAGGGTAGGTGGGGACGACGAGGTGTCCCACCAAGGCCGGCCCTCCCATGAGGCAAATGATTTGGCGAACAACGGGGAGCAAACTCTTTGTTAATGAAACGAATGTTATTCACAATTTACAGCTTTCGGGAGGGTGTGTGCAGAGGGGAGAGGTGCTTGTGGGATTTTTTTCCCCCTAAGGGCAGCGAAAGGTCTTGGGCCACCCCTAAGATGGAGAACTGTAGAGAGAGGCAGCTGAAGCGGTGGAGGAGAAGGCTGATAATAAATAAATAAATAAATAAATCGGGTGGGGGGAGGGATATTAGAGAAACTAAAAAGTGTTAAAAATCCTGGACAGCAAAAAAGCAAACCTCAACAGAGCACAAGAGGTGAATTCCAGTTTCTGGGGGGCACAAAATTTGTGGTCTCCTCGGAAGCAGGATGCTGTCCTGTGAGAACTTTTGCTCTGTTCCACTGAGGCAGCTCCTAGCTATGAGAATTAGGAATGGAGTTGCCATCTGCGGAGGCAGTATAACTCAGAAAAGCAGGGAAAACATCACATGTCTTTTTAATTACTTAACGCAAAACAAAGTATTTCTAAAGTAAAGAGTAAAGAATGTGTTCAGAATTTCTAGCTTCTAAGCATATGTGAATTCAGTTGAATAATACATTGACCTTTAAAAATCAGGTGGCTAATCAGCAAAGATTTCTTTAAATGACTGACAGCCTTAATTTAAACCAATTTTAAGGTAGTTTAGTGTAAGGGAAGCTTAAGGAGAAGATGGCAGCAGCAGAAGTGACGGAGGAAGGATTTGGCTGGAGGCTTTGATGAAGAATGTATAAGGCCTCAAGGGGAAGCCGAGAGAGAGAGAGAGAGAGAGAGAGAGAGAGAGAGAGAGAGAGAGAGAATGTAATTTTAGGGGGGATGACTTTAGAGATGGACCAGGGAGGGGATGAAACATCTTACTCTCAAAGCAAGGGAAGGACTTTGGTCAGTGGCTCTCAGGTGATGGATCTAGTCTCTAGTTTCTCTTTGAGTAGCATTTGCCTGCTTTTCCTTCTGGGACAGGACCTGCTTACTAGCTGGAGTCCTGCATGTTTGATCTTGCCCTGGCAGTATAATAATTCTTTAACAGAACCATGTCCTGCCTTTACAGAGCCTTAGTAGCAGCGCCACGTAAGGCAATCTTTGCCCAGATACAGAAGAGGGAAGAGCTTTTTAGAACACAGATCAAAGATGGCTGAGCAAGACCCAGCTGGCCCTGAACCACAAAGAGACCTAGATGGCATTAACACCGGGAGCAATGGGGAATTCTGGGAAAGAACGGTGCAGAAGGACCTGGGTGAGGACATGGTCAGCTCAGACATACAGCGCCAGTGTTTTAGGCGGTTCCTCTATCAGGCTTCTGAGGGACCCCGAGAAATTTGCAACCAACTCCATGATCTTTCCCATGGGTGGCTGAAGCCAGAGCGACACACGAAAAACCAAATCCTGGACTTGGTGATCCTGGAGCAGTTCCTGACCATCCTGCCAGTGGAGATGGCGAGCTGGGTGAGAGAATGTGGAGCGGAGACCAGTCCCCAGGCGGTGGCCCTGGCAGAAGGCTTCCTCCTGAGCCAGGCAGAGGACAAGAAGCAGGAAGAGCAGCAGGTGAGAGCGTTTCATGCAAGTAGTCAAGGATAGGAGGGGGAAGATCCTAAAACTCTCTCCTAACTGCCCAACTTGGAAATCCCCCAAGGAGAGATGTCCCAGACCCCCAACATTCTTGCCTCTCTCGTTCCTTTTCTAATCCTTCTCCTCGTTCCGTGTCTTGGATCCTCACTGCTGTTTCAGGTACAGAGCCACCTTGCAGAAGTGGGACCTGATTTCCCTGCAGCAGAGAAGGCTCCATCAGACACCGGACAGAGCCCCCCACAAAGGAGGGTCAAGCAAGAGAGTGACGGATGTGCCTTGCAGGGTAAGAATGAATGCATTTGGTGGTGGGTATATTTCAATGCAAGAGATCCTTGGGCTGAATTTATCACCCCACACAAAAGTCTTTTGTGGGATAAGAGGTTTGTCTCATGCCTTTTCCAGAATTTACAAACATGTTTAATTTTCAAAACTTGGAGACATTATACATAGAAATCAACCGTTTGATTTGTGACCAAGAGCCCAAATGGGGTGACTGAACTCTCAAAGTGCAAATTAAAGACATCTTGTAACGCCCAAGAGTACTTAGACTTGCATCACCTCCAGAGCGATTCTATGCATTTGACTGGGAAGTAAGTCCTCTTCTGTTCTAAGGCGCTTCCTTCCCAGGAGTTCAGGACTGTAATCTCAGTCTCTGTGACAAGCATGTGCTCCTCATCACCTTTATCTCTGGCAGGGGCTGGAACGACGCCAGCAATGGGTACTCAGCCATCTCTTCTTCTTTGTGATGGAATGGAACCAGATCAGGTAGGGGGAAGGATCACTGGGGAGACAGGCAGGGAGCAGCCCGGGTGCCTCCCTCTCCCTCTCAGGGCCAGAGTCTCTCTCCTGTTCCCTTCTGGCAAAGCTAAGATCATAAGGAGAGGTCTGCTGGATCTGACCCAAAGCCCATCTAGTCCAGCATCCTATTTCTCACAATGGCCAACCAGATGCCTTTTGGGAAGCCACAACAGCACAGATGGGCCAGAGCTATTTCTTTGCTATTGTTTCCCCAGCGACTGGTTTTCACAGCAAGCAGGTTTCAATCCTGCAATATAATTTCCAAGCACCTCACTTTATGTTATCCGTGACAAGGGAACATTTTTTTTCCCATCCAGGCTCTGGTGACTTTTGAGGAGGTTGCTGTGTGGTTCTCTGAGGAGGAGTGGGCACTGTTGGATCCAGACCAGAGAGCCCTGCACAAGCAAATCATGGAGGAGAACCGTGGGATCGTGGCCTCTCTCGGTAAGGCTCCCTGTTTTTCTCACTTAATGATAATATTGGGTTCCAAATTTATTCATGATGAGCATTTTAGAGGCTGCCTTGTAGAGCATAGCCTTTGGGAAAAGGTAGTAAGATTCATTACTTTATATCAGTACCTCCACATCACTTCTTCCAGTCTACCCAGATTTGTCTACGTATTTTTATTTATTAAAACATTCATAGTTCTGTCTTTCCATTTAACAAAAATCCACAAAGGAGCTAAAACTGGAGCTAAAACATCAGTACAAAATATTAGGAAACTACCACATCATCACAACAATCATCAGGATGCGGTCATGAAATCATCAGGAAACATTTAGAGCTGCAACAAATACAAACGCAGAACTGACGCCTCATAGGATCCCAGAAGCCTGCCAGATCAGCTGTAGTGAAGCCAGAGAGGGAGGCAGCCAGCAGCCCAAAATGCTGTTAGTTCATTGAACCCAAACAGAGCAGCTTCTCTCTTAGTCTGTCTCGCGAATTGCAGTTTCTCTTCACACAGAGACCCCACACATTACATCCTCCTTAGCTGGGGTGGAGGGATGGGGAGGAGGTCTTCTCTCTGTCTGAGCACAAAAGAACTCGGGGGGGGGGGGTTTGCCACACTCTGAAAAGCATGTGGAATCCTGCCAAAAGTGGGTAGGCCTGGAGACCAAAGTGGTTTCAGTAGCGTGGACCCAGGATGGTACTATTTGAAAAAAGATGAATGGAACCACTCTGGTAAGCTGGCAAACCCAAGCGCACGAATCTCTTGGTTTATATTCAGTTCCCACAAAGGCTGCCAGGTCTGATATTACAAAGCCACAGAGGAGTTACAGGAAGATTCCCAGGAGGTGACAAGAACTGTTCTGGGCTGCAGACAGTGGTGTTTGGACAACTCCTTGCCAGAGCCATCTCAAAAATAGAAGTGGGTGATTTGGGATGGGCGCTTAGTACAGGAGGTGCTGAGCCTGCAGCTTCTCAAGGTTCCATCTTTCTTGAAAAGCTAAGAAATTCCTGGTCTTGCACATGAGCTGGTAATTTACTCATCTCAGGAAAATGACTTCACGGCTGGCCTATGTTTGTCTAAATATGTGCAGTTTTGATTCACTAGGAAATGCCATATCTGACCTTCCATAAATGACGTATAGGGCTTTGCCTCGGTGCAGGCAAGGATTTGTGAAACTGACTGAGTGCATTGGTGCCAAATTATTGGAGTCTGCAGTACCTGATAACAAGTCCGTGAGGTTGATGAGGCTGAGACAGTGTAACTGGCCCAGAAACACACAGTAAATTTCATTTCTCAGCTGAAAGTGGAACCCAGGTGTCCATGGGCCCAGTCAAATGCATTTTGCCACACTGACAGTCCCTTAATGCCAGTCAACACAGGCACTTAAATACATAGTAAGAACAGCACCCCATCGAAGTTTCTTCATGATTTTATTGCTAACCCAGGCTTTAACCAATATCTTGTCTTCATTCTAGACGGTGACTGGTGGGAAGTGGAGAATAAAAGAGAACCGTGTGGGATGTCACCAAAAAGAGACAGATGTGAAAATACCGAACAGCACAGAATGAAAACTGAAGTAAATCAGAATAGGAAGAATCATTCCTTTGCCTCTCAGGGCCATGGCCACCATGATATCACAATCCAAGCAGAAATACATGAAATACAGGAAAATAATAGGTGCCATATGCGCAGGAAACCTTCTGAATCAAACAACAAAGCTCATTGCATAATTTGCATATTGAATAAACCACATAAATGCATGAAGTGTGGAAAAAGCTTTTGTACGAAAATACATCTCACTTCTCATCAAAGGTTTCACATAATGGGGAAACCATATAAATGCTTGAAGTGTGAAAAGAGCTTCAGTGAAAAGGGATCTCTTACTCGACATGAAAGAACTCACGCAGGGGAGAAACCGTATCATTGTTTAGAGTGTGGAATGAGCTTCGGTCAGAAGACACATCTCACTTCTCATCAAAGAACACACACAGGGGAGAAACCATATAAATGTTTGGAGTGTGAAAAGAGCTTCTGTCAGAAGATAACTCTCACTTCTCATCAAAGAACTCACACAAGGGAGAAACCATATAAATGTTTGGAGTGTGGAAAGAGCTTCGGTCAGAAGATAACTCTCACTTCTCATCGAAGAACTCATACAGGGGAGAAACCATATCATTGTTTGGAGTGTGGAAAGAGCTTCAGTCAGAAGAAAAATCTCACTCGACATCAAAGGACTCACACAGGGGAGAAACCATATCATTGTTTGGAGTGTGGAAAGAACTTCAGTGCGAAGGAAAGTCTTACTTTTCATCAAAGAACTCACACAGGGGAGAAACCATATCATTGTTTGGAGTGTGGAAAGGGATTCCGTGAAAGGGGAACTCTCATTCGCCATCAAAGGACTCACACAGGAGAGAAACCATATTGTTGTTTGGAGTGCGGAAAGCGGTTCAGTCATAAGAATACTCTCACTCGGCACCAAATATTTCACACAGGGGAGAAGCCCTTTCATTGTTTGCAGTGTGGAAAGAGCTTCACTGACAAGATACGTCTCACTTTTCATCAAAGAACTCACACAGGGGAGAAACCCTTTCATTGTTTGGAGTGTGGACAGAGCTTTACCCAAAAGTCACATCTCAATTGTCATAAAAGAATTCACACCAGAAGTAAACTGTATAATTGCTTTGAGTGTGGAAAGAGCTTTACTCAGAAGTCACATCTCAATTCTCATGGAAGGATTCACACTGGAGAGAAACCATATAAATGTCTGGAGTGTGGAAAGAGCTTCAGCCAGAAGATAACTCTCACTCAGCATCAAAGAACTCACACAGGAGAGAAACCATATCATTGTTTGGAGTGTGGAAAGAGCTTTAGTCATAAGATAACTCTCACTCAACATGAAAGAACACACACCGGGGAGAAACCATATAAATGTCTGGCGTGTGGAAAGAGCTTCAGTCGGAAGAAAACTCTCACTCAACATGAAAGAACTCACACAGGGGAGAAACAGCATCATTGTTTGGAGTGTGGAAAGAGCTTCGGTCAAAAGACACATCTCACTTCTCATCAAAGAACTCACACAGGAGGAAAACCATAGAAATTCTTGCGAGTGTGAAAAGAGCCTCAGTCAGATGGAAATTCTCACTTCCTATCAAAGAAATCACATGGGAGAATCTGTAAAGCTTGGAATGTGGGAAAATGCTTGGAATGTCTGAAAAGCAAGGATGCCCGACATTGTCCTGTTCCTGGATTGTTTATGAAGCATCTGAGCCTTACTGTAATGCTAGAGGAATCTTCCTGCATGTTCACCTTTGCCTGTTTGTTGCTTCCAAAGGTCACTGGCAGGATGACTTAAACAGTGAGAAGGAGCCCTCTTCTAGCAACCCTCGCCATCCTTATGCTGGTGGGGGGGGCTTGGGGGGGGCACTCCGATAAGACTGAATTGAATGAGAGTTCAGGTGTCTTATTCTGGATTTTTAACTGCAGCATGATGAATGAGGAGAAAAATTCATTCACCGCTACACTGAGATTTCCACCAGCAAGCATGCTGCAAGTTATTTGGGGTTGCTTTGGAACCTGAGATGCTTGGTTGGGATAGAACGTGTTGGCTTTATGAAAGATAAATATTCATTCTCTACCACATTGCAATTTTCACCAGCATACCTGCTGCAGGACCTATTTGTGGTTGCTTTGGGGCTTGAACTTCCTGGTCAAGACAGTGTGGGTGGTGGGGTGTTGCAATTTGTTGCAAATATTGGGACCCGTATTGTGCAGCTTGACCTAGCTCGGCAGTTAGGGAATTCCATGATCAAAGGGTATTCTGCATTAGGATTCCTTTATTTTAATCCCATCACCTAGTCCCACACAACTGGGCCTCTTTGGGTGGGATTAAAATGTTTCTCCAAGTACAGTCCTGTGGGAACCTTGTTGTGATATTTAACATTGAGGGAAACATCTGTGCCAGGAGGTAGAGTGGTGAATAGCTAACAAAGGAGGTTCTGGTTTTGAAATAGGACAGTGTAAATCAAGGGGATCACAATGGTATTAGGTCATGAGTAGTAACAGCCATAAACTAAGAATGTTATCGACCCAGGGAGGGATGCTTGAAACGGAAAACATCAAGTCTCCCAGGCTAAAACAAAAATTTAACTAATTTGAGACCATTGATTCAATTGTCATTGACATATCAGTTCCATATTATGATGATCATGGATGTTGTTTAGCAGATATGTTTTTGTACCTAGAAATCCAATTTTGAGACTGGGAGATCATAGATTTTTAGAATAGATTTAGTACTGTGGTGATATTTCTGTCATATTGAGAGGAAACAGAAAACCTGAATGTACATAGGCAGATGATCATGTGTAAAAAGATTTAACATGTAGAAAAGGCAATCTGGTGATCATAGATTTCAGTTCTCCCTGCAAGAACTCAATTTCTTTGCTTGATTTGGGAAGACTGGTAAGATGTCTTATTCACTATGATGTTTTGCTCTTCATAGGCCTTGTTCTTAGAAATTTATCTAAGTGTTCTGATTTCTGCATGTACCTGCGTTGTATGGTTTGTGTATATTCTGTACTAGGGATCTACGGTACTTGAAATAAGTAAAAGACAGAAAAGACAAAAGCTTGGTCTCTTGTTGCTCCTGAACTAAAACTCTGTGTGCTTAATACCAGAAGTCAGTAAAATCCTGCATTAGTCCTGATGGCTCTATGGTACCTCCAGTGTCAGAGGCAGTATGCCTATGTACACCAGTTGCTGGGGAACATGGGTGGGAAGGTGCTGTTGCACTCTTGCTTGAGGGTTTCTTATGAGCAGCTGGTTGGCCACTGTGTGAACAGAATGCTGGACTAGGTAGACCCTGGCCTGATCCTGAACAGCTCTTCTTATGTTGTTAAGCATTCCTGGTGACAATTTGCCCTTGGGAAAATTGAGTGGGAGTGGTTACCTGGTATTCTACGGCCAACTAAATCCATGAATTCCAGCTCATAGAATCCCTGGACAAATAAGAAGCAATAACTGGAAGGGTTAAGCACCTTCTTCCAGCACACTAATTCTTTGCTTCAAATGGCATCCTCCCAACTTCACAACAGAAAAGGTGTGTGAGCTAAAATTTGTGAGTTCCATTCTCTAACTTCATACTCTGTGTAAGTCCCTGTGAGCACCTTTTAGATGTGATAAAAACCACTGGCCTACAAATGCAGTGTAATATCAATACTTAAGCAACCCATTCCTGCTCAAAATCAAAATGTTCCCCACCCCCACATGGCCAAGATGCCCCTTTTCTCGGTGCCTCTAAAAGATATGCTTATGCTGGCTCAGTTTGTCTGAGCGTGGAAAGCTAAGCAGGGTCAAGCCTGGTTATTACTTGGATGGGAGACCCCTCCTCTAGTTTCCTGCATTGAGCAGGGGGTTGGACTCGATAGCCTTGTAGGCTCCTTCCGACTCTATTTATGAAATCTATATATGAAACGGGTGTATTATTATCAAATACTGCTTTAGCCTTTCTCATTACTGGCAACAGCATCCATCACAGTGGTGTTAGGAAATACTGCTACAACCGCCACGGCCCAAATCCATAGCAGCAGTACCATTCTCAGCCTTGCTGCATCGGAGGAGATCTCCCACTGTTGAACCCATCCTGCCAGTGACAGATGTAAGCAACAAGCAGGCCTGGGTCAACACACAGGAAGGTTCCTCTGGGAATACAGTAAGGCTCAGATGCTTCATAAGGCAATACAGGACCAGGACAAGGTGCAGCATCTTTGCCAGTCCCAGGCACTCCATCTTCCCCATCCAAATTTGGGCCTGATCAAGGAAAACTGTGTGCCTGGAGGGCAAGTTGTAAGCAAGTGTAGAGATTGAGCCCACTCTTCCTGCAGTGGAGGACCTAGAAACAGATTCTGAGGGGGGGAGGCACCTGGATCTCCAAGGCTGGAAGCTTTGGAAATAGACTCTACAGGCAGGGAGGAACAATCAGAGTCAAATTCCTGTGGGAAAGCAATCTGAGCTCTCTGATCAGGAGGAGGGTGAATCTAATGTCATGACCCATGACATTTCTCCCTGATTTTCTGAGGTATACTGCCTCAGCAGATGGAGGCTTCATTCCTGCCTCACTGAAGCCGAGAAAAGTTCTCACAGGACAATGTCCTACTTCCATGGAGACCAGAGGTTTTGTGCCCCACAGATGCTGGGATTCACTGCTTGTGCTCTATTGAGGTTTGCTTCTTCCTGTTCAGGTTTTTTAACGTCTCTCTTTATTCTCTTCCCCTGCCCCCCCCATTGATTCATTATTAGATTCCTCTCCAGCTGCCTCTCTGTAGGACTGCTTCCAAGGGTTGGCCAAAGCTCTTTTGCTGCCTTTAGCCAAAAAAATATGCCAGAACCCACCCACCCCCAGCAGTAAATTTCAACATTTAATTAACTAAGAATTTCCTGCCTTTTTAGGGGTCCCCAGATCAGTTGCCTCATGGGAGAGCTGGCCTTGGTGGGGCACCTTGTATCCCCCCGCCCACCTTTGTTTGCTTTGGTCAGTCAGTGCATCAGGGGACACACATTTGCGGAGGGGGGGAGCAGTGCCCGATTAATGGGGGCAATTATTTTAGTCAATGTAGAGCAGTTAAATCAGTGTAGTTCACTTCCGAATCCAAATCAAATCTGATTTGCCAAATCAAAGGGGCCAACTGGTCTGCTGAACGGAGGAAAGAAGGGAGCTCCCTGATATTGTGTGTCTGTGTGTGTGGGGAGATCCCAAGTGGATCAGCCGCCCAGGTCGCCTCCCAATGGGGTGAAATGGGGGGAGGGCCCAGGGCCCCTCCATGAGGCGAGATCAGGATCCCCCTCTGACACGCTGAAGGTTGAATTTGGGCATCTCCCCCACCGGGGTCTTCCCACCCGCTCCTGCCTCCCCTGCAGCCCAGGGACTCCCCTTCCCCCAAATGCGCTAGGGCGGGATTGGGGGGCGTCTCACCTGACCCCACAAAAGAGGCCCCGATGCAGCCCCTGGAGAAAGCTCCAACTCCTCTTTCCTCAGGAGGGAGAAGGCGGGACAGGAAGGGCCTTGGGGGGGTGCATTTGCTGTGGGGGACAAGCAGCCCCTTCCTCCCGAAAACCGCTTCCTCTAGGAATTTAGATCATTTATTTAACCCTTAGGAGGCCAATTAGCAAGTTCCTTTCTCCGCGTCTCTCCAAGTAGGACCGCGGAAACATCTTGCATTGCACAAATGGGCTTTTGGCTTCCCCTCCGGTGCTGATGGCACAATTTCTCTTTTCTGTTCTGGCCATTTTCTCTTCTTGCTGCATGAAACTGTCCAGCCAGTGTGTGTTTTGCTTTGGGTTGTAAAACATTGTGTAAAGGCTGTTGTTGCCAGGAGGCTCAAAAGGTCACAGGAACGTCAGCCCAGGACATGGAAACCTCAGTGAAAAACTTTTTGAAAAGGATAATGCGGTATTCTAGTATGTTACAACAAAATTTACAGTAATTCTGTGGAGGAAGGGGGGGGCTGGCCCGCCACACCCCCACCCTTTTCTACTCCAAAGGAACCAAGACCCCCAGAGATCTCAAGGTACCAGATTGCCAGCCTCAGCTGTCTGCAATCCTGCTTGGATCTCTGTTCAGGGACTCGCCTTTAATTCTGTAACCTGGATTTAGTTACTGAACTCACAGAGTACTCCAAAACCCATGTGGGGTAAAACCAGGACAAGGTTTATTCTGGTAGCATTTAAACAACAAGATTAGGGAAATGAGAGAAGCACACAAAATAAAGAGAGAGACGCTTTAGTACACAGTAAAGCTGCAAAACAATAAAACCTGATTCCTTAATATCTCTCAGGCATACACCTATGTTACCTGAGGGTATTCTCTTCAAGGGTTAAATCCAGCACAGCTTTGCCGCCCGATGGAGAATTGCCACACCTACCCGAAGGTCCGAGATGGGTAAACTCCTACAAGGCTTGCCTTCACTAGAGCCCTCATCCAGCTCATTTCACCAGAGCTAACTGGGGTCGGATCCTGATGCCCCCCCCCAAAGGCTTGGGGCCTCTCTTTGGCTTGCCGCCATCACCCAATAGCCAGGGTAGCCGGTAGCCACGCGATCCAAAGACAGACAAAGACAGACCACGCTTTGGGAAATATACCTTCCCCCCCCTTCCCCTCCTCTGCTGCCTCTTAGCCAATCACCATGCACCCCACCTGGCCAGGCAGGGGGAAGGGAACTCATGACTTACTGGGTTTGAATTACATCTGCATATGAACGCTTACAGCCTGGCTCCTCCAGACCTCCGGGCGCCAGGCCCCATCCTATGTTTTATGTACCTTTCGCTTCCTCCCAGCCCCCTCAACTGGCCCCACTTGGTTTACACATGAGGAGGCGTGTGCGTGTGTGTGTATGTGTGTGTGTGTGTGTGTGTGTGTGTGCGCCTGCATGCATGCATGCAGGAACCCCCAAAGGCTCGTTTCTCCACAAATTCTTATGAACGTTCTGCACAGTGTGAAGGCAAAAATATATGTTGCTTATCAGTAGAAAGCAATTAAACGCTGCACATGAATGAATGGCATTAATTTTGCTGACGGTGTAACAAAAGTGACTTGAGCCAGTACAAGCTGAATAAAGATGTAGCTTTCTTCTTTGGGACCATGGGAAAGAATGAAGAAACAAGATTAGAGTGAGACCACACTCTTCTCCGCAGATAGCCAATCACAGTGTTGTTTCTAGCTAATGTCATTGCTTTGTCTGCCTGCCTCTAGAATGTATAAATTAGTTCTTCCTAGATTTGTGAGGGAAACTGGGTGTTTCCAGCTTCCACGCAGCTGTGTTAATTAATAAAGTTTTCTCTCTCTCTCTGCATCCCAGAAAGTGCAATTGGAGTCCCCCCCCCCCAACAGCATGTGCCAATACGGTTCAAGCTGCAGTATAAACTCAGTAGAATATTGTTCTTAATCATGAAAGAATATCTTTCACAACCATAAGAACAAGAATTTCTTAAGGATTCAGGCTTTTATTAATGATGCAATTAGTGGATGTGTTTTAATACTGTTAGTGTAATCTGTAGCATGTATAATAGATTTTATGAATGTTTTGATCTTGTATTTATGTCTTTGTCCTTCATCACATTATATGTGTTTTATACAATTAGGCTCTACATCAACTAAAAATATTAGAACTTAAAATATCTGGATGAATCAGAACATTTTGAGCTAGTACCAAAAAGGTTGCAATGTAGGCACTGGGTGAGCCTCTTTAAGGGGCTCTGGAGTGACTTGGCTGAGAAAAGCCTTTCTTCTGATGTTAAATAGCGTACCTCTGATAAAGGAGGAACATGGGGAAACTCTCTTTCCATGGGCATAGATTCATAGATTATAGGGAGCCTACAAGGCTATCGAGTCCAACCCCCTGCTCACCCCCTGCAGGAAACTAGAGGAGGGGTCTCCCATCCAAGTAATAACCAGGCCTGACCCTGCTTAGCTTTCCACGCTCAGACAAGCTGAGCCAGCATAAGCCACAGGCCTGATGATCTGCTGATAGCCACAAGGAGGCACAAATGCCCCCCACCCCAGGAAGCCCAATTGGAAGTTCTCCCCATCTTTCTCTTAGTGCTGACCCTGGAGCTGAGACAGTGCACCACGTGGCTCCACAGAAGTTGTTTTCTCGTGTACTGAAGAAATAAAGGAACCTTTTGTGAAGATACGTGAATCTATTTGTGTGCTGCCTGTAGAACAGAGCCTAGCAGTAGGCTGAAAGCTGAGCAGCTCTCTCGCTCTCTCACACACATATACAGTCACACACCCCAATATAAACCATGCCCTTCAATCCTGTAATGGTCTTTGGCCCAAAGGGTTGAGGGAGTCAGGGAAAGAACTGAGGGTTTCAGGTGTGCATGGAAAGGCATTGTCTGGACACCAGGCCTACCCACTGAGAAGCAACAGAAGGGTAGACCTGCTATGCAAATTTCTCAGAGGCTAGAGCTACCAGTCTTGGTAGACCTAGTGCCCAGGCCTTATCGCTGCTCAGTCACCAGCTCTACCATAACTGATAGACCTATTATCTGATGCCAGCAATGCTTTTTTAAAATCTGCAACCATACATAAAATGTACCGTTCAAGGAATAATATGCAATTCCAATAGAGCATGGCTGCAGTTCAACATGCAAGGCATGCAAAAGTTGTATTGTTAGCTGATAACAATGTGAAAAGTGTAGTAGTCCAGGCTCCTCTAGAACCCTAAAACCTGATCAGGCAAACTCATTTCTTCACCCACTGCTAAAGACCCTCCCCACAGACTCCACTGTGACTCTCAAGAAGTGCCTTCCCCAACCTGGGGCGCTTCAGATATTTTGGACTTCAACTCCCATCAGCCCCAGCCAGCATGGACAATGGTCAGGAATGCTGGGCTTACAGTCCAAAAGGTCTGGAGGGCACAAGGTTGGGGAACACTGATCTAGAGAGTGCTCACCTAAGTCTCCAAGCTGAATGAAATCATTCTAGGATGAGTCCTGTGAACTTGCCAATGTTATAAAAAGGACAGTGATGCCTTAAAATATACAACATGATATTCTTAAGACAGCTGTACTGTGTTTGTGTATTTGGGGTTTTCCCTCTTGTTCCTAGGTGTGTGTTTTTATCCCTCACTCCAAATAGTTTTGTTGGAGTGCATGATTCTTGAACATAACACTCTTCTTTCTGCGTTCGTGCTGTTCAGTTCCCAGGATCTTCTACTACTCTGTGTAGGCTTCTAAATGTCATGGGATGTGATGCTGTGCAACAAAGAGCACACACAAGGGAAGTGCACAGCGGTGTTGTGGCGGTGTGCAAATTACACCCACAAATGGCTGCACGGTTTTGCACCACCAGCCCTTCTGGAAAAAATCTTGCAGACGCCCATTTCCCCTTCAGTTTTGTCAGACATAGAGCCAGGAAAGTGGAAGGTAAGGCTGATGCCTTGACACGTATGCCCAGTGATCACTGTAGATGATGTGGGGAGGACAGAGTGCCCGAGACCAGCAAAATGGCCCACGTTGTCCTGGTCCAGTGTTGCCTTATGAAGCATCTGAGCCTTACTGTATTCCCAGAGGAACCCTCCTGCGTGTTGACCCAGGCCTGCTTGTTGCTTTCATCCCTCACTGGCAGGACGGGTGAAGCAGTGGGGGAGGGGTTCTCCTCTAATGCAACAGGGCTGGGAGGGGTGCTGCTGTAATTGACTTCGGATATGGTGGTGGAAGCGGTATTTTTTAGCTCGCTTGAAGAGAATACGCCAATAAAAGGTGCATCTAGGCCCTGTGGGGTTGGGGAACATCTTGATTTTGAGTAGAGATGGGTTGCCTAATTGTTGACGTTACACTGCATTTGTAGGCCAGTGCCTTTTCCCCTCTAAAAGGTGCTCACAGGGACTTAGATAGAATATGAAGTCAGGTAATGGAACTCACACACTGTAGCCCACACACCTTTTCTGCTGTGAAGTGATGTTGGGAGGATGCCACTTGAATGAATGAAACAGCCTGGACGTCAGAAAGAGCACAAAAGACTCGAAGTGAAGACAACCGAGCACGCTCTAGAGTACATAATAGTGCCTAGGGTACTGCAGTGTTGTCAGCAAAGGCTTACTTTGCCGCCTCCACTGCATCCTAGAGCAGCTGTTCCAGTGCTCCAGGGGCTGTTAACACGCTCTCCAGCAAATGGTGCCCTGGGCCCTCAAAGACTCGCTGTGACCTTATTGCATCGCACTTTGAGGACAAAATTGCTAGTCTCTGCAGCAAACTTGATGTTGTTGGAGCAGCTCCAGTCAAGTGTCTAACGCCACCATCTGCCAGATTTTGTGGGATCAATTTCAGTTGCTGCGCCCAATGACATGGACAAGGTGCTTGCGGCAATTATACCGACCACATACGCTCGCGATCCTTGCCCGTCCTGGCTAATAAAAGCTAGCTGGGGAAACATGATGGGGTGGGTTCAGGGAATGGTAAATGCATCTTTGCATGAAGGGGTGCTTCCTGCCGTCTTTAAGGAGGCAGGAGTGTGACCACTCCAGCAGAAACCCACTCTGGACCCAATGGCATGTGACAACTACCGACCAGTTCTGAATACCCTCTTCTTCGGGAAGGCACTTGAGAGGGTTGTGGCGGAGCAACTACAGGCACTCTTGGAGCATACTGGTTATCTAGACCCATTCCAGTCTGGGTTTCAACCTGGTTACGGACTGAATCAGGCTTGGTCGCCCTAACAGATGACGTTTATCAGGAGCAGAACAGTGGGTGTGCAGCCCTGTTAATTCGGCTCGATCTCTCATTGGCTTTTGATACCGTTGACCATGGTATTCTCCCCGATCGATTCTGTGGGGTGGGCATTGGAGGCACTGTGTTGCAGTAGTTCCAGTTTTACCTGTGGGGTCGATTTCAGAGAGTAACATTGGCCAACTATTCCTCGGCCCCTTGGCAAGGGAGCTTTGGGGTTCAGCATGGTACATCTCATCCCCAATATTGTTGAACATCTATATGAAGCTGCTGGAGCAGTCATTAAGGGATTTGGAGCCAATTGTCATTAGGGGATTTGGAACCACATGCCATAATATTCACATAATCTTATGGGAATATTATATGATCTCCACATCATTATTTTTCATCATGTTCTAATATAAGAAAAAAGAACAGGCTTTTAACCTGTAACTGTGGTTCTTTGAGTGGTCATCTGTGCATTCACACAGATAGGGCTCTGTGCCTGTGTTGAGATGATTTGGGAAAGCTGAGGGAAATTGGGTGGGAACCCCTCCCCCACTATCTCACTGAGCATGCTCCTGTGGGTTCTCGCCCGATTCCTCAGTTCCCTGAGACCGCCTATTGTGGCCTCGGAACAGAGAGACTACTTGGTATGCAAACAAGGATAGTTGTAGGCCAGCAGGAAGACCTCAAGCAGGGCGAGAGAAGTCCCCTCTTCTGTCTAGCCACAATGGCGGTTGAAGAGGAACTGAGGGATCAGGCAGGAACCCACAGGAGCATGCTCAGTGAGACGATGGGGAAGGGGTTCCCACCCGATTTCCCTCAGCTTTAGAAGTTTCCCAAATCCTCTCAGGGCAGGCGTGGAGTCCCATATGTGTGATGCACAGAGACCATGAAGAAGATGGTTAATTTAAGTTTGATTGTTGTCTGAGCATCAGCATGTTATCAAACACCTTTGTTGGCATTCCTTTACACAGTGCATCTCCTAAGTGGGTCCTCAAATGTAAACTATGGATTGCCTGTAAAGGAATCTCATTTCATAGTACAAGTATTTCTATGGTTTCTCCATTGTATGAGGTATCAGGTGAGAGGTAAGATCAGATTTATTTTTAACCCACATTCCCGAGCAAGGTTCCAATTTCTCCGCTGCATGATTTCTTTGATGAGAGGTCGGAGTTACTTTCTTTTTATCATTCAACTTTTTTATTTAAGAAAAATAAAACATATACAAACACTACAGAAACAAAGAGACTAACTAAAATGGACTTCCAATTTTCTCCACAACAAATGTAAGTACCAATAGATCCTCTGCTCTAAGTTTACAAAGAAATTTCTCTTTTTTCTATTGTCAAACAATATTTTTTTAAATCATTTTTTGTCAAATAATATTTTTTTTAATCACAAGTACACAAGTCATTATTTTTCCAATCTCTACAGAAGACCTGTGAGAAATTTCCACTCAATCATAAATGTGGATATTAACGCTTCTATTTAAACAATACTGTATTAGGCATTTCTAATCATATATATTAGTAAAATTCACTGGCTTCTTTTCACTTTATCGAAGGCAAAAACTCTAAGCTCAATTATATAATAATCCTTACAAGCTGTTACGTTAAACATTAAATTTATCTCCAAAGTTTTTAACATCCCTATAATATCCCCCACCTAGAATGAAATACAGATATAACAACCAGACATCATCTTATAAACGTCCTCTCTTAGTCATCATCCCCTAAATTCCTTTCAAGATTGAACCCACCTTGATAAAAATAATCAGACCCCCCTCTGCTATAAATCTTTATAATATTTGTAAATAAGAAAGTAATTAACATTTATAAACTTCTTTTAACAATAATTTCTCTTACATTACAATTTTGTTATTGTTATTACAAAAATAAACAAATCATACACATAACTGCTCTTTCATTAATTCATAACCTAGTTTTAACCCTTTCTATCGGCTCCAATATTCAACAACCATTTTTTCTTTAATTCATAACATGGATTTACCCATCTCATCAAGTTCTTGTATTCAACACCCTTTATAGACATTAACTCTTCCATTTAAACCATATTAAACATTTCTAGTCTACACTACAGTTCAGCCATTACACAGATAAACAAATCATGCAGCTAGCTATTGTTTCTTTAATTCATGACATAGACGTAACCTTTTCTATCAAATCCAGTATTTAACACCTTCTCCCCCCCCCTTCCTTTAATTCAGTGTTCTGGGAGTTGTAGGTCAAAAACATCTGGGGACCCAAGGTTGGAGAACACTGCTTTAATTCATGTCATTGATTTAGCCATCCCATAAAATCCAGAATTCAGCAACAATTTACAGTCCTCCACTTATTCTAAGTCAATTATAAATGATGTTTTTAAATTTCAGTCTTAAAGTAAAAACAAACAAACATATTCTCTTGTTTCAATAAGCAACTCCTTCCAAAGATATCTCACCGTTTCATCTGCCTCCATTTCAATACGGAAGTATTGCCAGTGAACTTGATCTGCTATTTTCACTCAAACCAAACCATCAGGTTCATTATAAGTCTCAATAACCAATTCCTTCCCAAAGGATCTGACCGCTTCGTCGGCCTTCATTTCAATGTGGACATGTTGCTGATGAACTTGATCTGCTGTTTTCCCTCTTCTTCCTCCAGTATCTTCTTCCCATCCAGGTACTGTGTTTAGTAATTCAATTTTTGGCTCTTCAAATATTTCAGCCTCATTGTGGATCTCTTCAAATGATTGTTTATGCCCCACTCCAGTTAAAATTTCAGCTTTTTGAGCTATCTTTACTTCAAACTCGACCATCTTCCTAACCAATCTTTTTTCAAAGGAGTCAAACTTGTCTAGTAACTGATCAAACAGCTTGTAAAACAAACCCCTTGTGGCCATTTTTATTGTTTTGTCTCCAACAGCCCGCAAATAACAACAGTAGTTCCCACGCTGTTCAGATTTATCTCACAGCTTCTGCCTTGTACAATTTCTCAAAGAATACAAGAGTAAAAATGATTAAAAGTCTTCTTTCTTTCAGTTTTCAAAGCATACTTGTTTATATTCTCTTTGTGAGGCTTTCAGATGAATTTCTTGGATTCCAATATTTTTTTGAGTCAGAAAAAAGTTGAGACTCACCGCACAATAAAATCTACTTCTTTGTTGTCGAGAGAACTTCTATCAGTTGTTAAAACAATTAACTCCAGAAATCTGAAGAAATGTGGTTTCCGGCAGACTTCGTATCTTGAAAGACTCCGACGTGTCTGTGAGAAGCTGTAAAAATCCGACCTCAGATTGTGTCCCCCTGTCCCACACACGGCTGCAGCAACTCTCATTACTCCAGCTAACCCTCTGAGAACAACTCTTGAGGTGCAAATGATTTATCTCTCTTGATCTCCCTTTTGATCCAGGGAGTATTTTGCGGACTGGAAGATCTCTCCCAGATCGACTTTCAAGATGCATTGTTAGTCCACAAAAAAGTGGATATCTTCAGTCCACCTTTCCCCCACCGGAAGTCCGAAAGGTGAGAGTTACTTTCTGACTGAAGCTCTGTCCACACTGCAAACATTTGTATGGCTTCTCCCCTGTGTGAGATCTTTGATGCCGAGTGAGATTACTCTTCTGACTGAAGCTCTTTCCACACTCCAAGCATTTATATCGCTTCTCCCCTGTGTGAGTTCTTTGATGAGAAGTGAGATATGCATTCCGACTGAAGCTCTTTCCACACTCCAAGCATTCATATGGTTTCTCCCCTGTGTGAGCGCTTTGATGAAAAGTGAGTTGATTCTTCTGAGTGAACCTCTTTCCACACTCCAAACAATGATATGGTTTCTCCCCTGTATGAATTCTTGTATGTAAAGTCAGTTCAGAACGCCGGCAAAAACACTTTCCACACTCCATACATTTATACGGTTTCTCCCCTGTGTGAGTTCTTTGATGCAGAGTAAGATTGCTCTTCTGACTGAAGCTCTTTCCACACTCCAAGCATTTATATGGCTTCTCTCCTGTGTGAGTTCTTTGATGAGAAGTGAGATGTGCATTCCGACTGAAGCTCTTTCCACACTCCAAGCATTCATATGGTGTCTCCCCTGTGTGAGTGTTTTGATGAAAAGTGAGTTGATTCTTGTGAGTGAAGCTCTTTCCACACTCCAAACAATGATATGGTGTCTCCCCTGCATGAATTCTTGTATGTGAAGTCAGTTCAGAACTCCGGCAAAAACACTTTCCACAATCCATACATTTATACGGTTTCTCCCCTGTGTGAGTTCTCTGATGATGCCAAGTGAGAGTTATCTTCTGACTGAAGCTCTTTCCACACTCTAAACAATGATATGGTTTCTCCCCTGTGTGAGTTCTTTGATGCCGAGTGAGAGTTATCTTCTGATTGAAGCTCTTTCCACACTCCAAACAGTGATATGGTTTCTCCCCTGTGTGTGTTCTTTGATGCCGAGTGAGATTAATTTTCTGAATGAAGCTCTTTCCACACTCCAAACAATGATATGATTTCTCCCCTGTGTGAGTTCTTTGATGCCGAGTGAGAGTTACCTTCTGAAAGAAGCTCTTCCCACACTCCAAACAATGATATGGTTTCTCCCCTGTGTGGGTTCTTTGATGCTGAGTGAGATTTATCTTCTGAAAGAAGCTCTTCCCACACTCCAAACAATGATATGGTTTCTCCCCTGTGTGAGACAAGAATTTGGTAAAAGCCTGTGTTAACAATAGAACTTCAGATAGTTGAGCACCTTCAATCAATTATTTTGATGAAAGAACTGAAAAGACTAACACGGGATGCAGTTCTTAGCAGGTGCTTAACTGCCTCTGTTGACTGGCATTAAGTGACTGCTGGTGGGGTACAATGCATCTGATTGGCACCAGGAGACCTGGGTTCAGCCTCAAGCTGAGAAAAGAAATGTACTGTGTTTCTGGGCCAGTCACTCCCTCTCTCAGCCTACTCACAGGTTTGTTATCAGGCTGCTCGTCAGTAGGGCAGGTACTGCAGACATGAATGAAATTCACCTTACCTACTAGTCCTGAAGGTTACTGACGCAAGGTGAGATCTGGCATAGCCACGCTAATCAGAAGTGTACATATTCAGAAAGTCTCCGGACGGGCAAACACAAATCTAAGTATACAAGCATATGCCAGCCTGGAAGTGACCTCCCTGAGGTAAGAAAACGACTGGCTCAGGTGCTAGACCCGGAATATCTTAGTGTGAAAGACAGCCGCTGGTCCTTTTGCTCGAGTTCGGGAGTTAACGGGTTAACTGGCATTGTAAAACCTCCCCTTATGCGGTTCCCAGGTGAACTGAGGGCAACCGCTTCAATAGACACTGAGCGAGAGCTTACGCCAGTCAGGCAGAGATTTGTTTATAACACCTTTCACTGAGCCTAGCTCGGTCAGATATGGAATTTCACAGTAAACACAGTACAGTCTATACAACTTAATGGAGCCTAGAGCTCCAGTACACATTTCAGCCTAAAGGAGGCTTGCAGAAAACATTGGCATCAAAGAACCTGAACTCCTAGAAAGAATATCACTGCAAGTTGTTCTAACTTACAGCCGGTTACCAAGCATCCTGCTTGGGGTTGCAAGGCTTCGTCCCGAGCAGAGTCGCGGACCTGTTCTGTGCAGTCCTGCACCTTGCTTCCAACAACTATCAGGGCTCAATAGCCCTTTTTACCCCCTCCCTTCAGCTGACAGGCTGAACCAGCTTTGCTTCACAGGATCCTGGCACCCCTCGGGTGCTTGAGGGTACTTGGCAGCTCTTTGAGACTGCTGGGGGATCCCAGCGCCTCTCGGGTGCTTGAGGGTGTTCGGCAGCTCTTTTGAGATTGCTGGGGGGGGGGACCACTGGGCATATGTGTCCCATTGAGGTGAATGCAAATGTAGGTCGATGTAAATGACTGCTCGAAACTGAACTATCTCTGCCCTAGGCAGAGATTATGCAGGTGGCGGTGTGTGGGTGTCTGGTTCAGCTTTCACTCCACACTTAGCCTTTCGGGAAAGAAGCCATCATGAGTTGCTGCAGGCTTAGCTCCTCATATACTGAGCACCCATCTCAAATCACCCACTTTTACACTAGGGTTGGCTCTGGCGAGTTCTATGCACCCCATTGTTTCCAGCCCAGAACAGCTCTTGTCAGCACCTGGGGATCTTCCTGAGACTACTCTGTGGTCTTGTAGTATCGCTTGGTGCCTTTAGAGCTTTTTGTGGAAACCGGAGAGAAATCCTGAGTTCCGTACACTTAGTTTTCTGGCTTTCTAGAATGGCTCAATTCAACACCTCTGGACCAGAACCATCCTGGGTCCAAGCTACTGAAACCATCTGGGTCTCCTGCCAGGATTCCACCTACTTTTCAGAGTGTGGGGATCCCCCGAGTTCTGTTGTGCTCAGACACAGAGAAGCAGGTCTCTTTCCGATCCTCTCCCGCCCCACGGATGCAGAGGTGTCTGGACGTCTGTATGTGAAGAGGGCCCTCTGTCCAAGAGCAGGAGATTAAGAGAGAAACAACTCGCTGGGTTCTGTGAACTAGCTGCATTTTAGGGTTCCGGTAGCCTCCCGAGAGGTCCCCTTCACTGACTTTATGGCCGGAAGCTAATGGTTCTTTTCTTTTTTTTAAATTCAATTTTTATTACATTTCCAAAAAAAAATAAAAATACATACAACAACAAATAAAACTTAACAATATTAATACATAAACCCACCCCAATCCCTCCCCACTCAATCCACATTAGATTATTATATTTCACTTCTTTATAAACTACTTCTTTATAAACTACTTCTTTTCATGAATCCTACAATTTTTTATACGCTTCCATCAACATTGATCTATTTGAATCTTTTTTCATATACTCTATGTACTGTCACCAACCCTTCTTAAAAGTATCTTTTTTCTTTGTTCTTCTATACAATCTTAACTTTTGTGCCAACTTTTAACTGATTGCTATAGCCCATATTTTCTTTTTCCAACTAGATGTCAGCATTCGAGCTGTCTTCCAATTGTTTGCTATTAATTGCCTTGCAGCTGTCAACAAATAGCCAATTAACGTTTTCTCTTTTACATCTCTATTTTCATTCACAAACATATTCAACAAAGCTAATTCTGGTGTTATACATATCTCTTGCCCAGTAATTTTTTCTATTTCTTTAAACAAGCAGGTGGTCGGCCTCACAGATGAAAGCACCTTGTCCCTTCTGATGAAGTGGACAAGGTGCTTTCATCTGTGAGGCCGACCACCTGCTTGTTTGACCCTTGCCCATCCTGGCTCATCATGAGCTGCAGGGAGAGACTGGGTGAGGGGATCAAGGCGGTGGTGAATGCCTCCCTCGAGGAGGGAGTGATGCCATCAGCCCTCAAGGAGGCAGTAATAAGACCGCTTCTAAAGAAGCCCTCCTTGGATCCCCAGGATTTAAACAACTTTCGCCCAGTCTCCAATTTACCATTTCTGGGCAAGGTGATCGAGCGGGTGGTGGGTGCTCAGTTGAAGGCACACTTGGATGAAGCCGATTATTTGGATCCGTGCCAGTCGGGCTTCAGGTCTGGACATGGGACGGAGACGGCCTTGGTCGCCTTGGTGGATGATATGAGGAGGGCTTTGGATAGGGGCGAATGCTCCTTTCTAGTCCTCCTCGATCTCTCAGCGGCTTTTGATACCGTTGACCACGGTATCCTCCTGGACCGTCTGGAGGGGTTGGGCTTGGGAGGCACTGTATTGCAGTGGTTCTGGTCCTTCCTCTCTGGAAGGTATCAGAGGGTAGTTCTCGGGGAGGAGGCTTCGGACCCTCGGCTGCTCACTTGTGGAGTGCCGCAGGGTTCCATCCTCTCCCCGATGTTATTCAACATCTACCTCAAGCCGCTGGGAGCTATCATCAGGAGGTTTGGGGTGCAGTGTCATCAGTATGCGGATGACACGCAGCTCTACCTCTGTTTTAAGTCCTCACAGAGGTTGGCCGTTGAGACCCTGTCCAAGTGCCTGGAGTCAGTGGCTGGCTGGATGGGAAGGAACATGCTGAAACTGAACCCCGACAAGACCGAGGTACTTCTGGTGGGAAGTTATTCAAGGGAAGGTTAGGGGATGTTGACCTGGTGCTGAATGGGGTACATCTACCCCTGAAGGACCAGGTCCGCAGCTTGGGGGTCATTCTAGACTCCCAGCTGTCCATGGAGGCTCAGGTGGCAGCTGTGAGCCGGGCGGCGCTGTATCAACTCCATCTGATACGGCAGCTGCGCCCCTACCTTCCTAATCACCTGCTCCCATCAGTGGTTCATGCCTTGGTCTCCTCTCGCCTAGACTACTGTAATGCGCTCTACGTGGGGTTACCCTTGAAGACGGTCCGGAAGCTTCAGCTGGTACAGAACGCGGCGGCTCGCCTGATTAAGGGCAGCCGCCGGCATGATCACATCACGCCAGTGCTTAATGAGTTGCACTGGCTACCAGTTGCTTGCCGAGCCGAATTCAAGGTGTTGGTTTTGACCTTTAAAACCCTACACGGCTCCGGCCCAGCTTATCTCAAGGAGCGCCTCCAGCAACATCAAGTAGGCCGCTCAACAAGGTCTGCCACGGACGGCCTTCTCCTTATCCCATCAGCCAGAGCAGCCAGGCTGGTGGGGACTAGGAAGAGGGCCTTCTCTGTGGCGGCCCCCACATTATGGAACTCCCTCCCTAGTGACCTTCGCCATGCCCCCTCTGTGATGAGCTTCCGCCGTGCATTAAAAACATGGCTGTTCAGGCGGGAATATGGGGTGGGTTAGGTTTTTAATGAGAATTTTTTATATTGTTTTAATTATTATGTTTTATTGTGTTTTATTGTATTTTAATTGTACATCGCCCAGGGTGGCCGGGTGGACCGGCCAGATGGGCGATTGATAAATATAATAAATAAATAAATAAATAAATATCTTACACCAGAACCTGTTTACCTGCCTACATTTCCACCACATATGTACAGTATTCATAGAATCATAGAAAAGTAGAGTTGGAAGGGGCCTGCAAGGCCATCGAGTCCAACCCCCTGCTCAATGCAGGAATCCAGGTCAAAGCATCCTCTGTGTGACAACCCTTCAAGTACTGGAAGAGTGCTATCCTATCTCCCCTCAGTCTCCTCTTCTGAAGGCTAAACATGCCCAGTTCTTTCAGTCTCTCCTCATAGGGCCTTGTTTCCAGTCCCTTTATCATCCTTGTTGCCCTCCTCTGAACCCTCTCCAGTTTGTCTACGTCCTTCTGAAAGTGTGGTGCCCAGAACTGGACGCAGTACTCAAGATGAGGCCTAACCAGTGCCGAGTAAAGGGGAATTATCATTTCACGCGGTTTGGAAGCTATACTTCTATTAATGCAGCCCAAAATAGCATTTGCCTTCTTTGCAGCCACATCGCATTGCTGACTCATATTCAGTTTGTGATCTACCACAATTCCAAGATCCTTCTCACTTGTAGTATTGTTGAGCCAAGTGTCCCCATTCTGTAACTCTGCATTTGGTTTCCTAGGTGCAGCACTTGGCATTTATCCCTATTAAATTTCATTCTGTTGTTTTTGGCCCAGCGCTCTAGCCTATCGAGGTCACTTTGAATTTTGTTTCTGTCTTCCAGAGTATTAGCTGTTCCACCCAACTTTGTGTCATCTGCAAATTTGATAAGCATTCCCTGTACCTCCTCATCCAAGTCATTAATAAAAATGTTGAAGAGCACTGGGCCCAGGACCGAGCCCTGTGGTACCCCGCTCGTTACCTCTCCCCAGTTTGAGAAGGAACCATTGATAAGCACTTTGAGTCCGATTCTGTAGCCAATTGTGGATCCACCTGATAGTTGTTCCATCTAGCCCACTTTTAGCTAGCTTGCTAATCAGGATATCATGAGGCACTTTGTCGAAAGCTTTGCTGAAGTCCAGATATATTATGTCCACCACATTCCCAGTCCACAAGGGAGGTTACCCGATCAAAAAACGAGATCAGATTAGTGTTCCATTATTTACACATCCTCTCCAGCACAAAGGTGATAGATTCTTATTTATTTTTTGCCAACTACACCAGTGTCAAATACCACTTTTGAACCAATTTTAATGCACCCTCTTTTATTTTAGTAGATATTGTCTAGCCTCCCAAGAGGTCCCCTTCACTGGCTTTATGGGCGAAAACTAATGGCTCTTTTTATGATGTTGTAGTTTTCCAATATTTTGCATTATTCACCTCCATTAATTCACCTTGCATTAATGCACCCTCTTTTATTTTAGTAGATATTGTATCTTATGTACATCGCCCAGGGTGGCCGGCCAGATGGGCGATAAATAAATGTAAATAAATGTAAATAATAATAATAATAATAATAATAATAATAATAATAATAATAATATGGTCTAGCCTCCCAAGAGGTCCCATTCACTGGCTTTATGGGCGGAAACTAATGGTTCTTTTGATTATGTTGTAGTTTTCCAATATTTTGCACTGATGTCTCACCAGTATTAGTTCCTGTGTGGATCACTGTTTAATGGTAATGCAGGCTTAGAAATGTTTTAGTAAATAAAAATAGACAAATCCTGGGAGACCGGAAGAAAAGATCTGGAGGTGCTGAAATACACAACTGAAGTCCACATGGCCCCTGCAGGGCAGGCCTTCAATTACGCCATGAAAACGTGCCTGTTCTGGACTGCCTTTTCCTAATCAGTGTTTTGGTGCTGGTGCTTTTTGAGAGCTGTTTTAATGTGTCTTGCGAAACTTTTTGTGGTTTGTTTGAGGCCTGTGTCTTTTAGCTGCAGTCTTAAAATAGTGTTTCATCGTTTTATGATTTTAATATAATGAAGGGCACAGTCCTATCGACTGAACCCCGATGTTCGTAAGACTCCAAACCCGGAGGCTGACGCACATCCAGTGCAGAGCGGGAGGAACGCCGGTGGCTCATAGAATCATAGAAAAGTAGAGTTGGAAGGGGCTTACAAGGCCATCGAGTCCAACCCCCTGCTCAATGCAGGAATCCAGGTCAAAGCATCCCCGACTCTGTCTTGCAGCTGGACGGCCATTTTCAGCCATCTAGCTGTGGCACTTGGGAGCAGGAGCAAAGGAGGCTGGGGCGCAGGAATGCATTTGGATAATATAATTAAGCAGGAAAATAGGGATCCTTACCGAGAGAGGCCACGATCCCACAGTTCTCCTCCATGATTTGGCTGTGCAGGGCTCTCTGGTCAGGATCCAGCAGTGCCCACTCCTCCTCAGTGAACCACACAGCAACCTCCTCAAGACTCACTGGACCCTGGATGAAAAAAGAAAATGCTTCCTTCTCTAGGAGAACATACTGTAAAGTGAGGTGGCGGGCCATCGTACTACAGGATTTAGACTTGCTTGCTGTGAAAACCAGTGGCTGGGGGAAGAACAGCAGGAAAGAGCCATGGCCCTCGTGTCAATCTGGTGGGCGGCCCAAGTGGCATCTGGTTGGCCACTGTGAGACACAGGATCCTGGAACAGACAGGCCTTTGGTCCGATCCGGCAGGGCTCTCCTTTTGATCTTAGCTTTGCCAAAAAGAAACAGAAGGCGACAGATGTATTCTGGCCCAAGGAGGTGAGCAGGGGATGGAGGCATCCTGACTGCTCCCTGCCTCAATCCCCCTGAATCCCCAGTGATCCTTCCCCCTACCTGATCCGGTTCCACTCCATCACAAAGAAAATGAAGAGATGGCTGAGTACCCAATTCCAATCTCATTCCAGACCCTGCAAGATACAAAGATGATGAAAGCCAGTTTGTCTCAGAGATTTAGATTACAATGCTAGACTCTGTTCCTGACTCCCAGCTGAGCAGAAGCACAGGAAAGGCTCCAGCTGTTTCGGGGGCTGTATAGGCAAGCAGGTTCCCAGAGAGCAACCGAACAGGGAGAACTAACAGGAGTTTGGCAGCAGAGTTCAGCGGGGGAGGTCCCTAAGAAATTTTCTTGATTGTTTGTTTTGTTCTAGTAACACACACTTATAGACCAGGGGGACTCTGTTGTTAACATTCAGGGAAGGCATGACAAGGCACCAGCCATTCCAGAATGAAAAGAAAGGCAGAAATATAAAGGGAATAGAGAACTATGGACGGAAAAGACTCTCCAGTGGTGGTGACCTGCAATGTGTGAGCAATGTTTGTTTTCCTGCCTGAGATCAATATGGCCTACACGTGCAACAAGTGCAAGCTGGTCACGCTGTTGGAAGAAAAGGTCAGCGGACTGGAGCAGCAAGTGTCAACCCTCAGGAGTATAAGAGAAAGTGAAGAGTTCTTAGAACGGTGGAACTACAACAGCAAAGCATAGTACAGGAGCCAGAAGGGCAACAGCAGGATGAGGCAGAGTCGGAGAATGCTGAAGCAAGGGGAAATAATGTAGGGGGAACTCCCTGGAAAAGGGTGACTGTTAGGAGCAGAAGAACTAGAAGACATTCTGCGCCTGTGGAAGCAGTGGAGCTATGGAACCGCTTCCAGGTACTTGAGGACGAGACCGGAAGACAGTCTGCAGAGGATGAATTACCAGGCACCCAACGTGACAGCAAGCAAGAGGCTGAAGGTCAGTCAAGTGGAGGCAATCAAACCAAGGCCTACAGCAAGAGAAAGGGAAGAGTACTAGTTGTGGGAGACTCCCTTCTGCGGGGGATTGAAGCTGAAGTATGTCGTGAAGACCCATGGACTCGCCAGGTGTGCTGTCTCCCCGGGGCATGGATTAAAGATGTGACAGAACAGCTGCCGAGGCTCATAACGCCCACCGACACATATCCCTTTCTTCTCATCCACGTGGGAAGAAATTATCAAACCCCGACTTTCACCCCCCTAAGTTGAACACTCGTCCTCTGTCAATACTTCTATATGCTGACGATGCTGTGTTGTTATCCCTAACTAGTATTGGATTAAGACGACTAATGACGGCATTGCAATTATATTGCACCGAGGAGATGTTAACAATTAATTACACCAAGACCAAAGTGGTGGTCTTTAGCAGAAGGAAAATTAAGCACAAATGGATAATTAATGGAAATCTCATTGAACAGGTTGCCAGCTACAAATACCTGGGAATTATGTTCCATGCATCTGGATCTTGGCTCACCCATATAAATTATGCTGCGGCAAATGCGCGGAGGAGTGTCGCAGCACTGATAAGATTTTTCTTTACTAAAGGTGGGCAATATATCCCCTCTGCGATCCAGGCGTTTGTGGCCAAAATTATTGCCCAAATGTTATATGGGTCCCAATTGTGTGCTTATCATAATCTCCGTCCCTTAGAAATTATTCAGACCAAATTTCTAAGAGTTATATTTTCTGTTCCTCACTGTGTTCCTAATGCAGTTCTACGGCTAGAGGCTGGTTTAGTTCCCATTGCTACCCGCACTAATTTGTATATGATACATTACTGGTTAAAACTTATATTCTTACCAGTCGGGCTAGCTCCACTGATATTGTTGGATCCTTTCCAATCGAAATGGAAAAAGCATTTGTGTAACCAACTATCATGTCTGGGATTTTCTCCCAATGCTTTATTAGCGCTGGGTTACTCTAACGCTAAGATAGCCGTTAAGCAGAGAATCTGGGACATTGTATTGCAAGAACATACAAGCTTACTGCGTAAATTTAGCCCTTTAGGAAATAAGATCTTTGAGCCCCAAGCTTATTTGGTTGAGTTGACTTTTCCGAAATATAGGAAGGCTTTTACATTAGCCAGATTTGATGTCTTGCCCTCTATGCTCTTGGAGGGAAGATATCAGGGAATACCATTTCATGATTGTCTCTGTCCCTGTAAGAATGGGGAAGTTGAAACTCTGGGTCATGTACTTTTATACTGCCCCTTCTACCGGGATCTTCGTAAAGATCTTATTTTACCTATTTTATATAACTGCCCGGGCAGAACTGAAAAATTTTACATTTCTTTGCTACTCTCTGATAAGGTTTCACAGATCACTTATAAAGTGGCTAAATTTTGTGCATATGCTATAACTTGCCGCACCTTCTTAGCCTCTGACTGATGTAAAATTATGAACCCTATACACTTCAGATGTATGTTGGCGTACAGCAGTTATGTTTGTAGCATGGATTGTTTTTCTGTTATAATGTTGTTGTTTTTTGCTGGTTCTGGTCAATGACCATAATAATAAACATTCATTCATTCATCCACGTGGGTACAAATGATACTGCCAAGCGGAGTTATGAAGAAATCACGTCAGACATTGAAGAGTTGGGAAGGGAGCTCAAGAACTTTGGGGCACAGATAGTTTTCTCATCCATCCTTCCAGTACTTGGAAGAGGAATAGAAAGGGAAAGAAAAATGCTCCGAGTGAATGACTGGCTACGAAGATGGTGCTGACGCGAGAGGTTTCGATTCTGGGACAACGGGCTACACTTCCTGGAAGATGGGCTGCTGGCAAAGGATGGGTTGCACCTCACAAGGACGGAGAAGTATGTGTTTGGCCAAAGCACGAGGAACTTCATCAGGAAGGCTTTAAACTGAATCCAACAGGGGAGGGAGACATAAACTTGTTGGCGTGTGTGCGAGTTGGGAGATTTATAATTTTATTTGTGTGCTAACAGACGCCTGAAATTTTACACATAGATCTTCCAGATCTCACCTCTCTGCGCAGCGTGCTGTGTCGGTGCCAGTTTTGGCCAGCCCAGTCTGCCCTGTAATCAGACTTGCTTTTAGCTTCTTCGTTGCAGATTAATCCATGGAGTCAGGAAACACTCTGGAACACCACAGGTCTAATTCTACCTGTTTATTTACTTAGCAAGTAAAGTTCTACAGAGTATACATTTCCTAGTTACAGTCCATGTGCAGAGTATAAATGCATAGTAAGCATTACATTCAGTGGAATAAGTTGAGCTTCACTCCACCTCAGCAAAGACGTTACATTGTTGCAGGAACAAAGTCTAGCAAGAAGAACAAGAAGAAGAGAGAAAGCAGTCCACCTTCTCTCTAAGATGGCTTCAGACAGAAAACAAGTTAGCACGTCATCAGAACATACAAACCATGTGACCAGCTCATGTTGTTCTCACAGCCCAGAATCAAGGATTCTAGTAAGACATAACAAAACCTGTTTACAGCCATTTTGTTTCTTCTATGTGTAAACAATGTGCTGCAGCTGGTAAAGTGATACATATCACATTTTATCACACAAATAAAATTATAAATCTCCCAACTCGCACACACGCCAACAGGGTTATGGGCCCAGACCGGAGGTCGGCACCAGCACCAGAACCAGCACCAGGACCTGTTTTCTAACACAGCTTTGGCAACAGCTTCGACTCCAGATTAATTGTAACCCAGTTACCATTCCAATAACTCTTAAATATCAAAAACATACAAATAACACTAAATTTAAAAATATTAAAAAATATCAGAGTGTTATTAAAAGCCTGCTATATTTAACAAATGTAAATAAGCCAAACATCAGCAATGCTGTAAACATACTTAACAAAAAAAATGCAAAATCCTTCTATGTATAATTAGCTAACTATAAAACGTGTTAAAATATTAAAACAAGTTAACACGTCATCAAAACATACAAACCATATAACCAACTCATGTTGTTCTCACAACCCAAAATCAAAAATTCTAATAAAACATAACAAAACCTGTTTACAGCCATTTTGTTTCTTCTATGTATAAACAATGTACTACAACTAATAAAATAATACATATCACAACAAAACTTGGGGGTAACAATGGAAGAAGGACTCTGTACCACAACAGAGAGAACAGCTCCAGCAGTGTCCAATGATAGTCTACTACAAAAGGTAGGAAGAAAGTCGGACTATAAAGCACAGAGTCTTCGATGTCTCTATACTACAGGCCGGTAGCTAATATCCCATTCCTGGGCAAGGTGTTTGAGTGGGTGGTTGCTGGTCAACTCCAGGCACTCTTGGATGAAACGGACTATCTAGATCCATTTCAATCTGGATTCAGGCCTGGTTTTGGAACGGAAACTGCCTTGCTCGCCCAGTGAGATGACCTCTGCCGGGAGAGGGACAGGGGGAGTGCGACCCTGTTGATTCTCTTGGACCTCTCAGCGGCTTTCGATACCATCGACCATGGTATCCTTCTGGATAGGTTGTCTGGGTTGGGAGTTGGAGGCACTGCGCTCCAGTGGTTCCGATCCTACTTGGGCGGCCGATTCCAGAAGGTGGTGCTGGGGGATTACTGTTCTGTCCCTTGGCAGTTATGCCATGGGGTGCCACAGGACTCTATTTTATCCCCTATGCTGTTTAACATCTACATGAAACCACTGGGAGAGGTTATCCGGAGGTGTGGGCTGAGGTGTCATCAATATGCAGATGACACCCAGCTCTATCTCTCCTTTTCATCTAATCCAGGTGAGGCAGTGGCTGTTCTGAATCAGTGCCTGGACACAATAATGGACTGGATGAGGGCTAATAAACTGAGACTCAATCCAGATAAGACGGAGGTACTGTTAGTGGGTGGTTCGTCTGCCCAGCTAAGTGATATTCAACCAGTTCTGGATGGGGTTGCACTCCCCCTGAAGGATCAGGTTCTTAGTTTGGGGGTACTCTTGGATCCCCAACTGTCACTTGAGGCACAGGTCAACTCGGTGGCACGGAGCACCTTTTATCAGCTTAGGCTGATATACCAACTACGTCTTTATCTGGACGGAGATAGCCTAGCTACAATTATCCATGCTCTGGTAACCTCTCGTTTGGATTACTGCAATGCGTTATACGTGGGGCTGCCTTTGAAAACGGTCCGGAAACTTCAGCTGATCCAAAATAGGGCAGCGAGATTATTAACCGGGACTGGCCGACGAGAACATATTATGCCAATGCTTTCTCATCTGCACTGGCTGCCAGTCTGTTTCCGGGCCCGATTCAAAGTGCTGGTGCTAACATTTAAAGCCCTAAACGGCTTGGGGCCAGGGTATCTGAAGGATCGTCTCCTCCCATATGTACCTGCCCGGACACTAAGATCTTCCTCAGCGGTCCTTCTCCGAGAGCCCCTGCCAAAGGAAGTGAGGCAGGTGGCTACTAGGAGGAGGGCCTTTTCTGCTGTGGCACCCCAGTTATGGAATGAGCTCCCCAAAGAGGTTCGCCGGGCGCCTACTTTGTATTCTTTCCGGCGCCAGGTGAAGACCTTTCTGTTCTCCCAGGCATTTTAATCATTTTAATCTTGTAATTGTTTTTAATTCCGTTATTGTAACTGCTGCTGCTAGCTCTGCTGTTTGTTTTTAATCTGTGGTTTGTTTTTAATCTGTGGTTTTAAATTTTATATTTTATATTGTATTTTATTATTTTAACTATTGTAAACCGCCCAGAGAGCTTCGGCTATTGGGCGGTTTAAAAATGTAATAAATAAATAAATAAATAAATACTAATGCCCAGAGTATGGGCAACAAACAGAACGAACTTGAACTCTTAATACATGAGGGCAAATACGACTTGATAGGTATAACAGAAACTTGGTGGGATGACTCCCATGGCTGGAATACAGTAATTGAAGGTTATAACTTGTTCAAAAGGATCAGAAGCCACAGAAAGGGAGGTGGAGTTACGCTGCATGTTAAAAATACGTATCTCTGCACAGAGATACAGGAAGAGGAGCTTGGCAGCCCCATTGAGAGCATCTGGATTAAAATAAATAGGGCAAAGAATAAAATGAACATGGCGGTTGGAGTCTACTACCGACCGCCCAATCAAGGAGAAGACGAGGATGAAACTTTTGAAAAGCAAATTGCCAATGTTTCAAGGAGGCATGATGTAGTAGTGATGGGTGACTTCAATTTCCCCGATATCTATTGGGAGACAAATTCTGCCAAACATGGCGCCTCCAAGAAATTCCTGACTTGTGTTGCTGATAACTTCCTCCTACAGAAAGTGGAGGAAGGAATTAGAGGATCGGCTATCCTTGACCTGATTCTAACCAACAGAGACGACTTAGTGGATAAAGTGGCAGTTTCGGGAACTCTGGGGGGAAAGTGACCATGTTATACTTGAGTTCTTGATTAAACTCAGAACAATGATAAGTAAGGTCCCATGGCAAGCGACTAATGAGAAAAGGGGTCCAAGATGGGTCTGAGTATTTTAAAAAGGAAATTCTAAAGGCACAATTGCAAACAATTCCAACAAGGAAAAAAGGCAGAGGGCAACAGGAGAAGCCAATGTGGCTTCACAAAAAACTCAGAGATTACCTGAAAACAAAAAAGGACACATATGGGAAGTAGAAGGAAGGCCAGCCTACAAAGGAAGAGTACAGGCAGGTAGCACAGAATTGCAGGGATGGTGTCAGGAAGAGAGTTTATGTCCCCGTTGGCAAACCTGAAGTGCAGACAGAAGGGGCAGGATTGCAGCTTGAGACTGATAGGCAAATGGTCAAGGAACACCTGATTACTTTGAACGAGTTTAAATCTCCAGGGCCTGACGAACTGCATCCTAGAGTACGTAATAAAGGAACTGGCAGAAGAACTCTCAGAACCCCTGTCTATTATCTTTGAGAAATCATGGAGGACAGGTGAAGTGCCAGATGACTGGAGGAGGGCAAATGTTGTTCCTATCTTCAAAAAGGGCAAGAAGGAGGAACCTGGGAACTATAGACCAGTCAGTCTGATATCAACCCCTTGGAAAATTTTGGAGCAGATTATAAAGAAGTCAGTCTGCAAGCACCTTGAAAACAATGCAGTGATTACTAGAAGCCAGCATGGATTTGTCAAGAACAAATCCTGCCAGACTAATCTGATCTCATTTTTTGATCGGGTAACCTCCCTTGTGGACTGTGGGAATGCGATGGACATACGTAATATATCTGGACTTCAGCAAAGTTTTCGACAAAGTACCTCATGATATCCTGATTAGCAAGCTAACTAAAAGTGGGCTAGATGGAACAACTATCAGGTGGATCCACAATTGGCTACAGAATCGAACTCAAAGAGTGCTTATCAATGGTAACTTCTCAAACTGGGGAGAGGTAACGAGCGGGGTACCACAGGGCTCGGTCCTGGGCCCAGTGCTCTTCAACATTTTTATTAATGACTTGGATGAGGAGCTGCAGGGAATGCTTATGAAATTTGCAGATGACACACAGTTGGGTGGAACAGCTAATACTCTGGAAGACAGAAACAATATTCAAAGTGATCTCAATAGGCTGGATCGCTGGGCGGAAAACAACAGAATGAAATTTAATATGGATAAAAGCCAAGTGCTGCACCTAGGAAAAAGGAAACCAAATGCACAGTTACAGGATGGGGGATACTTGGCTCAACAATACTACAAGTGAGAAGGATCTTGGAATTGTTGTAGATCACAAACTGAATATGAGTCAGCAATGCGATGTGGCTGCAAAGAAGGCAAATGCTATTTTGGGCTGCATTAATAGAAGTATAACTTACAAATTGCGGGAAGTGATAATTCCCCTTTACTCAGCACTGGTTAGGCCTCATCTTGAGTACTGCATCCAGTTCTGGGCACCACACTTTAAGAAGGATGCAGACAAACTGGAGAGGGTTCAGAGGAGGGCAACAAGGATGATCAAGGGACTGGAAACAAGGCCCTATGAGGAGAGACTGAAAGAACTGGGCATGTTTAGCCTTCAGAAGAGGAGACTGAGGGGAGATAGGATAGCATTCTTCCAGTACTTGAAGGGTTGTCACACAGAGGAGGGCCAGGATCTCTTCTTGATCATCCCAGTTTGCAGGACACAGAATAATGGGTTCAAGTTACAGGAGCCCAGATTCCGCCTGGACATCAGGAAAAATTTCCTGACTGTTAGAGCAGTAAGACAATGGAACCAGCTACCTAGGGAGGTGGTGGGCTCTCCCACACTGGAGGCATTCAAGGTGCAGCTGGACAGCCATCTGTCAGGGATGCTTTGACTCGGATTCCTGCATTGAGCAGGGGGTTGGACTCGATGGCCTTATAGGTCCCTTCCAACTCTACTTTTCTATAATTCTATGACTCCTGAGAATTCAGCCCCTTGGAACGCAAGAGGACTGATTTCCCAGTCAAATGCATAGAATTGCACATTGGAAGCGATGCAAGTCTAAATACATGTGGGTGTTACAAGAAGCCTTATCCTTAATTTGCATTCTGGGAGTTTGACTGGGAAAAAAGCCTGTTTCCCCCTTTAGGCTCATGGCCACAATACTACAAGTGAGAAGGATCTTGGAATTGTTGTAGATCACAAACTGAATATGAGCCAGCAATGCGATGTGGCTGCAAAGAAGGCAAATGCTATTTTGGGCTGCATTAATAGAAGTATAACTTCCAAATCGCGGGAAGTGATACTGTATTTTTCGCTCCATAAGACGCACTTCCCCTCCCAAAAAAACTAGGTGGAAATGTCTGTGCGTCCTATGGAACGAATATAGCCCCAACTCTACTTTTCTATGATTTTAGGATTCTAAGTCTCCAACTGTTGAAAATTAAACATAGTTTGGAAGTGTGGAAAAGGCTGGAGACTACCCTCTCCCCCACAAAAAACATGGTGGTACATAAAAGCAGGCCAGGGATCTCTTCCACACTCCAGAGAGTGAGACGAGGTTGAAATACAGACACACCCAAATTAATCCTTACCTTGCAAGCTGGCACGTCCCTCCTGCCTGATCCCCTTTTGTGGGGGGCTCTGTCTGGTGTCTGATGGGGCCTCCTCTGCTGCAGGGAAATCAGGTCCCACTTCTGCAAACGGACTCTTTACCTGAAACAGTAATGAGGAACCAAGACACAGAACGAGGAGTGGGATTAGAAAAGGAACGAGAGGCAAAAATGTTGGGGGCAAGATATGGGACATCTCTCCTTGGAGGATTTCCAGAACAAGTTGGGCAATTTGTAGAGCTTTTAAGGATCTCCTTGCTCATATTCTTGACCCCTTGCATGAAATGCTCTCACCTGCTGCTCTTCCTGCCTCTGGCCCTCTGCCTGGCTCAGGAGGAAGCCTTCTGCCAGGGCCACCGCCTGGGAACTGGTCTCCGCCCCGCATTCTCTCACCCAGCTCGCCATCTCCACTGGCAGGATGGTCAGGAACTGCTCTAGGATCACCAGGTCCAGGATTTGATTTTTTGAATGGTGCTCTGGCCTCAGCCACCCACGGGAAAGACCGCGGAGTTGGTTGCAAACCTCACGGGGTCCCTCAGTAGCCTGGTAGTGGAATTGCCTAAAACGCTGGCAGTGTACATGTGAGCTGACCATGTCCTCACCCAGGTCCTTCTGCACTGTTCTTTCCCAGAATTCCCCATTGCTGCCCATCTTGATGGCATCAGAGTCTCTTCCTGCTCCAGGGTCTGCTGAGTCTTGTTCTGACATCTTTGATCCGTGTTCCAAAAAACCTCCAAGGGGGAAAAAGAAACTCTTCCCTCTTCTGGACCGGGCAAATATCGCCTTCTGAAACGGTGCTACTAAGGCTCTGAAAAGGCAAGACATTGTTTTTTTAAAGAATTATAATAGTGTTAGGATATGATGAAATGTGCAGGACTCTGGCTAGTAAACAGGTCTTGCCCCAGAAAGAAAGGCAGGTGAATGCCAAGGCTCAAAGAGAAGCTAGAGATTCGGGGAGGATCCTTCACCTGAGAGCCACTGACCAAAGTCCTTCCCTTGCTTGAGAGTCAGAAGATGTCTCACTCATCCCCCCCCACAGGTCCATTGGTCCCCCTAAAATTCATTCCCTCTCTTGGCCTTCTCTTGAGGCCTGATCCGTTCTTCATCCAAGCCCCCAGCCACACACCCTCTCAGTGACATCTTCTGCTACTGCCTTAAGCATCTCTAACAATAAATGTCCTTAAGTTTCGTTTGAATTAAGGCCAGCGGTCATTTAAAGAGCACTTTCTTGATTAACCATCTGATTTGTAAAGGTCAATGTATTATTCAACTTAATTTACATGTGCATAGAAGCCAGAAATTCTGATGAGCACATTCATTTCTCTTTACCGTAGAAAGACTCTGTTTTACGGAAAATAAAAACAAACGAACAAGTAACATTTCTCCCCGATTTTCTCAGGTATACTGCCTCAGCAGATGGAGGCTCCATTCCTAATTCTCATAGCCAGGAGCTGCCTCACTGGAACAGAGCAAAAGTTCTTCCAGGGCAGCATCCTGTTTCGGAGGAGGACCAGACATTCTGTGCCCCTCAACTTCTCTATTGAGCCTGTTCAGGTTTTTTACCACCTCTTTTTCATTCACTTTTATTTACCCCCTCCCCATTCATTCATTCATTCATTCATTCTCAGCCTTCTCCTCCTCCTCAAACGGACTTGCTCTCCAGCTGCCTCTTTCTGCAGGCCTGCATCACAGGGATAGCCCAAGATTTTTTGCTGCATTTTGCCAAAAATCCCGCAAGTGACCATTTACTACCCCTCCCCCAAAGCATTAAAAAGTGAATAACATATAAATAACTAAGAATCTGCTCCCCTTTCAGGGATCCCCAAATCAGCTGCCTCATGGGAGGGCCTGCCTTGGTGGGGCACCTCCTATCCCACCACCCACCTTTGTTTGCTTTTGTCAGTCCCTCCAATCCTGCAGAGAATCAAGAAAATGTCTCAAGCACGCCCAGAATTGCATCAGGGGACCCACATTTGCTATGGGGGGGGGCGATGCGGGGAGCAATGTCATTATTATTATTTTTATACCCCACCTTTTTTCCTGCAAGGAACCCAAGGCGGCTTACATAATCCTCCTCCTCGTCTCTGTTTTATCCTCACAACAACCCTGTGAGGTAGGTGAGGCTGAGAGTCAGTGACTGGCCCAAAGTCACCCAGTGGGTTTCATGGCTGAGCGGGGACTAGGATTAATAAGAGGATGGTTTAGTTCAGGGGTCCTCAACCAGGGGGGGGGATTTCCCCCAGGGGGGAATTTTAGGGTTTCAAGGGTGGAATTGGGACCACAGACTCAAACTGTTGGAATACTGATCTTTCTACAAATCACAATTCTACAGATTGTACATAATCTACAGGACATCACACTTTATTGTATGGCACAGATTAAGTCAGACAATCTTGGAAAGGGGGGAATGACATTCTGAAAATATGGGGGAAAGGGTGCATGGGGCAAAAAAGGTTGAGAACCACCGGTTTAGTCAATGTAAAGTAGTTCATTCAGCATTGCAGTTTACCCCAAAATCTCCCCCCCCCCCCAATTTGCCAGATCAAATGGGCCACCTGGTCTGCAGAACGGAGGAAAGAAGGGAACTCCTTGATATTGTGCTGCAGAATCCCAAGTGGATCTGCCGAGAACTCAGATGCCCCTCTCACGCGCTGGGGGTTTAATGTGGGCATCTCCCCCACCACAGGGGCCTCCCCACCTCCTCCTCCCTCCCCTGCAGCCCGGGGACTCCCTTTCACCCAAATGCACCAGGCGGGAATTGGGGGGGGGTCTCACCTGACCCCACAAAGGAGGCACCGACGCAGAACTAGGAGAAAGCTACACGCCCTCCTTCCTCTGGAGGGAGAAGGCGGGACAAGAAGGGCCCTTGGGGGCATTTCCTGTGGAGGACAGCCCCCCTTCTTTCCGAAATTGACCTTCCTCTCTAGGAATATCCGCCTTTGGTCCCTTTAACCCTCAGGCGGACGAGCAGCAGGAGCCTTTCTCCGCATCTCTCCAAGCAGGACCGCGCAAAGAGCTTGCATCCCCCCCCCCCCCGCCCGGCTTTTGGCTTCCGCTCCGGTGCTGCTGGCAGCATTTTCTCTTCTGGACATTGTTCTCTTGCTGCATGAATCTGTTCAGCCAGAGTTTGTTTTGTTTTTGGGTTGTAAAAGTTTGTTCTCTGTCTAGAGGCTGTTCTATTGCCAGGAGGCTCCGAAGGTCGCAGGAGCTTCAACAAGGCAGCCCAGGACAGAGAAACCTTGAGGGATTTGTGCAGAAAGCTACAGCCCCGTCCTCTATGCGTCTGCTCAGAAGGAAGGCCTTTCAGTTCCATGGGGCTTCCTCTGTAGTAAATGGGCAGAGCAGCCTTCCCCAAGGCTGACCCCGTCACAGCTGGAGCCCTCTTGGAGCCAATGTGGTTGAAGGCAGAGCCTGACGGGTCCCTTTTCACTCTGGGGCTAAAAGGCCTGATCCGAACCGGTGCTTGCAGTTACTGGCCTAAAAACAACCTTGAATTGCTGGTTCCTTGCTGTCTCTGAGTGAAATGCTTTTAACTACTAAAACAAAAGGACTTGTTAACTAGCAGGCCTTTCCTTCTGTCTAGAAAAGGTATAAATATTTAAGACCTGATGGGGTCAGGGAGATATAGGAACTTACGCTCAGCCTTGGCTTGTGATAGAGACCTTTTAAAATTTTAAGTTTGCTGATAGCTAAGTTTTTAGGACTTTCTGAGAGGAAGCTTTCTTTCTTTTTTTAAAGCCTAATTCAAGAGGGATGGTGGTTGCTGGGTGCAGAGGGTAGACTGTGGTCCACATGTAGCCCATGGGAATGTAACCCCCGTGGGGAAATCACCCCAAATTAACTCTTGAACTGTGGTAACAGTTGTGTGGCTACTGATGTAATATTTCCAATGGATTTCTTCAGACATGCTGTCAATGAGTACCAGCAAGAGTGTTCCTGGTCAGCTTCAATGTCCACATTACAATATTATGGGCTGGAGATTCCTGGTTCACATCTTTGCCTCGGCTGTGAGCTCTTTTGCTGGCCTTATGGGGAGGCAGCTTCTGTGCTCTGTATTGTGAGCAGTGCTACTGTTTTAGTGTTAGGGTTAAATATTTTTCTATTGCTGTTATTGGGATTTGTATTTTTACCTTTTAAAATTGTTTTATGGCTTTAGTGTCAACCACCTGAAAGGACGTTCTGCCCTGAAAGGCAATATAGAAATACTGTGACTGCCATAGAAAAATATATACCTGAAGTTATGCTTCCGAGCCCGATTCAAGGTGCTGGTCGTAACCTTTAAGGCCCTACATGGCTTGGGACCACAATACTTGACAGAACGCCTCCCAACCACAATCTACCTGGACACTACGGTCAACATCTGGGTCATCCTCTGATGGCCACCTCCAAGGGGTACCAGAGAGGAGGGCCTTCTCTGTGGTACCCCCCAACTCTGGAACAAGCTCCCTCCTGAGGCCCGCCTAGCGCCAACTCTACAGTCCTTTCAGCGCAAGGTTAAGACTGCCCTCTATGCCAAGGCTTTTAAGAACTCTAAATAGTGCATGGTGTGGTGGTTATCTTTATATTGTATTGTGTGTTTTTATTGATTGTAGTAAACCGCCCAGAGAGCTTCAGCTATTGGGCGATATATAAATAAAATCCATCCATCATCATCATCATCATCATCATCATCATCATCACCACCATCACAAAGTGAAAGGCTTTTAGTGTCCCGGTTGTGGACCCGCCTGCTTGCTGGCATCCGCCCTGCCTTGCTCTCTCCCTCTGTAGAACAAGAGTACAGGGCAAGAGGAAGCAGCTGCTCCCTCCCTCTGCTCTTGTGGCTGCTCCACCTTTGGAGGTTTCTGATCATGGGAGCTTTGTAATCAGGTTTAACAGAAGGTGAAGTTCTGCAAATAAATTTCCTTTGCATTCCTGCACACAATGAAACAAGCAGACCCGTTCTGTCTCTCATGGCCATAGACAGACAAGAGCGCCCCACAGCCCCAGAGGCTGAGGGTTTGCTCTGCACCCACAAGGTCCCAGTTCGATCTCCAGCATCTCCACTTAAGGAAGGATCTCAGACAGCAGGGCTGGAAGACAATGGAAGATGTCTAGGACTCCTGTTCCCATCAGCACCAGCCAGCATGACCAAGTCAGGGATAATGGGAGTGGTCATCCAACAACATCTGGAGGGCCATGGATCCCCCCCCCCCCGGTCTGGCAGATCAATAGCATTGTAGGTTCAATTGTACTTGCCTGACTGCTGGTGATAGCATTGCTATAGTTAATGGGAAGGTTTCCCCCCCCTAACGAACCCACAAAAGGTCTGGATTCAAATTCAGGCAGGGTAAGGCAGGTTGCAGCTCTGAGCACATTTACAAAGAGTAAGACTCCAATCCTACATACACTTACCTGGGAGAAAATCTCATTGAATTCAGTGCGACTTACTTCTGAGTAAACGTTTAGGATTACACAGTAGATCTGATGTAATCCTGAACATGTTTCCCCATCCACAGATCTCTCTGGACTGTACCCCCAATTTATTATTTATTATTATAGATATCATAGAGTTGGAAGGAGCCTACAAGGCTATCGAGTCCAACCCCTTGCTCAGTGCAGGAAACTAGAGGAGGGGTCTCCCATCCAAGTAATAACCAGGCCTGACCCTGCTTAGCTTTCCACACTCTGACAAGCTGAGCCAGCGTAAGCCACAGGCCTGTATGTATATTTATACCCCGCCTTTTTCTCTACCCCACATAATTTCTGTGCCATCTCAGCTACCTTTCCCAACCCCACAAGTCTCTACAGCAGTGTCCAGGGCTGGGCCCAAGACATTTTGCTGACAAACAGAGCAGCCAATGGCACTCCCACCCCTCAAGGTCCAGAGTAATATTCAAAGCTAGTCAAGTGATTTGGCCCCTGAGGCAGAAAATCCTACAAGCACCTCTCCCCTTCCCTGACAGTGAAAATACAATAATAATTAATGTGGAGAAAAAGAGCCTCTGAGGGTTCCTACACACACGCACACACGCAGGCCTTCTCATGTGTAAATCAAGTAAGGCCAGTTGGGGGGGCTGGGAGGAGGCGAAAGGTACATAAAGCATAGGATGGGGCATGGCGCCTGAAAGGCGGAGACCCGGCTTTTAAATGTAAATGTAGTTCAGACCCAGTAAGTCAGGAGTCCCCTTCCCCCTGCCTGACCAGGTGAAGTGCATCGTGATTGGCTCAGAAGCAGAAAAGCTACAGGAAGGAGGGGGGGAGGGGGAAAGAGCTTTTTCCCAAAGTGTGGGTTTTGTCTTTGTCTGTCTTCGAATCGCATGGCTACCCGGCTGCTGGGCAATGGCGGTAAGCCAAGGACCCCAAGTAGCTCCTGGTGAAATTAGCTGAATGGGGGCTCTGGTAAAGGCAGGCCCTGTGGAGGGCTACCATCTCAGACCTTTGGGTAGATGGAATAGTTCCCCCCGGGTGGCAGGGCTGTGCTGGATCTAACCCTGGAAGGAAGAGGACTGACCCCCAGGTAACAGAGTTATGTGCCTGGGAGATAGAATCAGGTTTTATTATTTTGCAGCTTTACTGTGTGCCAAAGCGTCTCTCTCTCTCTCTTTTGTGCTTCTCTCATTTCCCACCTTTTGTTGTAAAATGCTACCAGAATAAACCTTGTCTTGGTTTTACCCCACATGGGTGTTGTAGTTGCTCTGTGGCTTCAGTATCTAAATCCAGGTTACAGAATTAAAGGCGAGTCCCTGAACAGAGATTCAAGTAGGGTTGCAAGGAGCAGAGGCTTGGCAATCTGATACCTTGAGATCTCTGGGGGTCTTGGTTCCTTTGGGGTAGGTAAGGGTGGGGTGGTGGCGGGCCAGCCAGCCCCCCCTTCCTCCACAATTAATAAATTAAATAATGAATAATTTGCTGCCTTTTCATGAGGTCCCAAATCAGCTGTCCGATGAAAAAGCGTCAGATGTAAACAAGTATAATCCTAGCTGGGGGCTGGGAAAGGCAAAATGTACATAGTTCCTCTTGATGGCCCCTGACTCCTCAGAGTCTGTGCCACAGCTATTCGCATGCAAATGCTGCAAAGAGCCACCCCTCCCCTGCCTAAGCCAGATGAAGTTCATCCTGATTGGCTAAAGACACCTGGGCTACTGAAAGGAGGGGGGGGAGAATCTATACTGCCTGCTGTGGCATTTGGTTTTGGTTGTTGGGGTCTGCACGCTTTCGCGCGGGGGGGGGGGGCTTTTGCTGAGGCAAGCCCTGAAGAAGACAAAAACCCCAGGTAAAGGAGTAAGGGCCTGGGTAGTGATATAGTAAAGGAACTAGCTATGTTTTTTTTATAGCTCTACTGTATAGTATACCAAAGTGTCTCCCCACCTTTTCTCCTTCCCTCATTTCCCACCTTTTGTTGTAATCTGTTTACCTTAAATAAACTTTCCTGGTTTTACCCCACACGTGAGTGTGTGGTTCTTCTGTGGTTCAGTGCTAAATCCAGTGTATAGACAAGGGCAAGGCCCTGAGAGAATCAGTGTCAAGGTGGCAGAGCTAAGCCTGGCAGTTTTGCACCTTTGATCTCTGGTCTTCAGTAAAGGACCGGTTGGCAGCCCTTTCACACTCAGGCTCTGAAGCCAGTGTGTTTCTTTAAAGGACCCCATCTCCTCAGGACACCCCTATTTGTGAAAAGCGATAATGGACAGGGGAGAGGTGGGCATTTGATTTCAGGAAAAAACAGGCAGAAAGATTAAAGGGAGGCAGCAGGAGAGGAAGCCCTTGTGGGCAAAGAGCCAGCTAGTCCAGGGGAACCAGATGCAACAGCAGATCATCGGGGCTCCTGTATCTTTATTTCAGAAAGTGCCATTTTTCTCCAGTTACATAAACAGCAACATCTTTCTAAATACAGTAATACCTTGGATTGCAAGTAACTTGGTTTGAGAGCGTTTTGCAAGACAAGCAAATTTTTAAATATTTATATATATATATATATTTACTTGATATACAAGCGACGTCTTGCAATACAAGTACTGTAGTATGGCTTAAATTAAAAATCTCTGTACACATTTTTTTGGGGGGATTTCGTTTTTATATACCGTAAGAGTGTTTTGGATTACAAGCACGTTTCCGGAACGAATTATGCTCTCAATCCAAGGCATAACTATATCCTTCTGTACAATGGACTCCTGTCCACGAAAGGGTATTATGCCACAATAAATTTGTGAGTCATTAAGGTGCCACGATGCCTTGTGCCTTTTGAACACAAAAGAGCAAGAAGCCCTGATCTTCCTCCCTCATCTATTCAACTTTCTCTATTTTGGTGCCAACCTCTGATGTCAAGGAGGACTATGCACCCACCAGAAACTGGCCACATGGATCATGCAAATAGGCGGAGCACTCCAGAAGGATGATTGCAGGGCCAAGGACCTCCAGACACACCCCAGCAAGCCAGCAAGTCCTACACTCATAAATCACCTTGCCCCAGTTTCACACATTGCTGCTCACACACATGGAGGATGGTGCTGGAGCTTTCTTCCCCAAGCCCCTTAAGGTTTCTGTGCCCTGGGCCGATGTGTTGCAGATCCCGTGACCTTTGGAGCCTCCTGGCAAGAACAGCCTCAAACAGAGTTTTACAACCAAGAACAAAACACAGGCTGGCTGAACAGATTCATGCAGGAACAAGAGAACAATGTCCAGAAGAGAAAAGAGAAATCGCTGCCAGCAGCACTGGAGGGGAAGCCAGAAGCCAACGTGATGCCATGCAAGATGTCTCCATGGTCCTGCTTGGAGAGCTGCAGAGAAAGGCTCCTGCTACTTGGCCTCCTGAGGGTTAAAGGGACAAAGCAGGAGATTCCTAGAGAGGAAGGGGATTTCGGGAGGAAGGGGGCGTGTCCTCCACACGCCTTCTCCCTTCAGAGGAAGGCGGACTTGGAGCTGCATTGGAGCTTCCTTTGGGGGATCAGGTGAGACCCCCCCCCAATCCCCGCCTGGTGCATTTGGGGAAGGGGAGTCCCTGGGCTGCAGGGGAGGCAGGAGGCGGTGGGGAGATGCACACATTCAACCCCCAGCGTGCCGGAGGGGGATGTGATTTGGCCTCACGGAGGGGAGCTGCGCCCTCCTCCCATTTTTCCCCATTGGGAGCTGACCTGTGCGGCTGATCCAGTTGGGATCCCCCCCCCCACAACATAGAGTAGCTCCTTTCTTTCCTCCGTTCAGCCGACCAAGGGGCCCCTTTGATTTATCCAATGGCGGGGAGACTTGGAGTTGAACTGCAACGCCGATTAAACTGCTCTACATTGACTAAAATCATTCCCCCATTAATCGGGCACTGCTCCCCGTCCGCAAATGTGGGTGCCCCGATGCACTTCTGCACGTGGCTGAGGCGCTCCCCTCGTTCTCTGCTGGATTCGCCGGACCGACCAAAGCAAACAAAGCTGGACAGAGGAAAACGAGGTGCCCCACCAAGCCCGGCCCTCCCATGAGGCAGCTGATTTGGGGACCCCAGAAGTGGGAGGAAATTCTTAGTTAGTTAAATGAGTATTATTCACTATTTACTGCTGGGGGGGGGCGTGCAGAGGAGAGAGGCGCTTGTGGTATTTTTTGCTAAAGGCAGCAAAAGTTCTATGGCCACCCCTGTGATGCAGGCCAGCAGAGAGAGGCAGCTGGAGGGGAGACTGATAATAAACCAATAAATAAATGGGGGGGGGGGAATAAAAGAGAATGAAAAGACGGTGTTAAAAATTCTGAACAGGAAAAAAGTAAACCTCAACAGAGCACAAGCGGTGAACACCAGTTTCTGTTAGGCACAAATTTGTGGGCTCCTTGGAAGCAGGGCACTTTTGTGAGGACTTTTGCTTTGTTCCAGAGAGGCAGCTCCTACCTATGAGAGTTGGGAATGGAGCCTCCATCTGATGAGGCAGTATACCTCAGAAAATCAGGGGAATATATTATTTGTCTTTTCAGTTATTTAATGCAAAGCAAAATCTGCCTAAAGTAAACAAAATGTATGTGTTTATCAGAATTTCTAGTTTCTACGCATATGTGAATTTTGTTGATTAATACATTGACCTTTAAAAATCAGATGACTAATCAACAAAGATTTCTTTACATGACTGACCGCCTTAATTTAAACCGATTTTAAGGTAGTTGGATATAGGAGAGGCTTAAGGAGAAGATGGCAGCAGCAGAGGGTGCCATGGATAGGGGATGTGGGTGGAGGCTTGGATGGAGAATGGATCAGGCCATAATGGAAGGCCGAGGGAGGGAATTTACTTTTAGGGGGACGAATGGACCTGTGTGGGGGATTGAGACATCTTCTGACTCTCAAGCAAGGGAAGGACTTTGCTCAGTGGCTCTGAGGTGAAGGATCCTCCTCGAGTCTCTAGTTTCTCTTTGAGTCTTGACATTCACTTGCCTGTCTTTCCAGGACAAGACCTGCTTGTCCACAAGGCATCTAGATCGCCTTGTCCAAGCGAGCTGTCAAATCCGGGACACATTTGCATTTTTGTCTCAATGGTCTTCCCCCAAGCAGTCTCAAAGAGCTGCCAAAATACCCTCACGCACCCGTGAGGCGTCATGAGCCAAGTGGCGCCAAGAACCTCTGCAACCCCTGCTGAGCAGAACCAGTTCGTCCTGCCACCAAAGGGAGAGTAGGAGTGAGAGGAGAGGGCGACGGAGGGTGTAAAAGAACAACCCGGGCTCCGTTGAGCTTATTGGGAACAAGGTGCAAGGTTGCACAGAACGGGTCATCAGCTCAGGCCAACGCGGGAAGCTCTACCCCCAAGAGGGCTGCTTGGGTACTTTGCTGTAAGTCCGGTTAAATTGCTAGAAATAAGCTAGGTAGATTCTGTTATGTTAGATAAGACTAGGTGTAGGTTCTTTGTTGCTTTATAGATTCTGGCTGTGCTTTTGCTAGCCTCATTTCCTTCTTTGTGGATTGCATTTCTCACCTGGATTGATTTATTTACTATAAACTCTTCTTATCTCCCTGACCTGATTCGGTCCATTACTGCGTTCTGACTTAGTGCTTAATCAAGTGTGTTAGACCTGATTTAACCCAGGGAGCACGAAAGGGAGTTTTTGAGCTTTCTGATTAACCGCTTAACTCCTGGTTTTCGCGGAAAAGGACTGGCAGCGGTCCTTCACAATCTCCATTTTCACCTGGAGCTCTTGCCGTAACTTCTCATGAATTGTATATCATAGCCTGTTTTTGAATTTTGTGTTGTTGGATCCATAGAATCATAGAAGTAGTGTTGGAAGGGGCCTACAAGGGCATCGAGTCCAACCCCCTGCTCAATGCAGGAATCCGAGTCAAAGCATCCTTGACAGATGGCTGTCCAGCTGCACCTTGAATGCCTCCAGAGTGGGAGAGCCCACCACCTCCCTTGGTAATTGGTTCCACTGTCTTATTGCTCTAACAGTCAGGAATTTTTTCCTGATGTTTAGGTGGAATCTGGGTTCCTGTAAATTGAGCCCATTATTCTGTGTCCTGCAAACTGGGATGATCGAGAAGAGATCCTGGCCCTCCTCTGTGTGACAACCCTTCAAGTACTGGAAGAATGCTATCATATCTCCCCTCAGTCTCCTCTTCTGAAGGCTAAACATGCCCAGTTCTTTCAGTCTCTCCTCATAGGGCCTTGTTTCCAGTCCCTTAGTTTGTCTACATCCTTCTTAAAGTGTGGTGCCCACTTCCCGCAATTTGTAAGTTATACTTCTATTAATGCAGTCCAAAATAGCATTTGCCTTCTTTGCAGCCACATCGCATTCTGTAACTGTGCATTTGGTTTCCTTTCCCTAGGTGCAGCACTTGGCATTTATCCCTATTAAATTTCATTCTGTTGTTTTCCGCCCAGCGATCCAGCCTATCGAGATCACTTTGAATTTTGTTTCTGTCTTCCAGAGTACAGTAATACCTTGGATTGCAAGTAACTTGGTCTGAGAGTGTTTTGCAAGACAAGCAAATTTTTTAAAAATTTTGTGACTTGATAAATGAGCAAGGTCTTGCAAGACAAGTTGTAGGGATGTAACCGCTCGCCTCGAGCGGGCGGAGCGGGCCGAAATCGGCCCTGCTCATGCTCGCCAGAGACTCGCTTTGATATAAGAGTGTTTTGGATTGCAAGCACGGTTCCGGAACGAATTATGCTTGCAATCCAAGGTATTACTGTATTAGCTGTTCCACCCATCTTTGTGTCGTCTGCAAATTTGATCAGCATTCCCTGCAGCTCCTCATCCAAGTCATTAATAAAAATGTTGAAGAGCACTGGGCCCAGGACCGAGCCCTGCGGTATCCTGCTCGTTACCTCTCCCCAGTTTGAGAAGGAACCAGCACTTGATAAGCACTCTTTGAGTTCGATTCTGGAGCCAATTGTGGATCCACCTGATAGTTGTTCCATCCAGTCTACTTTTAGCTAGCTTGCTAATCAGGATATCATGAGGCACTTTGTCGAAAACTTCGCTGAAGTCCAGATATATTATGTGCACACCATTCCCACAGTCCACAAGGGAGGTTACCCGATCAAAAAATGAGATCAGATTAGTCTGGCAGGATTTGTTCTTGACAAATCCATGCTGGATTTCTAGTAATCACTGCATTGTTTTCAAGGTGCTTGCAGACTGACTTCTTTATAATCTGCTCCAAAATTTTCCCAGGGATTGATGTCAGACTGACTGGTCTGTAGTTCCCAGTTTCCTCCTTGCCCTTTTTGAAGATAGGAACATTTGCCCTCCTCCAGTCCTCTGGCATTTCGCCTGTTGTAATGGGAGTTGCAGAAGATGGCGGTGAGTGCAGTGATGCACAACAGTCCTGCCTCAATGCTCTGTATTATGCTCTGTATTATACTATACTCTGTATTTTGCTTTGTAATAGTAAGGCATGGCCTTGCTTGAATTGCTAGCATGTGAGCTGGCTGCTAGTCAGGAGTTGTCAGCTGACAGGCATGTGGCCTGGCTACGCAATGACACTGCACAAAAACACAGCTGTAATTGTTTGAGTGCACGGTCTGCTGCTCACGTAGCTGCCTGCTCTTATGATATATTGCTGTGGGTAGCTGTGAACAGTGTGGGTTGTTTGTGTAGTGGTGGATGAGTGTGGCATTGTGCAGTTTCTGGTGGTGTGCGGGAGTCGAAAGGAGCAGAGGAAGCTGCTCAGAAAATACTGCTGAAGCCCCGACGCTGGAAGCTGATACCAAGGCGGAGAGCTGCTGGAACTTGCATTCGGGTTGGTTGGAAATATTACAAAGACTGTGTAGCTAAGGGGTGGGATTTCCACCAGGGAACTTGGGGGAAGGCATCGCATTGTTGCATTTCATGCTCAGCTTTGCAATAAAGATGTTTGGCTTTAACCTCCTGGAGGAGTATTTATGGTATGAAAATTATTCAAAGAACCTTTGCCAATCCTTTTTGAGGAACCTGTGGCAAAACACCTGTCCTCCATGATTTCTCAAAGATAATAGACAGGGGTTCTGAGAGTTCTTCTGCCAGTTCCTTTATTACTCTAGGACAGTGATGGCGAACCTATGGCACACGTGCCACAGCTGGCACGCAGGGACCTCTCTGTGGGCACTCGAGTCATTGGTCACCAGATCGCGAAAAGATCGTCCCCTTCTGCATTCAGCGTCGGGTTTCCATAGTAACTCCTCTCCACTCATTCCTCGCTGGCCTCCACAGGCAGGCACACTCCAACATCTCCACCCACAGAAGCGGACTGCGCAGGCACCCAGCCCTCCTCCTAACTGAACAAACAGCTCAGAAGCACAGCGCGTGCGCACCCGAATCTTTGCGCACCTGGTGAAGAGCCATGCCCTGAGACAGAGCGGGGCGCGATTAGCTAGTGCCCCCTCCTTCCTGCCAAATTTAAGGCACTTTGAAATAAATAAGTTGGTTTTGTGTTGCACTTTGGGCACTCAGGCTCAAAAAGGTTCGCCATCACTGCTCTAGGATGCAGTTCGTCAGGCCCTGGAGATTTAAACTCGTTCAAAGTAATCAGGTGTTCCTTCACCATTTGCCTATCAGTCTCAAGCTGCAATCCTGCCCCTTCAGTCTGCACTTCAGGTTTGCCAGCGGGGACATAAACTCTCTTTTGGGAGAAGACCGAGCCAAAGTAGGAATTGAACACTTTCGCCTTTTCTTTGTCTTCTGTTATCAATTTGCCATCCTCATTGTGTAGTCGAACCACCATTTCTTTCCTCAGTCTTTTACTATGCATATATCTCTTCCCTTGTAGCCTGGCCTTCCTTCTACTTCCTGTGTGTGTCCTTTTTTGTTGCCCTCTGCCTTTTTTCCTTGTGGGAATTGTTTGCAATTGTGCCTTTAGAATTTCCGTTTTTAAAAACTCCCACCCATCTTGGACTTCTTTTCTCATTAGAGTTGCTTGCCATGGGATCTTACTTATTGTTCTGAGTGTATTAAAATTGGCTTTCCTAAAATCCAGGGTACGTGTTAGGCTACACTCAGCTTTTGCTTCCTTTAGAGTCAAGAACACAAGTTCTTGATTCAATAACATGGTCACTTCCCCCCAGAGTTCCTGAAACGGCCACTTTATCCACTAAGTCATCTCTGTTGGTTAGAATCAGGTCAAGGATAGCCAATCCTCTAGTTCCTTCCTCCACTTTCTGTAGGAGGAAGTTATCAGCAACACAACTCAGGAATTTCTTGGAGGGGCCATGTTTGGCAGAATATGTCTCCCAACAGGTATCAGGGAAATTGAAGTCTGCCATCACTACTACATCATGCCTCCTTGAAACAAAGGCAATTTGCTTCTCAAAAGTTTCATCCTTGTCTTCTCCTTGATTGGGTGGTCATAAGTAGACTCCAACCACCACGTTCGTTTTATTCTTTGCCCCATTTATTTTAATCCAGATGCTCTCAATGGGGCTGCCAAGCTCCTCTTCCTGTATCTCTGTGCAGAGATACGTATTTTTAACATACAGCGCAACTCCACCTCCCTTTCTGTGGCTTCTGTTCCTTTTGAACAAGTTATAAACTTCAATTGCTGTATTCCAGCCATGGGAGTCATCCCACCAAGTTTCTGTTATACCTATCAAGTCGTATTTGCCCTCATGTATTAAGAGTTCAAGTTTGTTCTGTTTGTTGCCCATACTCTGGGCATTAGTATAGAGACATCGAAGACTCTGTGCTTTATAGTCCGAATTTCTTCTTACCTTTTGTAGTAGACTATCATTGGGCACTGCTAGAGCTGTTCTCTCTGTTGTGGCACAGAGGCCTTCTTCCATTGTTACCCCTGAGTTTATGTCTCCCTCCCCTGTTGGATTCAGTTTAAAGCCCTGCTGATGAAGTTCCTCATGCTGTGGCCAAACACATACTTCCCCGTCATTGTGAGGTGCAAGCCATCCTTTGCCAGCAGTCCATCTTCAAGGAAATGTAGCTCGTGGTCCCAGAATCCAAATCTCTCACGTCGGCACCACCTTCATAGCCAGTCATTCACTTGGAGCATTTTTCTTTCCCTTTCTATTCCTCTTCCAAGTACTGGAAGGATGGATGAGAAAACTATCTGGGCCCCAAAGTTCTTGAGTTCCCTTCCCAACTCTTCAATGTCTGGCTGATTTCTTCGTAACTCCACTTGGCAGCATCATTTGTACCCACGTGGATGAGAACGGATATGTGTCGGTGGGCTTTATGAGCCTTGGCAGCTGTTCCGTCACATCTTTAATCCGTGCCCTGGGGAGACAGCACACCTGTTGAGCCCATGGGTCTTCACGGCATACTTTGGCTTCAATCTCCTGCAGGAGGGAGTCTCCCACAACTAGTACTCTTCTCTTTCTCTTGCTGTAGGCCTTGGTTTGATTGCCTCCACTTGCCTCTTGCTCGCTGTCACGTTGGGTGCCCGGTAATTCATCCTCTGCAGACTGTCCTCCGGTCTCGTCCTCAAGTACCTGAAAGCGGTTTTATAGCTCCACTGCTTCTACAGGCACAGAATGTCTTCTAGTTCTTCTGCTCCTAACAGTCACCCTTTTCCAAGGATGTCCCCCTACATTATTTCCCCTTGCTTCAGCATTCTCCAATTTCCTGTACTTCGCTTTGCTGTAGTAGTTCCACCATTCTGTCTAAGAACTCTTCAATTTCTCTTATACTCCTGAGGGTTGACACTTGCTGTTCCAGTCCTGACCTTTTCTTTCACTTGCGTGACCAGCTTGCAATTGTTGCACGTGTAGGTCATGTTGATCTCAGGCAGGAAGCAAACATTGCACACACATTGCAGGTCACCACCACTGGAGTCTTTTCCATCCATAGTTCTCTATTCCCTTTATGTTTCTGCTTTTCTTTTTGTACTGGAATGGCCGGTGCCTTGTCCTGCCTTCCCCCCCTTTTACAGAACTTTACACCCATTTCAGTAGTGGGGGGTTTGTTTTTGTAAGATACTCCGTTTAGAGCCCAGTACTGAACTATCTACCCAATATCTGTCTTTTCAAAGTTCCTAGATGTAAACGGTATGTTTGTAACAGAGACCTGTATGAAATTGTAGCTTGGATTGATTTTACTGCGTTTCATTGGTGTTAGCCTGTCCCCTTAGTCTAGCTTCACCCAGTATTTTACTGATCCCCAGTTTTACCTGTGGTTGTCCAATACTTCTCCCTGGAGGCTGTTCAGAGGAGGGGGGTTGTTTTGGGAGCGGGGGATGATGTCATCATAGCCAGAAACTGGACAGCAGCAGTTTAGAAGGGTTTGGAGGCCTAGTCAGTGTGTGGAATGGCAAGGCCAGTGTGAGCTGCCATTTTGCATATCCAACCCTCACTCGGGGGTTGTCGTGTCACAAGATGTGGCTGTGTATTTCACAGCAAGAGAATGAACCCTGCTGGATGTGAACCAAAGAACCTTGTACAGGGAGGTCATGCTGCAGAATTACGGGAAGGTGGCCTCGTTAGGTAATTTATTTATATTATTATTATTGTTATTGTTATATCCCACCTTTTTTCCTGCAAGGAACCCAAGGTGGCTTAGAGAATATCCTCCTCCTCTATAGCAAGCTTCACAGCCAAGTGGGGACTAGAACCCAGATCTGCTGAATCCCAGTCCATCACTCTAACCACTACACCACACTGGCTCTGTGAAGCCATCATGTTTCATTTTTAGCAGCTTCACCAATTTCCTTGGTGCCCAGAATCCCTTCAGCCTTTGGTAAGCAGATTTTATAATATACAAGGTTTGCAATCATCCATCCACACAGACCTAAGCAAAAATAGCATTGCAAACATATATATATATATATATAGAGAGAGAGAGAGAGAGAGAGAGAGAGAGACAGTCTTTATCTGGCCAAAGGGCTTCATTTTTGGTGCATCTTTGGTGCTTCATTTTGCAACACTGAGTTATCAGAGCTTTGTACATTCTGAGGTTTAACTGTTCTACAATAATACTACATGGGATTTACCTAAATACAAGGGTGACCCTGTCAATATATACAACACCCTGATTTCTCAGGAGGAAGGGTGGAATGAAAAAGAAGTAAAGAAATTTTCATTTAATAACATTGAATCGGATCTTACATTCAGACAATAGCATACATTTTTTACTAATCTAAGGAAATTTTTGGACTTGTTTGTTAATTAAGATGTATTCTGACACAACTTTTCACTGTCACACTTGCATTAAGTACAGCAAACCACTGAGAACCACTTGCATTTGCACATTCTTGTGTGGCATGTTTTGCTCCGGAACATGGTCGATTCATGGGCAGGTGTAGGCCGCAATGCAGTAGAAGCACCATGTGGGGGTGCTTCTGGAGAATCTCTGTTTTCCTATTTCAAGAACAGCAAGTTCCTAGCCCTTAAGGTACAGCAGACATATTAGGCATTTCTACTCATACATATTAGTAAAATTCACTGGCTTCTTTTCACCTGCTTATCGAAGGCAAAAACTCTAACTTCAATTATATATTAGTCCTTACAAGCTGTTAGGTTAAAAATTAAATTTATGTCCAAAGTTTTTAACATCCTTATATATCACCCACATAGAATGAAATACAGATACAGTAATACCTTGGATTGCAAGCATAATTCGTTCCGGTCCGGAACCGTGCTTGTAATCCAAAACACTCTTATATCAAAGCGAGTCTCTGGCGGGCGTGAGCGGGGCCGATTTCGGCCCGCTCCGCCCACTCGAGGCGAGCGGTTACATCCCTACACTTGTCTTGCAAGACCTTGCTTGTTTATCAAGTCAAATTTTTTTTAAATTTTTTGCTTGTCTTGCAAAACGCTCTCAGACCAAGTTACTTGCAATCATTTCATTTTCATTTCATTTCTATACCGCCCCACAGCCGAAGCTCTCTGGGCGGTTCACAATAGTGTATCCAAGGTATTACTGTATAACAACCAGACATCATCTTATAAACTTCCTCTCTTAGTCATCATCCCCTAAAAGCCTTTCAAAATTGAACCTACCTTGATCAAGATTAGACCCCCCTTTGCTATAAATCTTTATAACATTTGTAAATAAGAAAGTCATTAACATTTATAAAAAAAATTTAACAATAATTTCTCTTACATTACACTCGTTATTGTTATTACAATAACAAACAAATCATACACATAACTGCTCTTTCATTAATTCATAACCTAGTTTTAACCCTTTCTATCGGCTCCAATATTCAACAACCATTTTTTCTTTAATTCATAACATGGATTTAACCATCTCATCAAGTTCCTGTATTCAACTCCCTTTATAGATATCAACTCTTCCATTTAAACCATATTAAACATTTCTAGTCATGTAAATAAGGAGATCATTAACATCTATAACCTTCTTTTAAAATTAACTTCTCTTACACTACAATTCAGCCATCACACAGATAAACAAATCATGCAGTTTCTTTAATTCATTGTTTCTTTAATTCATGACATATTGTTTCTTTAATTCATGACATAGATTTAACCCTTTCTATAAGATCCAGTATTTAACACCTTTGCCCCCCTTCCTTTAATTCATGTCATTGATTTAGCCATCTCATCAAATCCAGTATTCAGCTACAATTCATAGTCCTCCGCATATTCTTGCTCTATCAAAAATGATATTTTTCAATTTCAGTCTTAAAGTAAAAAAAACAAAACATATTCTCTCCTCTTGTCTCAATAAGCAACTTTTTCCAAAGATATCTCACCGTTTCATCTGCCTCCATTTCAATGCGGAAATATTGCTGGTGAACTTGATCTGCTATTTTCCTTCTAACCAAACCATCAGGTTCATTATGAGTCTCAATAAACAATTCCTTCACAAAGGATCTGACAGTTTCATCTGCCTTCATTTCAATGTGGAAATGTTGCTGATGAACTTGATCTGCTGTTTTCCCTCTTCTTCCTCCAGTATCTTCTTCCCGTCCAGGTACTGTGTTTAGTAATTCAATTTTTGGCTCTTCAAATATTTCAGCCTCATTGTGGATCTCTTCAAATGATTGTTTATGCCCCACTCCAGTTAAAATTTCAGCTTTTTGAGCTATCTTTACTTCAAACTCGACCATCTTCCTAACCAATCTTTTTTCAAAGGAGTCAAACTTGTCTAGTAACTGATCAAACAGCTTGTAAAACAAACCCCTTGGGGCCATTTTTATTGCTTTGTCTCCAACAGCCTGCAAATAACAACAGTCGTTCCCACGCTGTTCAGATTTATTTCGCAGCTTCTGCCTTGTACAGTTTCTCCAAGAATCTAAAAGTAAAAAGGATTAAAAGCCTTCTTTCTTTCAGTTTGCAAAGCATACTTATTTATATTCTCTTTGTGAGGCTTTCAGATAAATTTCTTGGATTCCAATATTTTTTTGAGAGCCAGAAAAAAGTTGAGACTCACCACAGGATAAAATCTACTTCTCTGTTGTTGAGAGAACTTCTATCAGTTGTTAAACAATTAACACCAGAAATCTTAAGAAATGGGCTTTCGGCAGACTTTGTATCTTGAAAAGCCTCCAATGCGTCTGTGAGAAGCTGGAAAAATCTGACCTCACCCCCCCCCCCCGCACGGCTGCAGCAACTCTCGTTATTCCAGCTAACCCGCTGAGAGCAACCCTTGAGGTGCAAATGATTTATCTCTGCATTGAGCAGGGGGTTGGACGCGATGGCCTTGTAGGCCCCTTCCAACTCTATGATCTTCCTTTTGATCCAGGGAGTATTTTGCCAACTGGAAGATCTCTCCCAGATCGACTTTCAAGATGTGTTGTTACTCCGCTAAAAAGTAGGTATCTTCAGTCCGCCATTTCCCCACCGGAAGTCCGAGAGGTGAGAGTTACTTTCTGATTGAAGCTCTTTCCACACTGCAAACATTTGTATGGCTTCTCCCCTGTGTGAGATCTTTGATGCCGAGTAAGACTGCTCTTCTAACTGAAGCTCTTTCCACACTCCAAGCATTTATTTGTTCGCCGTGATGCCTCTAACAATCATTTTGCAGATAAAATCTCTCAGATAAGAGCCAACTTAGACGCCCTCATTGTAGCAGAGGCAGACAATGGAGTGTCCAGTAACTCCGCAAGTAGGATTACACTGGATCAGTTTCAGTTGGTGAGTACCGAGGATGTGGACAAGCTGCTTGGTCGAATGAGGAGGACTACTTGCTCTCTCGATCCCTGTCCTTCCTGGTTGGTTGTCCAAGGAGGAGATGCAGTTGCATTGCAACTACAACGCATTATTAATGCATCTCTCCAGGAAGGGAATTTTCCATCATGTTTAAAAGAAGTGGTGGTACGGCCGCTTCTAAAAAAGCCTTCCCTGGATCCCTTGGACCTTAATAATTACAGACCAGTGTCAAATCTTCCATTTTTGGGCAAGGTGATCAAGAAAGCGGTTGCCTTCCAACTCCAAGCAGTTTTGGATGACACCGATTTTCTAGACCCATTTCAAACCGGCTTCAGAGTGGGATATGGAGTTGAGACTGCTATGGTCGCCTTAGTGGATGATCTGCACCTGAGTACTGACGGGGGAGTGTGCTTTTGGACCTCTCAGCGGCTTTCGATACCATCTACTATGGTATCCTTCTGGAACGCCTGAGGGGATTGGGAATCGGGGGCACTGTGCTTCAGTGGTTCCGGTCCTACCTCTCGGGTAGGTTCCAGATGGTGATGCTTGAGGATAGCTGCTCCTCCAAAACGGAGCTGCTATGTGGCGTGCCACAAGGTGCTATTCTTCCCCAATACCATTTAATATTTACATGAGACCACTGAGAGAGATCATCTGGAGGCATGGCACAGGGAGCTATCAGTATGCTGATGACACCCAAATATATTTCTCTGTGCCTCCAGTAACACCAGCTAAGGATGGTGTGTCTCCTCTGAATGATTGTTTGGAAGCGGTAATGGGCTGGATGAGGAAAAACAAACTGAAGCTGAATCCAGACAAGACGGAGGTGTTTGCGGTAAAAGGCTACAACCTGGGTCTGGAGGTGTGTCAACCAGTTCTGGATGGGGTTACACTCCCCCTGAAAGTGTGTTCGCAGCCTGGGGGTTCTTCTGGATCCGTCACTCCAAATGACAGCTCAGATGCAATGGCTAGGAGTGCCTATTATCAGTTTTGGCTGATTCACCAGCTGCACCCCTTCCTAGAATTGGAAGACCTAAAGACGCTGGTAACTTTGAGGCTTGACTTCTGCAATGCGCCGTACATAGGGCTACCTTTGTATCTAGTTCAGAAACCCCAACTGGTGCAAAATATGGCAGCCAGATTGGTCACCGGTACATCTAGAGGTGCCCATATTAAACCAGCTTTAAAAGCATTACACTGGCTACCAGTTAGTTTCCCGGCGAAGTATAAAGTGTTGGTTATTACCTTTAAAACCCTACATGGTTTGGGTCCGGGATACCTGCAGGATCGCCTTCTCCCATACAATCCACGCTGTGCACTTAGGTCCTCTGGAAGGAATTTACTCTAGTCAGCCAAGACCAGGCTGGCGAGTACTACCCAGAGGGCCTTCTCTTCTGCTGCTCCCAGACTATGGAATAGCATGCCGGGTCAACTGAATAATCTTTTGGCTTTTGAAAGGGCCATAAAGGCTGATCTCTTCTGGCAGGCCTACCCAGTATAACCTTAGGAAATTTAGGATATTTTTCTTAAGAATGCATTAATAATATTTACTATGTTTTAACCAGTTTATGTATTTCATATTTATTGTTGTTCCCTAACTCGATCCAAGATATTGTTGTTGTTGTTGTTGTTGTTGTTGTTGTTATTATTATTATTTACTTACTCCCCTGTGTGAGTTCTTTGATAAGAAGTGAGATGTGCGATCTGAATGAAGCTCTTTCCACACTCCAAGCATTTCTATCGCTTCTCCCCTGCGTGGGTTCTTTGGTGAGAAGTGAGAGTTGTCTTATGTCTGAAGCTCTTTCCGCACTCCAAACAATGATATGGTTTCTCCCCTGTGTGAGTTGTTGTATGTGAAGTCAGTTCAGAACTCTGGAAAAAAAACTTTCCACACTCTAGACATTTATACGGTTTCTCCCCTGTGTGAGTTCTTTGATGCAGAGTGAGATTACTCTTCTGACTGAAGCTCTTTCCACACTCCAAGCATTTATATGGCTTCTCCCTTTTGTGAGTTCTTTGATGAGAAGTGAGATGTGCATTCCGACTAAAGCTCTTTCCACACTCCAAGCATTCATAAGGTTTCTCCCCTGTGTGAGTGCTTTGATGAAAAGTGAGTTGATTCTTGTGAGCAAAGCTTTTTCCACACTCCAAACAATGATATGGTTTCTCCCCTGTATGAATTCTTGTATGTGAAGTCAGTTCAGAACTCCGGCAAAAACACTTTCCACATTCCATACATTTATACGGTTTCTCCCCTGTGTGAGTTCTTTGATGCAGAGTGAGAATTATCTTCTGATTGAAGCTCTTTTCACAGTCCAAACAATGATATGGTTTCTCCCCTGTGTGAGTTCTTTGATGCCGAGTGAGATTTATCTTCTGAATGAAGTTCTTTCCACACTCCAAACAATGATATGGTTTCTCCCCTGTGTGAGTTCTTTGATGCCGAGTGAGATTTATCTTCTGAAAAAAGTTCTTTCCACACTCCAAACAATGATATGGTTTCTCCCCTGTGTGAGTTCTTTGATGCCGAGTGAGATTTGTCTTCTGAATGAAGCTCTTCCCACACTCTAAACAATGATATGGTTTCTCCCCTGTGTGAGACAAGAATTTGGTAAAAGCCTGCGTTAACAATAGAACTTCAAATAGTTGAGCACCTTCCATTAATGATTTTGATGACAACTGAAAAGACTTACACGGGATGCAGTTCTTAGTGACGGCTTAACTGCCTCTGTTGACTGGCATTAAGTGACTGCTGGTGTGGTACAATGCATCTGATTGGGCACCAGGAGACCTGGGTTCAGCCTCAAGCTGAGAAAGGAAATGTACTGTGTGTTTCTGGGCCACTCACTCCCTCTCTCAGCCTACTCACAGATTTGTTATCAGGGTGACCGTCAGTACGACAGGTACTGCAGTCATGAATGAAATTCATCTTACCTACTAGTCCTGTAGGTTACTGATGCAAGGTGTGATCTGGCATAGCCACGCTAATCAGAAGTGCACATATTCAGAAAGTCTTCGGACGGGCAAACACAAATCTAAGTATACAAGCATATGCCAGCCCGGAAGTAACCTCCCCAAGGTATGAAAATGACTGGCTCAGGTGCTAGACCCGGAATATCTTAGCCTTTCGGGAAAGAAGCCATCTTGAGTTGCTGCAGGCTTAGCTCCTCATATATTGAGCACCCATCTCAAATCGCCCACTTTTACACTAGAGTTGGCTCTGGCAAGGAGTTCTACACACCCCATTGTTTCCAGCCCGGAACAGCTGTTGTCACCACCTGGGAATCTTCCTGAGACTCATCTGTGGTCTTGTAGTATCACTTGGTGCCACTGGAGTTTTTCGTGGAAACCAGAGAAAAATCCAGTTCTGTGCACCTAGTTTGTCGGCTTCCTAGAATGGCTCCATTCAACACTTCTGGACCAGAACCATCCTAGGTCCAAGCTACTGAAACCATCTGGGTCTCCTGCCAGGATTCCACCTGCTTTTCAGAGTGTGGGGATCCCCCGAGTTCTGTTGTGCTCAGACACAGAGAAGCAGGTCGCTTTCCTATCCTCCCCCGCCCCACGGATGCAGAGGTGTCTGGACATCTGTGTGTGAACAGCGACCTCAGTCCGAGAGCAGGAGACTAAGAGAGAAACAGCTTGCTGGGTTCTGTGAACTAGCTGAATTTTGGGGTTCAGGTAGCCTCCCGAGAGGTCCCCTTCACTGGCCTTTATGGGCGGAAGCTAATGGTTCTTTTGATTATGTTGTAGTTTTCCAATATTTTGCACTGATGTCTCACCAGTATTAGTTCCTGTGTGGATCACTTTTTAATGGTAATGCAGGCTTAGAAATGTTTTAGTAAATAAAAATAGACAAATCCTGGGAGACCGGAAGAAAAGATCTGGAGGTGCTGAAATACACAACTGAAGTCCACATGGCCCCTGCAGGGCAGGCCTTCAATTACGCCATGAAAACGTGCCTGTTCTGGACTGCCTTTTCCTAATCAGTGTTTTGGTGCTGGTGCTTTTTGAGAGCTGTTTTAATGTGTCTTGCGAACTTTCTGTGGTTTGTTTGAGGCCTGTGTCTTTTAGCTGCAATCTTAAAATAGTGTTTCATCATTTTATGATTTTAATATAATGAAGGGCACAGTCCTATCGACTGAACCCCGATGTTCGTAAGACTCCAAACCCGGAGGCTGACGCACATCCAGTGCAGAGCGGGAGGAACGCCGGTGGCTCATAGAATCATAGAAAAGTAGAGTTGGAAGGGGCTTACAAGGCCATCGAGTCCAACCCCCTGCTCAATGCAGGAATCCAGGTCAAAGCATCCCCGACTCTGTCTTGCAGCTGGACGGCCATTTTCAGCCATCTAGCTGTGGCACTTGGGAGCAGGAGCAAAGGAGGCTGGGGCGCAGGAATGCATTTGGATAATATAATTAAGCAGGAAAATAGGGATCCTTACCGAGAGAGGCCACGATCCCACAGTTCTCCTCCATGATTTGGCTGTGCAGGGCTCTCTGGTCAGGATCCAGCAGTGCCCACTCCTCCTCAGTGAACCACACAGCAACCTCCTCAAGACTCACTGGACCCTGGATGAAAAAAGAAAATGCTTCCTTCTCTAGGAGAACATACTGTAAAGTGAGGTGGCGGGCCATCGTACTGCAGGATTTAGACTTGCTTGCTGTGAAAACCAGTGGCTGGGGGAAGAACAGCAGGAAAGAGCCATGGCCCTCCTGTCAATCTGGTGGGCGGCCCAAGTGGCATCTGGTTGGCCACTGTGAGACACAGGATGCTGGAACAGACAGGCCTTTGGTCCCATCTGGCAGGGCTCTCCATTTGATCCTAGCTTTCTCAAAAGGAAACAGAAGGTGACACATGTATTCTGGCCCAAGGAGGTGAGCAGGGGATGGAGGTGTCCTGGCTGCTCCCTGCCTGAATCCCCAGTGATCCTTCCCCCTACCTGATCCGGTTCCACTCCATCACAAAGAAAATGAAGAGATGACTGAGTACCCAATTCCAGCCTCATTCTAGACCCTGCAAGATACAAAGATGATGAAAGCCAGTTTGCCTCAGAGATTTAGATTGCAATGCTAAACTCCTGGGAATTCAGCCCCTTGGAACGCAAGAGGACTGACTTCCCAGTTAAATGCTCAGATTGCACTGGAAGCGATGCAAGTCTCAGTACACGTGGGCATTACAAGAAGCCTTATCCTTAATTTGCATTCTGAGAGTTCAGCTGGGGGAAAATGCGTGTTTCCCCCTTTGGGCTCATGGTCACAAATCAAACTATTGGATTCCATGCATAAAGTCTTTCAACTGTTGAAAATTAAACATAGTTTGGAAGTGCGGAAAGGGATGGAGGCAAGCCTCTTCCCCACAAAAAACATGTGGTACATAAAAGCAGGCCAGGGATCTCTTCCACACTCCAGAGAGTGAGACGAGGTTGAAATACAGACACACCCAAATTAATCCTTACCTTGCAAGCTGGCACGTCCCTCCTGCCTGATCCCCTTTTGTGGGGGGCTCTGTCTGGTGTCTGATGGGGCCTCCTCTGCTGCAGGGAAATCAGGTCCCACTTCTGCAAACAGACTCTTTACCTGAAACAGCAATGAGGAACCAAGACACAGAACGAGGAGTGGGATTAGAAAAGGAACGAGAGGCAAAAATGTTGGGGGTGGGGTATGGAACATCTCTCCTTGGAGGATTTCCAGAACAAGTTGGGCAATTTGTAGAGCATTTTAGGATCTCCTTGCTCATATTCTTGACCCCTTGGATGAAAAGCTCTCACCTGCTGCTCTTCCTGCCTCTGGCCCTCTGCCTGGCTCAGGAGGAAGCCTTCTGCCAGGGCCACCGCCTGGGAACTGGTCTCCGCTCCGCATTCTCTCACCCAGCTCGCCATCTCCACTGGCAGGATGGTCAGGAACTGCTCCAGGATCACCAGGTCCAGGATTTGATTTTTTGAATGGTGCTCTGGCCTCAGCCACCCACGGGAAAGACCGCAGAGTTTGTTGCAAACCTCTCGGGGTCCCTCAGTAGCCTGGTAGCGGAACTGCCTAAAACGCTGGCAGTGTACGTGTGAACTGACCATGTCCTCACCCATGTCCTCCTGCACTGTTCTTTCCCAGAATTCCCCACTGCTGCCCATCTGGACAGCATCAGAGTCTCTTCCTGCTCCAGGGTCTGCTGAGTCTTGTTCTGCCATCTTTGATCCGTGTTCCAAAAAACCTCCAGGGGGAAAAAAGAAACTCTTTCTTCTTCTGGATCTGGGCAAATATTGCCTTCTGACACGGTGCTACTAAGGCTCTGAAAAGGCAAGACATTGTTTTCTTATCTTAAAGTATTATTATAGTGTTAGGACACAATGAAATGTGCAGGACTCCGGCTAGTGAGCAGGTCTTGCCCCAGAAGGAAAGGCAGGTGAATGCCAAGACTCAAAGAGAAACTAGTGACTCGGGGAGGATCCTTCACCTGAGAGCCACTGACCAAAGTCCTTCCCTTGCTTGAGAGTCAGAAGATGTCTCACTCATCCCCCCCCCCACAGGTCCATTCGTCCCCCTAAAATTCATTCCCTCTCTTGGCCTTCTCTTGAGGCCTGATCCGTTCTTCATCCAAGGCCCCAGCCGCACACCCTCTCAGTGACATCTTCTGCTGCTGCCTTAAGCATCTCTAACAATCAATGTCCTTAAGTTTCGTTTGAATTAAGGCCGGCGGTCATTTAAAGAACACTTTCTTGATTAACCATCTGATTTGTAAAGGTCAATGTATTATTCAACTGAATTTACACGTGCATAGAAGCCAGAAATTCTGATGAAGACATTCATTTCTCTTTACCGTAGAAAGACTCTGTTTTACGGAAAATAAAAACAAACAAACAAGTAACATTTCTCCCCGATTTTCCGAGGTAGACTGCCGGAGCAGATGGAGGCTCCATTCCTAATTCTCATAGCCAGGAGCTGCCTCACTGGAACAGAGCAAAAATTATTCCAGGGCAGCATCCTGTTTCGGAGGGGGACCAGACATTCTGTGCCCCTCAACTTCTCTATTGAGCCTGTTCAGGTTTTTTACCACCTCTTTTTCATTCACTTTTATTTACCCCCTCCCCATTCATTCATTCATTCATTCATTCTCAGCCTTCTCCTCCTCAAAAGGACTTGCTCTCCAGCTGCCTCTTTCTGCAGGCCTGCATCACAGGGATAGCCCAAGATCTTCTGCTGCGTTTTGCCAAAAAACCCACAAGTGCCCATCTACTCCCCCTCCCCCAAAGCATTAAAAAGTGAATAACAGTCATAAAAATAACTAAGAATCTGCTCCCCTTTCAGGGGTCCCCAAATCAGCTGCCTCATGGGAGGGCCTGCCTTGGTGGGGCACCTCCTATCCCACCACCCACCTTTGTTTGCTTTTGTCAGGCCCTCCAGTCCGGCAGAGAATTGCATCGGGGACCCACATTTGCGGAGCGGGGGGGCCAATGCCAGATTAATAGGGGAATAATTTAGTCAATGTAGAGTGGTTTATTCAGTGTTGCAGTTCACCCCAAAATCTCCCCCCCTTTGCCAAATCAAAGGGGCCACCTGGTCTGCTGAACGGAGGAAAAAGGGAGCTCCCTGATATTGTGCTGCAGAATCTCAAGTGGATCAGCAGCACAGGTCGCCTCCCTATGGGGTGAAATGGGGGGAGGGTCCAGCTAAAGCAGGAGTCCTCAAACTTTTTAAACAGGGGGCCAGTTCATTGTCCCTCAGACTGTTGGGGGGGCAGACTATAGTTTGAAAAAAATATGAACAAATGGATCAAGTAAAAAAAAAGGACCGGGGGTCTTTTTTTTACTTGATTAAATGGAAAGTTATTATAAATTACCGTAATAATAAATTAATTATAAATTAATTTGCTGTCTAAAATTGAAATACATTAAATTTTAAAAAGGTATAGAAAGGCTTGATTTGCACACTGCACATATCTTATTTGTAGTGCAAAAAAACAGGAAAAAACAATACAATATTTAAAATGAAGAACAATTTTAATCAACATAAGCTTATTAGTATTTCAATGGGAAGTATGAATGTCCGGTTCCATATTTGTCACTGCTAGTCATATAACAAGTGATGCAAGTGTGCATCAGTTAGTCTGGATCTGATTGGAGATTTCAGATGTTTCATTCGGGAAAAAGTCTGTTCACAGACATAGGTGCTGCCAAAGATGGTTGCTCCTGAGTCTGACTGGGTTTGCATGATCGTGTCAAGGGAAATAAGCCGCGATGGCTTATTTCCGCCAGTGCGCGTGCCGACTGCATGCCAGGGGGACTTGCATCATTACCCTTCCCAGCACAGTTTGCTGTATCATGCAAACCCATTGAGGGTGGCTTGTTGCCTTGGTTAACAAGTCACCTAGAACCCATGGGCTGGTATAGGGTTCTGGGGTGGTTTGTTAGCCATGGCAACAAGCCAGTCTCACCAGGTCCACACAACATGGCAAGCCGTGCCGGCGAGAGTAATTATGCATATGATTGTCGTCTTAACAGGGTCAGGAGCTATACAGCCCAATCCGAACAGTGCAATCCTATGCGTGCCTACTCAGTAGTAAGTCTGATTGAGTTCAATGGGGCATACTCCCAGGTGAGCGTGCAGAGGATCGCGTCCCAATCCCTTTCTTGGAAGCCAGATTTGGCAGCCGGCGACCCTTCGGGCTACCTGCACACAGCCCTCAGCTCAGCCGCGATCTCCGGCGTGCAGCTCAAGTCCTCGGCCACCGCAGCATCATCATCCACAGGCACCGCCTGCTGCAGAGACAGGTCTTCCGGGTGCAGCGCCTCCTTCCACAGAGCCCCGAAGGAGCCCACGTGGAGCAGCCGAGAATTCAGCTCCACCGTCTCGTACTCGGGGATGCTGTTTCTGGAGCCAGCATCGCCGCTGCTACTTCCAGCCATTTTCGCAGCAGCAAGTAACAGAGAGAGGGCCAGGGCAAGAAGCCGCGATGGGCGTGCACTGGCTTGTGGGACTTGTAGTTTCGCTTTCTTCAAGCCTTGGAGGCCCCTGGAAGTCCCGCGAAGTCAGCTGTGTTTTGGTTGTACGCGATTCTTCCAAGCTGGGACAAGGAGCTAACTGAGGACTGCCCTTACGCACCCACCTCTCTCTATTAGATTGAGCCCCGCCGCCAGTTCAGCCGCCCCTCCTCCCCTTACCAACGCAGGGTGGCAGGCAGCCCACGCCCCGCCACCGGCTCAGCCGCCACTCCTCCCCTTCCCCCGCAAGGAGCCTCTAGATCAGCCGCCGGCCCGGATGAAAAGACCCGGCGGGCTGGATGTGTCCCGCGGGCCGTAGTTTAAGGACCCCTGAGTTAAAGGCTAAAAGGCCTGATCCGAACTGGTGCTTGCAGTTACTGGCCTAAAAACAACCTTGAATTGCTGGTTACTTGCTGTCTCTGAGTGAAATGCTTTAAACTCAGACAAAAGGACTTGTTAACTAGCAGGACTTTCCTTCTGGCTAGAAAAGGGATAAATATTTAAGAGATGATGGGGTCAGGGAGATATAGGAACTGACGCTCAGCCTTGGCTTGGCTTATTTTGCAGCTTGTGAGAAAGAGAGACCTTTTAAAATTTAAATTTTTAGGACTTTCTGAGAGGAAGCTTTCTTTCTTTTTTTAAAGCCTAATTCAAGAGGGATGGTAGTGGCTGCGTCAGATTTCTTCAGACATGCTGTCAATGAGTACAGTAATACCTTGGATTACGAGTAACCCGGTGTGCGAGCATTTTGCAAGACAAGCAAAAAGAAAATTTAAAATTTTGACTCGCTAAGCGAGCGAGGTCTTGCAAAACGAGCACACCGGGTTACTCGCTGCCAGCTCCCGGGCGGCTCCACGCTACGTGGAGCCGCCCGGGAGCTGGCGCAGAGCGAGGGGCCGTGCCTGGCCTCAATGCAGCTCCCTGCCAGGGAGCTGCATGGAGGGCAGTCGCAGCGTGGCCGCTCGCTCTGCAGGCGCCTCGCATGCTGCCGTGCCGGCTCCCGGGCAGGAAAGCGGCACGGCCGCGTGAGGCGCCAGCAGAGCGAGCGGCCATGCCACAGCTCCCTGCCAGGGTGCCAGCAAAGCACTGCCGGCTCCATGGCAGGGAGCTGCATGGAGGCGTTCCCACTGCTCCCTACCTCTTCAAGCGGTGGCCCGCGCTGCCATCGCCGGCCCCGGGCAGCGCGGGCGGCTCGCCGAGGAGAGGCAAACCGCCCTGGAAGAGGTAGGGCAGGCGCGGCCGCTTGCTTTACGGGTGCCTCGCGCTGCCGTGCCGCTTCCCTGCCCGGAAGCCGGCATGGCAGCGCGCGAGGCACCTGCAGAGCGAGCGGCTGCGCCGCACCTGTGCTTTGCTGGCTCCCTGCCAGGGAGCCACGCAGAGGGTAGGCGTGGTCGCTTGCTCTGCGGGCGCCTCGCGCTGCTGTGCCAGCTCCCGGGAATTCGTTCCACAACGAACGAATTGCCGGTTCCAGGGAGCTGGCAAAGCAGTGATTAAATGGTTGTGGAACGAATCATCTGAGTTCCCATTATTTCTAATGGGAAAACTCGCTTTGATATGCGAGTGTTTTGGATTACGAGCATGGTTCCGGAACGAATTATGCTCGTAATCCAAGGTACTACTGTACCAGCAAGAGTGCTTCTGGTCAGCTTCAATGTTCACATTACAATATTATGGGCTGGAGATTCCCGGTTCACATCTTTGCCTCAACTGTGAGCTCTTTTGCTGGCCTTAAGGCACAACACCACCTTTCCACCACAGTGAAACTTCCATTTCGTATTGTGTTACATAATAAAAATTAATAAATACACGAGTGTGTTATGGGGAGGCAGCTTCTGTGCTCCATATCGTGAGCAGTGCTGCTGTTTTAGTGTTAAATGTTTTTCTATTGCCATTATTGGGATTTGTATTTTTACCTTTTAAATTGTTTTATGGCTTTAGTGTCAACCACCTGAAAGGACGTTCTGCCCTGAAAGGCAGTATAGAAATACTATGACTGGCATTGGGGGGGAAAACCCAAAACTAAACACAAAGTTTTTAGTATCCCCTTTGCATCCCTGAAATTGAAGGAAAGGTGACTTGTGTTATCTGCCTAACTCTCTTGTCTTAGAAGGTGCTTAACATTACCTGGATTGTACCCTCAGGCAAGAGAGTACATTTCACCCTGATTTTGCCTCATCAGATGGAGGCTCCATTCCCAACTCTCATAGCTAGGAGCTGCCTCTCTGGAACAAAGCAAAAGTCCTCACAAAAGTGCCCTGCTTCCGAGGAGCCCACAAATTTGTGCCTAACAGAAACTGGTGTTCACTGCTTGTGCTCTGTTGAGGTTTACTTTTTTCCTGTTCAGAATTTTTAACACCGTCTTTTCATTCTCTTTTATTCCCCCCCCCCCATTTATTTATTGGTTTATTATCAGTCTCCCCTCCAGCTGCCTCTCTCTGCTGGCCTGCATCACAGGGGTGGCCATAGAACTTTTGCTGCCTTTAGCAAAAAATACCACAAGCGCCTCTCTCCTCTGCACGCCCCCCCCAGCAGTAAATAGTGAATAATACTCATTTAACTAACTAAGAATTTCCTCCCACTTCTGGGGTCCCCAAATCAGCTGCCTCATGGGAGGGCCGGGCTTGGTGGGGCACCTCGTTTTCCTCTGTCCAGCTTTGTTTGCTTTGGTCGGTCCGGCGAATCCAGCAGAGAACGAGGGGAGCGCCTCAGCCACGTGCAGAAGTGCATCGGGGCACCCACATTTGCGGACGGGGAGCAGTGCCCGATTAATGGGGGAATGATTTTAGTCAATGTAGAGCAGTTTAATCGGCGTTGCAGTTCAACTCCAAGTCTCCCCGCCATTGGATAAATCAAAGGGGCCCCTTGGTCGGCTGAACGGAGGAAAGAAAGGAGCTACTCTATGTTGTGGGGGGGGGATCCCAACTGGATCAGCTGCACAGGTCAGCTCCCAATGGGGAAAAATGGGAGGAGGGCGCAGCTCCCCTCCGTGAGGCCAAATCACATCCCCCTCCGGCACGCTGGGGGTTGAATGTGTGCATCTCCCCACCGCCTCCTGCCTCCCCTGCAGCCCAGGGACTCCCCTTCCCCCAAATGCACCAGGCGGGGATTGGGGGGGTCTCACCTGATCCCCCAAAGGAAGCTCCAATGCAGCTCCAAGTCCGCCTTCCTCTGAAGGGAGAAGGCGTGTGGAGGACACGCCCCCTTCCTCCCGAAATCCCCTTCCTCTCTAGGAATCTCCTGCTTTGTCCCTTTAACCCTCAGGAGGCCAAGTAGCAGGAGCCTTTCTCTGCAGCTCTCCAAGCAGGACCATGGAGACATCTTGCATGGCACCACGTTGGCTTCTGGCTTCCCCTCCAGTGCTGCTGGCAGCGATTTCTCTTTTCTCTTCTGGACATTGTTCTCTTGTTCCTGCATGAATCTGTTCAGCCAGCCTGTGTTTTGTTCTTGGTTGTAAAACTCTGTTTGAGGCTGTTCTTGCCAGGAGGCTCCAAAGGTCACGGGATCTGCAACACATCGGCCCAGGGCACAGAAACCTTAAGGGGCTTGGGGAAGAAAGCTCCAGCACCATCCTCCATGTGTGTGAGCAGCAATGTGTGAAACTGGGGCAAGGTGATTTATGAGTGTAGGGCTTGCTGGCTTGCTGGGGTGTGTCTGGAGGTCCTTGGCCCTGCAATCATCCTTCTGGAGTGCTCCGCCTATTTGCATGATCCATGTGGCCAGTTTCTGGTGGGTGCATAGTCCTCCTTGACATCAGAGGTTGGCACCAAAATAGAGAAAGTTGAATAGATGAGGGAGGAAGATCAGGGCTTCTTGCTCTTTTGTGTTCAAAAGGCACAAGGCATCGTGGCACCTTAATGACTCACAAATTTATTGTGGCATAATACCCTTTCATGGACAGGAGTCCATTGTACAGAAGGATACAGTTATGCCTTGGATTGAGAGCATAATTCGTTCCGGAAACGTGCTTGTAATCCAAAACACTCTTATATAAAAACGAAATCCCCCCCAAAAAAATGTGTACAGAGATTTTTAATTTAAGCCGTACTACAGTACTTGTATTGCAAGACGTCGCTTGTATATCAAGTAAAAATATATATATATATAAATATTTAAAAATTTGCTTGTCTTGCAAAACGCTCTCAAACCAAGTTACTTGCAATCCAAGGTATTACTGTATTTAGAAAGATGTTGCTGTTTATGTAACTGGAGAAAAATGGCACTTTCTGAAATAAAGATACAGGAGCCCCGATGATCTGCTGTTGCATCTGGTTCCCCTGGACTAGCTGGCTCTTTGCCCACAGGGGCTTCCTCTCCTGCTGCCTCCCTTTAATCTTTCTGCCTGTTTTTTCCTGAAATCAAATGCCCATCTCTCTCCTGTCCATTATCGCTTTTTACAAATAGGGGTGTCCTGAGGAGATGGGGTCCTTTAAAGAAACACACTGGCTTCAGAGCCTGAGGCTTCTGCGTCGGACAGCTGATTTGGGACCCCATGAAAAGGCAGCAAATTATTCATTAATTTATTAATTATTATTGTATTTTCACTGATCAGGGAAGGGGAGAGGTGCTTGTAGGATTTTCTGCCTCAGGGGCCAAATCACTTGACTGGCTTTGAATACTACTCTCCACCTTGGGGGGTGGGGGTGCCATTCGCTGCTCTGTGTGTCAGCAAAATGGCTTGGGCCCAGCCCTGGACATGGCTGTAGAGACCTGTGGGTGGGGAAAGGTAGCTGAGATGGCACAGGAATTATGTGGGGTAGGGAAACAAGTGGGGGTACAGAGAAATCTGTGGATGGAGAAACATGTTCAGGATTACATCAGAACTACTGTGTAATCCTAAACGTTTACTCAGAAGTAAGTCGCACTGAATTCAATGAGATTTTCTCCCAGGTAAGTGTATGTAGGATTGGAGTCTTACTCCTTTGTAAATGTGCTCAGAGTTGCAACCTGCCTTACCCTGCCTGAATTTGAATCCAGACCTTTTGTGGGTTTGTTAGGGGGGGAAACCTTCCCATTAACTATAGCAATGCTATCACCAGCAGTCAGGCAAGTACAATTGAACCTACAATGCTATTGATCTGCCAGACGGGGGGGGGGGGATCCATGGCCCTCCAGATGTTGTTGGATGACCACTCCCATTATCCCTGACTTGGTCATGCTGGCTGGTGCTGATGGGAACAGGAGTCCTAGACATCTTCCATTGTCTTCCAGCCCTGCTGTCTGAGATCCTTCCTTAAGTGGAGATGCTGGAGATCGAACTGGGACCTTGTGGGTGCAGAGCAAACCCTCAGCCTCTGGGGCTGTGGGGCGCTCTTGTCTGTCTATGGCCATGAGAGACAGAACGGGTCTGCTTGTTTCATTGTGTGCAGGAATGCAAAGGAAATTTATTTGCAGAACTTCACCTTCTGTTAAACCTGATTACAAAGCTCCCATGATCAGAAACCTCCAAAGGTGGAGCAGCCACAAGAGCAGAGGGAGGGAGCAGCTGCTTCCTCTTGCCCTGTACTCTTGTTCTACAGAGGGAGAGAGCAAGGCAGGGCGGATGCCAGCAAGCAGGCGGGTCCACAACCGGGACACTAAAAGCCTTTCACTTTGTGATGATGGTGATGATGATGATGATGATGATGATGATGATGGATGGATTTTATTTATATATCGCCCAATAGCTGAAGCTCTCTGGGCGGTTTACTACAATCAATAAAAACACACAATACAATATAAAGATAACCACCACACCATGCACTATTTAGAGTTCTTAAAAGCCTTGGCATAGAGGGCAGTCTTAACCTTGCGCTGAAAGGACTGTAGAGTTGGCGCTAGGCGGGCCTCAGGAGGGAGCTTGTTCCAGAGTTGGGGGGTACCACAGAGAAGGCCCTCCTCTCTGGTACCCCTTGGAGGTGGCCATCAGAGGATGACCCAGATGTTGACCGTAGTGTCCAGGTAGATTGTGGTTGGGAGGCGTTCTGTCAAGTATTGTGGTCCCAAGCCATGTAGGGCCTTAAAGGTTACGACCAGCACCTTGAATCGGGCTCGGAAGCATAACTTCAGATATATATTTTTCTATGGCAGTCACAGTATTTCTATATTGCCTTTCAGGGCAGAACGTCCTTTCAGGTGGTTGACACTAAAGCCATAAAACAATTTTAAAAGGTAAAAATACAAATCCCAATAACAGCAATAGAAAAATATTTAACCCTAACACTAAAACAGTAGCACTGCTCACAATACAGAGCACAGAAGCTGCCTCCCCATAAGGCCAGCAAAAGAGCTCACAGCCGAGGCAAAGATGTGAACCAGGAATCTCCAGCCCATAATATTGTAATGTGGACATTGAAGCTGACCAGGAACACTCTTGCTGGTACTCATTGACAGCATGTCTGAAGAAATCCATTGGAAATATTACATCAGTAGCCACACAACTGTTACCACAGTTCAAGAGTTAATTTGGGGTGATTTCCCCACGGGGGTTACATTCCCATGGGCTACATGTGGACCACAGTCTACCCTCTACACCCAGCAACCACCATCCCTCTTGAATTAGGCTTTAAAAAAAGAAAGAAAGCTTCCTCTCAGAAAGTCCTAAAAACTTAGCTATCAGCAAACTTAAAATTTTAAAAGGTCTCTATCACAAGCCAAGGCTGAGCGTAAGTTCCTATATCTCCCTGACCCCATCAGGTCTTAAATATTTATACCTTTTCTAGACAGAAGGAAAGGCCTGCTAGTTAACAAGTCCTTTTGTTTTAGTAGTTCAAAGCATTTCACTCAGAGACAGCAAGGAACCAGCAATTCAAGGTTGTTTTTAGGCCAGTAACTGCAAGCACCGGTTCGGATCAGGCCTTTTAGCCCCAGAGTGAAAAGGGACCCGTCAGGCTCTGCCTTCAACCACATTGGCTCCAAGAGGGCTCCAGCTGTGACGGGGTCAGCCTTGGGGAAGGCTGCTCTGCCCATTTACTACAGAGGAAGCCCCATGGAACTGAAAGGCCTTCCTTCTGAGCAGACGCATAGAGGATGGGGCTGTAGCTTTCTGCACAAATCCCTCAAGGTTTCTCTGTCCTGGGCTGCCTTGTTGAAGCTCCTGCGACCTTCGGAGCCTCCTGGCAATAGAACAGCCTCTAGACAGAGAACAAACTTTTACAACCCAAAAACAAAACAAACTCTGGCTGAACAGATTCATGCAGCAAGAGAACAATGTCCAGAAGAGAAAATGCTGCCAGCAGCACCGGAGCGGAAGCCAAAAGCCGGGCGGGGGGGGGGGGGATGCAAGCTCTTTGCGCGGTCCTGCTTGGAGAGATGCGGAGAAAGGCTCCTGCTGCTCGTCCGCCTGAGGGTTAAAGGGACCAAAGGCGGATATTCCTAGAGAGGAAGGTCAATTTCGGAAAGAAGGGGGGCTGTCCTCCACAGGAAATGCCCCCAAGGGCCCTTCTTGTCCCGCCTTCTCCCTCCAGAGGAAGGAGGGCGTGTAGCTTTCTCCTAGTTCTGCGTCGGTGCCTCCTTTGTGGGGTCAGGTGAGACCCCCCCCCAATTCCCGCCTGGTGCATTTGGGTGAAAGGGAGTCCCCGGGCTGCAGGGGAGGGAGGAGGAGGTGGGGAGGCCCCTGTGGTGGGGGAGATGCCCACATTAAACCCCCAGCGCGTGAGAGGGGCATCTGAGTTCTCGGCAGATCCACTTGGGATTCTGCAGCACAATATCAAGGAGTTCCCTTCTTTCCTCCGTTCTGCAGACCAGGTGGCCCATTTGATCTGGCAAATTGGGGGGGGGGGGAGATTTTGGGGTAAACTGCAATGCTGAATGAACTACTTTACATTGACTAAACCGGTGGTTCTCAACCTTTTTTGCCCCATGCACCCTTTCCCCCATATTTTCAGAATGTCATTCCCCCCTTTCCAAGATTGTCTGACTTAATCTGTGCCATACAATAAAGTGTGATGTCCTGTAGATTATGTACAATCTGTAGAATTGTGATTTGTAGAAAGATCAGTATTCCAACAGTTTGAGTCTGTGGTCCCAATTCCACCCTTGAAACCCTAAAATTCCCCCCTGGGGGAAATCCCCCCCCCCCTGGTTGAGGACCCCTGAACTAAACCATCCTCTTATTAATCCTAGTCCCCGCTCAGCCATGAAACCCACTGGGTGACTTTGGGCCAGTCACTGACTCTCAGCCTCACCTACCTCACAGGGTTGTTGTGAGGATAAAACAGAGACGAGGAGGAGGATTATGTAAGCCGCCTTGGGTTCCTTGCAGGAAAAAAGGTGGGGTATAAAAATAATAATAATGACATTGCTCCCCGCATCGCCCCCCCCCCCCATAGCAAATGTGGGTCCCCTGATGCAATTCTGGGCGTTTGAGACATTTTCTTGATTCTCTGCAGGATTGGAGGGACTGACAAAAGCAAACAAAGGTGGGTGGTGGGATAGGAGGTGCCCCACCAAGGCAGGCCCTCCCATGAGGCAGCTGATTTGGGGATCCCTGAAAGGGGAGCAGATTCTTAGTTATTTATATGTTATTCACTTTTTAATGCTTTGGGGGAGGGGTAGTAAATGGTCACTTGCGGGATTTTTGGCAAAATGCAGCAAAAAATCTTGGGCTATCCCTGTGATGCAGGCCTGCAGAAAGAGGCAGCTGGAGAGCAAGTCCGTTTGAGGAGGAGGAGAAGGCTGAGAATGAATGAATGAATGAATGGGGAGGGGGTAAATAAAAGTGAATGAAAAAGAGGTGGTAAAAAACCTGAACAGGCTCAATAGAGAAGTTGAGGGGCACAGAATGTCTGGTCCTCCTCCGAAACAGGATGCTGCCCTGGAAGAACTTTTGCTCTGTTCCAGTGAGGCAGCTCCTGGCTATGAGAATTAGGAATGGAGCCTCCATCTGCTGAGGCAGTATACCTGAGAAAATCGGGGAGAAATGTTACTTGTTCGTTTGTTTTTATTTTCCGTAAAACAGAGTCTTTCTACGGTAAAGAGAAATGAATGTGCTCATCAGAATTTCTGGCTTCTATGCACGTGTAAATTAAGTTGAATAATACATTGACCTTTACAAATCAGATGGTTAATCAAGAAAGTGCTCTTTAAATGACCGCTGGCCTTAATTCAAACGAAACTTAAGGACATTTATTGTTAGAGATGCTTAAGGCAGCAGCAGAAGATGTCACTGAGAGGGTGTGTGGCTGGGGGCTTGGATGAAGAACGGATCAGGCCTCAAGAGAAGGCCAAGAGAGGGAATGAATTTTAGGGGGACCAATGGACCTGTGGGGGGGGGGATGAGTGAGACATCTTCTGACTCTCAAGCAAGGGAAGGACTTTGGTCAGTGGCTCTCAGGTGAAGGATCCTCCCCGAGTCACTAGTTTCTCTTTGAGTCTTGGCATTCGCCTGCCTTTCCTTCTGGGGCAAGACCTGCTCACTAGCCGGAGTCCTGCACATTTCATTGTGTCCTAACACTATAATAATACTTTAAGAAAATAATGTCTTGCCTTTTCAGAGCCTTAGTAGCACCGTGTCAGAAGGCAATATTTGCCCAGATCCAGAAGAAGGAAGAGTTTCTTTTTCCCCCCTGGAGGTTTTTTGGAACACGGATCAAAGATGGCAGAACAAGACTCAGCAGACCCTGGAGCAGGAAGAGACTCTGATGCTGTCCAGATGGGCAGCAGTGGGGAATTCTGGGAAAGAACAGTGCAGGAGGACATGGGTGAGGACATGGTCAGTTCACACGTACACTGCCAGCGTTTTAGGCAGTTCCGCTACCAGGCTACTGAGGGACCCCGAGAGGTTTGCAACAAACTCTGCGGTCTTTCCCGTGGGTGGCTGAGGCCAGAGCACCATTCAAAAAATCAAATCCTGGACCTGGTGATCCTGGAGCAGTTCCTGACCATCGTGCCAGTGGAGATGGCGAGCTGGGTGAGAGAATGCGGAGCGGAGACCAGTTCCCAGGCGGTGGCCCTGGCAGAAGGCTTCCTCCTGAGTCAGGCAGAGGGCCAGAGGCAGGAAGAGCAGCAGGTGAGAGTATTTCATGCAAGGGGTCAAGAATATGAGCAAGGAGATCCTAAAATGCTCTACAAATTGCCCAACTTGTTCTGGAAATCCTCCAAGGAGAGATGTTCCATACCCCACCCCCAACATTTTTGCCTCTCGTTCCTTTTCTAGTCCCACTCCTCAGTCCGTGTCTTGGTTCCTCATTGCTGTTTCAGGTAAAGAGTCCGTTTGCAGAAGTGGGACCTGATTTCCCTGCAGCAGAGGAGGCCCCATCAGACACCAGGCAGAGCCCCCCACAAAAGGGGATCAGGCAGGAGGGACGTGCCAGCTTGCAAGGTAAGGATTAATTTGGGTGTGTCCTGTATTTCAACCTCGTCTCACTCTCTGGAGTGTGGAAGAGATCCCTGGCCTGCTTTTATGTACCACCATGTTTTTTGTGGGGGAGAGGGTAGTCTCCATCCCTTTCCGCACTTCCAAACTATGTTTAATTTTCAACAGTTGAAAGACTTTATGCATGGAATCCAATAGTTTGATTTGTGACTGTGGAGAAAGCCAACCTAAGCCCCCTTTCTGACACACACACACTCACCAAGGTGGGGGGAAGGAGACCCAGCGGGGGGAGACAGCCAGTCTCCACAGAGACCAAAGGGGACAAACAACATCTGCATAGAATCACCCCAGGGGGGAAGACAGGAAGCATCGCCAGGTTCGTCAATGCTCTCGTATATCAGCCCCATCTACATAAGACTTGAATACCTCGCCAGAGCAGACACTTCGGCACCCATAAGAAATGGCCACTCAACACCACAGGATGGGACCATTAAGCAAGTGGCTTCAAAGGGACCCCACCCCACAGGGGGAAGGCGTCACCCCACCTGACCCAAAAGGCCGCCCCTCAGGGAGGGTGGCAACCCACCTGATTGGCAACCCACCTGATTACGGAGGGAGGGGCTACCTGAAACACCAAGGTATAAAACACCCTGCGCAAGGGAACTGAGTTGTTGGACCTGATCAGCAATCTTGCCCCATGCTTGGGGTAAGGGAACGAAGGGATCGGCAACCCCGGGTAGCAGCACCCGGCGTGCTCCAGCTAGCTGAAATCACTGGCCGCTTGGGTTGACCGGACCCCCGGGAAACCAAGCTGAAATCACTGGCCGCTTGGGTTGACCGGACCCCCGGGAAACCAAGCTGAAATCACTCACAAGCCGCTTGGGTAGACCGGACCTCCGCCGGGAACCCAGCTAGCCGCTTGGGTAGACCGGACCTCCGCCGGGAACCCAGCTAGCCGCTTGGGTAGACCGGACCTCCGCCGGGAACCCAGCTAGCAGCATGCGGTTGACCGGGCCTCTGCTGGAGCCCGAGCTGAACTAACTAGCTGAGAGCCCTGAAATCACGGTGTCCTTGAGACTTCTTGCTTGCTACTTTGTACCGTACTGATAAGCTGTATTGCTGGCATGTGTCTGGGTTTGTGAAGGTAATTTTGTAAATAAACTTGTTTTATAAAAGATACTTTTGTGGCTATAAGTTATCCCTTTGTTCTGGGCTAAGGGTGATAGTCGCTGGGGACCTCGGAGAAGGCCCGCCCTAGGACTCGCTACCCCCTTAGTATTGAACCCGCGCAGAAGACCAGGTTGTCGGTCTTCCACTGTGACCATGAGCCTAAAGAGGGAAACAAAGATTTTCTATGCTGCCTCCATCATGTCTGCGGAATGCTGCCTAGGAGGCTGTTCCAAGTAGTCCGGAGCCTGGTTGGTCCAGTTGCTCTGGACCCGATGGAACACTCTAAAGCCTCCTGTGAGGCTTTTGCAAGGCACTTTGTAGATAGAACCGATCAGATTAGGAGTGGGATTCCGTGCATCGTGGACACAGTGAGTGAGCAGGAGGAGGCCAATGGCAGACTGGTTTTGTGGGATCGGTTCCAGCCTCTTCCTTCTGATGAAGTGGACAAGGTGCTTTCATCTGTAAAACCGACCACCTGCTTGCTTGATCCTTGCCTGCCCTGGCTTATAATGAGCTGCAGGGACTGGGAGAAGGGATCAGAGTGGTGGTGAATGCCTCCCTCGAGGAGGGAGTGATGCCATCAGCCCTTAAGGAGGCAGTAATAAGACCGCTTCTAAAGAAGCCCTCCTTAGATCCCCAAGGTTTAAACAACTTTCGCCCAGTCTCTAACTTACCATTTCTGGGCAAGGTGATTGAGCGAGTGGGGGCTCAGTTGAAGGCACACTTGGATGAAGCTGATTATTTAGATCCATACCAATCGGGCTTCAGGCCTGGACATGGGACGGAAACGGCCTTGGTCGCCTTGGTGGATGATATGAGGAGGGCCTTGGATAGGGGCGAATGCTCCTTCCTAGTCCTCCTCAATCTCTCAGCGGCTTTTGATAGCGTTGACCACGGTATCCTGGACCGCCTGGAGGGGTTGGGCATGAGAGACACCGTACTGCGGTGGTTCCGGTCCTTCCTCTCTGGAAGGTACCAGAGGGTGGTTTTGAGGGAGAAGGCTTCGGACCCTCAGCTTTTCACTTGTGGTGTGCCGAAGGGCTCCATCCTCTCCCCGATGTTATTTAACATCTACCTCAACCCACTGGGGGCTATCATCAGGAGGTTTGGGGTGCGATGTCATCAATATGCGGATGACACACAGCTCTACCTCTCCTTCAAGTCCTCACCAAGGTTGGCTGTTGAAACCATGTCCAAATGCCTGGAGGCAGTGGGTGGCTGGATGGGAAGAAACATGCTGAAACTGAACCCCAACAAAACCAAAGTACTACTGGTGGGAGACAAGAGGAGGTTAGGGGATGTGGACCTGGTGCTGAATGGGGTACATCTTCCCCTGAAGGACCAGGTCCGCAGCTTGGGAGTCATTTTAGACTCCCAGCTGTCCATGGAGGCTCAGGTGTCAGCTGTGAGCCGGGCGGCGCTGTATCAACTCCATCTGATACAGCAGCTGCGCCCCTACCTTCCTAATCATCTGCTCCCATCAGTGGTTCATGCCTTGGTCTCCTCTTGCCTAGACTACTGTAATGTGCTCTATGTGGGGTTACCCTGGAAGATGGTTCGGAAGTTACAGCTGGTACAGAATGCGGTGGCTCGCCTTGTTAAAGGCAGCCGTCTATATGATCACATCACTCCGGGCCTCAAGGAGCTGCACTGGCTACCAGTTGTCTGCCTAGCTGAATTCAAGGTGTTGGTTTTGACCTTTAAAACCGTATACGGCTCTGGTCCAGTTTATCTCGAGGAGTGTCTCCAGCAACATCAAGTAGGCCGCTCAACAAGATCTGCCATAGACGGCCTTCTCCTGGTCCCATCGGCCAGAGCAGCCAGGCTGGTGGGGACTAGGAAGAGGGCTTTTTCTGTGGCGGCCCCCAAACTGTGGGACTCTCTCCCCAGTGATCTCCACCATGCCCCTTTCTTGATGAGCTTCCGCCGTTCATTAACAACATGGCTTTTCAGGTGGGAATATGTGGTGGGTTAGGATTTTAAAATGTTATACTGTTTTAAGTTTATTCTGTTTTGTTTCATTTTATATTGTAGCTGGGTTACTGGCTAGATGGGCGATCTAGAAATACAATAAATAAAATGAAAAAATAAAATAAATAAACTCACATTTTCTCCCAGTTGAACTCTCAGAATGCAAATTAAGAATAAGGCGTCTTGTAATACGCAGTTTAGGACTGCAATCTCAATCTCTGAGACAAGCATGTGCTAGGCTTCCCGTCACCTTTGTCTCTTGCAGGGCCTGGAGTGATGCCGGATTTGGGTACTTGGCCATCTCTTCTTCTTTGTGATGGAGTGGAACTGGATCAGGTAGGGGCAAGGATCACTATGGAGGCAAGCAAGGAGCTGCCAGAAGGCCACCATCCCCTGCTCACGTCATTGTGCCAAAATACTTCTCTCGCCTTCTGTTTCCTTTTGGCAAAGCAAAGATCAAAAGTAGAGCCCTGCCGGATTGGACCAGCATCCTGTGTCTCACAGTGGCCAACCAGATGCCACTTGGGCCGCCCACCAGATTGACATGGGCCATGGATCTTTCTTGCTGTTCTTCCCCCAACCGCTGGTTTTCACAGCAAGCAAGCCTAAATCCTGTAGTACGATGGCCCGCCACCTCACTTTACAGTATGTTCTCCTTGAGAAGGAAACATTTTCTTTTTTCATCCAGGGTCCAGTGAGTCTTGAGGAGGTTGCCGTGTGGTTCACTGAGGAGGAGTGGGCACTGCTGGATCCTGACCAGAGAGCCCTGCACAGCCAAATCATGGAGGAGAACTGTGGGATCGTGGCCTCTCTCGGTAAGGATCCCTGTTTTCCTGCTTAATTATATTATCCAAATGCATTCCTGCGCCTCAGCCTCCTTCGCTCCTGCTCCCAAGTGCCGCAGCTAGATGGCTGAAAATGGCTGTCCAGCTGCAAGACAGTCGGGGATGCTTTGACCTGGATTCCTGCATTGAGCACGGGGTTGGACTCAATGGCCTTGTAAGCCCCTTCCAACTCTACTTTTCTATGATTCTATGAGCCACCGGCGTTCCTCCCGCTCTGCACTGGATGTGCGTCAGCCTCCGGGTTTGGAGTTGTGAAGAAAAGAGCCTTTGGGGGGGTTCACACACACACACACACACACACACACACACACACACACACACACCTCATGTGTGAACCGGCTGGGGTGGGGTGTGCATAGTTAGCATGTGGAGAAAGGGGCCCTTGGGGGTTCCTGCATGCGCGCACACACACACACACACACGCCTCCTCATGTGTAAACCAAGTGAGGCCAGTTGAGGGGGCTGGGAGGAAAGAAAAGCCTCGGCGCCTAGATGCCTAGAGAAGCTGGCCTAGGGCTTTCATATGTAAATAGTTCAAGCCATGAGGCATGACTCATGAGCCTCCCTCATCCTGACTGGCCAGGTGAAGTTCAATCTAATTGGCTGAGAGGCAGCAGAGTTACAAGGAGGAGGGGAGGGGGGGAAAGGTATATTTCCCAAAGCGTGGGGTTTGGTCTTTGTTCTACCCGGCTGTGGTAATGGCGGTAAGCTCAGGAGGCAGCTCCTGGTGAAATTAGCTGGATTGAGGGCTCTAGTAAAGGCAAGCCTTGTGGGAGTTTTATGCATCTCGGACCTTCGGGTAGGTGTGGTAATCTCCCTTGGGCAGCGAGGCTGTGCTGGATTTAACCCTTGAAGAGAACACCCTCAGGTAACAGGTGTGTGCCTGAGAGATATTAAGGAATCAGGTCTTATTGTTTTGCAGCTTTACTGTGTACTAACGTGTCTTTCTCTTTATTTTGTTGCTTCTCTCATTTCCATAATCTTGTTGTAAAATGCTACCAGAATAAACCTTGTCGTGGTTTTACCCCACATGGGTTTTGTAGTACTCTGTGAGTTCAGTATCTAAATCCAGGTTACAGAATTAAAGGCGAGTCCCTGAACAGAGATTCAAGTAGGGTTGCAGACAGCTGAGGCTGGCAATCTGGTACCTTGAGATCTCTGGGGGTCTTGGTTCCTTTGGAGTAGGAAAGGGTGGGGGTGTGGCGGGCCAGCCAGCCCCCCCTTCCTCCACAGGAGTCTTACGAACATCAGGGTTCAGTCAATAGGACTGTGCCCTTCATTATATTAAAATCATAAAACGATGAAACACTATTTTAAGACTGCAGCTAAAAGACACAGGCCTCAAACAAACCACAAAAACTTTCACAGGACACATTAAAACAACTCAGGGCCGGTTCGCACGACCCAGGCTGCGGGCAGGGGAGGCACCATGGGGCGATCTGCCGGGTCCGGCGGGGCGCCGCAGACTACCTGCGCTCCGTGCGTGTGGGCCAACTGCACAGTCCCGCACTGCAGTGCGGGCCTCCCGGCGCTAGGGGGCAGGGCCCGGGATGCCCAGAGGGGCCATTTGCCCCTACAGGCTGGAGCGGCGGCAGCTCCGGCCGCTCTGGGCTGCCGCCTCTGTGCGGACCCCGCGGGACAGCCGCCCACTGTTCGCACGGCACAGTGGCCACACGCGGTAGGGGCTTACCCCTCTACCACCCATGGTCACTTTGCGTGCGTCCCACGTGCAGCTGTCCCACGGGGGCACCCCCGGTCGGCGTTCACACATCACGGGAACCACGGGGGACTTCTGATCCCCCGCAGTTCCCGTGTCTTGCGAACAAGACCAGAATCACCAAAACCACCAGCAGCAAAAAAGGCAGTTCAAAACAGGCACATTTTCAAGGTGTAATTGAAGGCCTGCCCTGCGGGGGCCATGTGAAGTTTGATTGCGTATTTCAGCACCTCCAGATCTTTTCTTCCAGTCTCCCAGGATTTGTCTACTTTTATTTACTAAAACATTTCTAAGCCTGCATTACCATTAAAAAGTGATCCACACAGGAACTAATACTGGTGAGACATTAATGCAAAATATTGGAAAACTACAACATAATCAAAAGACCTGTTAGCTTCCGGCCATCAAGCCAGGGAAGGGGCCCTCTCAGGAGTCAGCCTGAACCCCAAAATGCAGCTAGTTCACAGAACCTAGCGAGCTGTTTCTCTCTCAGGGCTTGTTCGCACGACACGGGAGCCGCGGGGGAGCAGGAGTCCCCCGCGGTTCCTGTGTTGTGTGAATGCCGACCGGGGGTGCCCCCGCGGGAGGGCTGTGCGCAGGACGCACGCAAAGTGACCATGGTCGGTAGAGGGATAAGCACCTACCGCACGTGGCCATCCTTCCGTGCCGTGCGAACAGTGGGCGGCCATCCTGCGGGGTCCGCACAGAGGCGGCTGCCTAGAGCGGCCAGAGCTGCCGCTGCTCCAGCCTATAGGGGCAAACGGCCCCTCTGGGCATCCCGGGGCCCCGCCCCCTAGCGCCAGGAGGCCCGCACTGCGGTGCGGGGACTGCGGGGTCCGCCCACGTGCGCGGGGCGCAGGTCGTCTGCGGTGCCCCGCCGGACCCCGCAGATCGCCCCGTGGTGCCTCCCCCGCCCGCAGCCTGGGTCGTGCAAACCGGCCCTCAGTCTCCTGCTCTCGGACCGAGGTCTCTCCACACACAGACGTCCAGACACCTCTGCATCCGTGGGGCGGGGGAGGATAGGAAGGAGACCTGCTTCTCTGTCTGAGCACAACAGAACTCAGGGGATCCCTACACTCTGAAAAGCAGGTGGAATCCTGGCAGGAGACCCAGATGGTTTCAGTAGCTTGGACCCAGGATGGTTCTGGTCCAGAGGTGTTGAATGGACCCAGTCTAGTAAGCTGGCAAACTTAAGTGCATGGAACTCTGGATTTTTCTCTGGTTTCCACGAAAAACTCCCAATGGCACCAAGCGATACTACAAGACCACAGATGAGTCTCAGGAAGATTCCCAGGTGGTGACAAGAGCTGTTCTGGGCTGGAAACAATGGGATGCGTAGAACTCCTTGCCAGAGCCAACTCTAGTGTAAAAGTGGGCGATTTGAGATGGGTGCTCAGTATATGAGGAGCTAAGCCTGCAGCAACTCAAGATGGCCTCTTTCCCGAAAGGCTAAGATATTTTGGGTCTAGCAGCTGAGCCAGTCGTTTTCTTACCTCAGGGAGGTCACTTCCAGGCTGGCATATGCTTATATACCTAGATTTGTGTTTGCCTGTCCGAAGACTTTCTGAATATGTGCACTTCTGATTAGCGTGGCTATGCCAGATCTCACCTTGCATCAGTAACCTACAGGACTAGTAGGTAAGATAAGATGAATTTCATTCATGTCTGCAGTACCTGTCGTACTGACAAATCACCCTGATAACAAATCTGTGAGTAGGCTGAGAGAGGGAGTGAGTGGCCCAGAAACACACAGTACATTTCCTTTCTCAGCTTGAGGCTGAACCCAGGTCTCCAGGGGCCCAATCAGATGCACTGTACCACACCAGCAGTCACTTAATGCCAGTCAACAGAGGCAGTTAAGCCGTCACTAAGAACTGCATCCCTAAGAACTGCATCCCGTGTAAGTCTTTTCAGCTATCATCAAAATCATTAATTGAAGGTGCGCAACTATTTGAAGTTCTATTGTTAACGCAGGCTTTTACCAAATTCTTGTCTCACACAGGGGAGAAACCATATCATTGTTTAGAGTGCGGAAAGAGCTTCATTCAGAAGATACATCTCACTCGGCATCAAAGAACTCACACAGGGGAGAAACCATATCATTGTTTGGAGTGTGGAAAGAGCTTCATTCAGAAGATAAATCTCACTCGGCATCAAAGAACTCACACAGGGGAGAAGCCATATCATTGTTTGGAGTGTGGAAAGAGCTTCAATCAGAAGATAACTCTCACTTTGCATCAAAGAACCCACACAGGGGAGAAACCGTATAAATGTCTGGAGTGTGGAAAGTGTTTTTGCCGGAGTTCTGAACTGGCTTCACATACAAGAATTCATACAGGGGAGAAACCATATCATTGTTTGGAGTGTGGAAAGAGCTTCGCTCACAAGAATCAACTCACTTTTCATCAAAGCGCTCACACAGGGGTGAAACCATATGAATGCTTGGAGTGTGGAAAGAGGTTCAGTTGGAAACCACATCTCACTTCTCATCAAAGAACTCACACAGGGGAGAAACCGTATAAGTGTATGGAGTGTGGAAAGTGTTTTTCCCGAAGTTCTGAACTGACTTCACATTCAAGAATTCATACAGGGGAGAAACCATATAATTGTTTGGAGTGTGGAAAGAGCTTCACTCAGAAGAATCAACTCACTTCTCATCAAAGAACTCACACAAGGGAGAAACCATATGAATGCCTGCAGTGTGGGAAGAGCTTCAGTCAGAACGCACATCTCACTTCTCATCAAAGAACTCACACAGGGGAGAAATTAAATAAATGCTTGGAATGTGGAAAGAACTTCATTCAGAAGAATAATCTCACTCAGCATCAAAGAACTCACAGAGGGGAGAAACCATATAATTGTTTGGAGTGTGGAAAGAGCTTCACTCAGAAGAATCAACTCACTTCTCATCAAAGAACTCACACAAGGAAGAAACCATATGAATGCTTGGAGTGTGGAAAGAGCTTTAGTCGGAATGCACATCTCACTTCTCATCAAAGAACTCACAGAGAGGAGAAACTAAATAAATGCTTGGAGTGTGGAAAGAGCTTCAGTTGGAAGAGCAGTCTTACCCGCCATCAAAGAACTCACACAGGGGAGAAGCCATACAAATGCTTGGAGTGTGGAAAGAGCTTCAGTCAGAAAGTAACTCTCTCCTCTTGGACTTCTGATGGGGAAATGGTGGACTGAAGATATCCACTTTTTAGTGGAGTAATGACACATCTTGAAGGTCGATCTCAGAGAGATCTTCCAGCTTGCAAAATACTCCCTGGATGAAAAGGGAGATCAAGAAAGATAAGTCATTTGCAAGTCATGGGTTGCTCTCAGCGGGTTAGCTGGAGTAATGAGGACAATGACAATCTGAGGTTGGATTTTTACAGCTTATCACAGCGTGTTGGGGGAAACCCATTACTTAAAATTTATGGGGTTATTTGTTTAACAACTGATTTTATCCCACGGTGAGTCACAACTTTTTTCTGACTCTCAAGCATTGGAATCCAAGAAATTTATCTGAAAGCCTCACAAGGAGAATATAAACAAGTGTGCTTTGAAAACTGAAAGAAGACTTTTAATCCTTTTTACTCTTGTATTCTTTGAGAAATTGTACAGGGCAGAAGCTGAGATCAATCTGAACAGCGTGGGAACTACTGTTGTTATTTGCAGGCTGTTGGAGACAAAGCAATAAAAATGGCCCCAAGGGGTTTGTTTTACAAGCTGTTTGATCAGTTACTAGAGAAGTTTGACATCTTTGAAAAAAGATTGGTTAGGAAGATGGTTAAGTTTGAAGTAAAGATAGCGCAAAAGCTGAAAGTTTAACTGGAGAGTTACTAAATGTTTAAAGAACCAAAAATTGAATTACTAAACACAGTACTTGAACGGGAAGAAGATATTGGAGGTGGAGGAAGAAGAGGGAAAACAGCAGATCAAGTTCATCAGCAACATGTCCACATTGAAATGAAGGCCAACGAAGCTGTCAGATCCTTTGGGAAGGAATTGGTTATTGAGACTTATAATGAACCTGATGGTTTGGTTAGAGGGAAAATAGCAGATCTTGGAAAATAGCAGGTCAAGTTCACCAGCAATACTTCCGCATTGAAATGGAGGCAGATGAAACGGTGAGATATCTTTGGTAGGAGGTGCTTATTGAGACTTACATGAAGAGAGAATATGCATTTGTTTTTTTTAACTTTAAGACTGAAATTGAAAAACATTTTTAATTGAGGAAGAATAAGTGGAGGACTGTAAATTGTTGCTGAATACTGGATTTGATGAGATGGCAAAATCAATGTCATGAATTAAAGGAAGAAAAAAAAGGTGTTACGGTAAATACTGGATTTGATAGAAAGGGTTAAAGCTATGTCATGAATTAAAGAAACAATAGCTAGCTGCATGATTTGTTTATCTGTGTAATGGCTGAATTGTAGTGTAAGAAGTTAATTTTAAATTATAGATGTTAATGATCTCTTTATTTACATTACTAGAAATGTTTAATATGGTTTAAATGGAAGAGTAGATATCTATAAAGGGCATTGAATACAGGAACTTGATGAGATGGTTAAATCCATGTTATGAATTAAAGAAAAAACGGTTGTTGAATATTGGAGCCGACAGAAAGGGTTAAAACTAGGTTATGAATTAATGAAAGAGCAGTTATACGTATGCTTTGTTTATTATTGTGATAACAACAAGAGTATAATGTAAGAGAAATTATTGTTTAAAAAAGTTTATAAATGTTAATGACTTCCTTATTTACAAATGTTATAAAGATTTATAGAGGGTCTAATTTTTATCAAGGTGGGTTCAATCTTGAAAGGAATTTAGGGGATGATGACTAAGAGAAGACGTTTATAAGATGATGTCTGGTTGTTATATCTGTATTTCATTCTAGGTGGGGGATATATAGGGATGTTAAAAACTTTGGAGATAAATTTAATGTTTAACGTAACCGCTTGTATGGACTAATATATGAAGCGTAGCAGGTATGAAGCTGGTCAGTGCTTGGATGGGTGACTGCCTGGACTGCCCACATCTGTTCTCCTGCATTGAGCAGGGGGTTGGACTCGATGGCTTTATAGGCCCCTTCCAACTCTACTATTCTATGATTCTATAATTGAAATTAGAGTTTTTGCCTTCGATAAGCAGGTGAAAAGAAGCCAGTGAATTTTCCTAACATATATTAGTAGAAATGCCTAATGTTGTTTAAATAGAAGAGTTAATATCCACGTTTATGATTGAATGGAAATTTCTCACAGGTCTTCTATAGAGATTGGAAAAATAATAACTTGTGTAGTTGTGAGGTTGATGATTAAGAAAAATATTGTTTGACAATAGAAAAAAGAAATTTCTTTGTAAACTTAGAGCAGAGTATCTATTGTTACTTACCGTACATTTCTTGTGAAGAAAATGGGAAGTCCATTTTAGTCTTTTTGTTTTTGTAGTTTGTATGTGTTTTATTTTTCTTAAATAAATAAAAAAGTTGAATGATAAAAAGAAAGTAGCGCTCACCTCTCATCAAAGAAATTGTGCAGCAAAGAAATTGTAAACCTGCTCGTGAATGTGGGTTAAAAATAAATCTGATCTTACCTCTCACCCGATACCTCATACAATGGAGAAACCATAGAAATACTTGTATAGTACTATGGAATGAGATTCCTCTATAGCAGTGATGGCGAACCTTTTTGAGCCCGAGTGCCCAAACAGCAACACAAAACCAACTTATTTATTTCAAAGTGCCAACACTGCAATTAAACCTGAATACCGAGGTTTTAGTTTTAGCAGAACAACTCATACAGTTGTCTGAACTAATTAACATATTTTGCCTTAAAAGAAAAACACAATAACAGAGCTTTCAATGGTACAAACAGTTTTTTGTTGGGGAAAAAATCAACTCAAAAAAATATTATAGTACTACATTGTACACATAGCCTGAAGGGAATTTATACAAACTTTTTAAAGAATTAGGCACATGTATTTTTGGATAAGGGATTCTCAACTTGTGATATGATTATATGCCAGACTGAAATTGTATGGGGCAAGCTTTACCCCGGGTCCTTTCCCTGCTTCTACAGGTGTCGGATTAGTAAAAGTAAAAGTCAACCTGTACTAGGATGAGCAAGATAAACAAGAAAACTAAATGTGCGTAACACATTTTAAACACTTTATGTCTTGGACTGCAAACACTACATTAGGTAAAAGTTTGCACTGGGCATGCTTTTGCACAATTACCGTAATGTGATTTTGCTATTGCATGCATGCTGATAATTTGTCAAACCTTGGCTCATACTCCATTAGTTTGAGAGCAACACATGCAGCACTCAGGTCAACTGTTAGGGCTTTACATCCAAGCCATGCTCTGTGCATCATTCTTCAAAATCTTTTAAATGTGATAACAATGTAGAAAAGAATTCTGTAACAGGAATTCTAGAATAAAATCATTCTGTTCCACACTGTGAGAAAGAACAAAATCATTAGTGTTTTGCAGAAGGGGATGGTCTTTTCGCAATCTGGTGACCAATGGCTCGAGTGCCCACAGAGAGGTCCCTGTGTGCCAGCTGTGGCACCCGTGCCATAGGTTTGCCATCACTGCTCTATAGGCAAGCCATAGTTTACATTTGAGGACCCACTTAGGAGATGTGCTGTGTAAAGGAATGCCAACAAAGGTGTTTGATAACATGCTGATGCTCAGACAACCATCAAACTTAAATTACCCTTCTTCATGGTCTCTGTGCATCACACATATGGGGCTCTGGGCCTGCCCTGAGAGGATTTGGGAAACTGCTAAAGCTGAGGGAAATCGGGCGGGAATCCCTTCCCCACCGTCTCACTGAGCATGCTCCTGTGGGTTCCTGCCTGATCCCTCAGTTCCTCTTCAACCGCCATTGTGGCTCCTGCTGGCCTACAACTATCCTTGTTTGCATACCAAGTAGTCTCTCTGTTCCGAGGCCACAATAGGCGGTCTCACAGGGAACTGAGGAATCGGACGGGAACCCACAGGATGCTCAGTGAGATAGTGGGGGAGGGGTTCCCACCCAATTTCCCTCAGCTTTCCCAAATCATCTCAACACAGGCACAGAGCCCTATCTGTGTGAATGCACAAATGACCACTCAAAGAACCACAGTTACAGGTTAAAAGCCTGTTCTTTTTTCTTATATTAGAACATGGTGAAAAATAATGATGTGGAGATCCTATAAGATTCTCATAATATTATGGCATGTGGTTCCAAATCCCCTAATGACAATTGACTCCAAATCCCTTAATGACTGCTCCAGCAGCTTCATATAGATGTTCAACAATATTGGGGATGAGATGTACCATGCTGAACCCCAAAGCTCCCTTGCCAAGGGGCCGAGGAATAGATCGACCCCACAGGTAAAACTGGAAACACTGCAACATAGTGCCTCCAATGTCCACGCCATGGAGTCGGTCAAGGAGAATATCATGGTCAACGGTATCAAAAGCCAATGAGAGATCGAGCCGAATTAACAGGGCTGCACACGCGCTGTACCTCACCTAAACGTAATCTACTAGGGGATCGGCTATCCTTGACCTGATTCTAACCAACAGAGACGAGTTAGTGGATAAAGTGGCAGTTTCGGGGACTCTGGGGGAAAGTGACCAGGTTATACTCGAGTTCTTGATTATAAAGGAAGCAAAAGCTGAGTGTAGCCAAACGTGTACCCTGGATTTTAGGAAAGCTAACTTTAATAAACTCAGAACAATGATAAGTAAGGTCCCATGGCAAGCGACTCTAATGAGAAAAGGAGTCCAAGATGGGTGGGAGTTTTTTAAAAAGGAAATTCTAAAGGCACAATTGCAAACAATTCCCACAAGGAAAATTTTCACAAAAAACTCAAGAGATGACCTGAAAACAAAAAAGGACACACATAGTAAGTAGAAGGCCAGGCCACAAGGGAAGTGTGAAGGAAAAAGCCTCAGAGTTTCCTGTACCACACACACACACACACCTCCTCATGTGTAAACAAGTATAATCCCAGCTAGGGGCTGGGAGGGGCGAGATGTACATAGTTCCTCATGATGGCTCTTGGAGCCTTGGAGTTTGCCAAGCCCTTTGGCATGCAAATGTAGTCCAAGCCCTGTAGTCATGAACCCCCCCGCCCGTGCTGTTTTGGCGGCGGGGGGGGGGGGAACCAGGGCAACAGGGCTTAAACAGCCCTATTGCCCTGGTTTCCCCCGCCAAAAACAGCGCAGGGATCCAGCACGACTCCGTCGCGTCACTCCTCTGCGTCGGAACTTGCGGAGAGCCTGCAGGTAAGGCCCGCGCGGGTGGCTGAGAGCCCGCGCGGAAATGAGCAGGCCCAGTTCGGGCCTCACTCGTGTCTGCCGGGCTGCTCGGCTACATCCCTAGCAGTGATTACCAGTGGTCCTGGGCCCAGTGCTCTTCAACATTTTTATTAATGACTTGGATGAGGAGGTGCAGGGAATGCTGATCAAATTTGCAGATGACTACTCTCGAAGACAGGAACAAAATTCAAAGTGACCTCAATAGGCTGGAGCGCTGGGCCGAAAACAACAGAATGAAATGTAATAGGGATAAATGCCAAGTGCTGCACCTAGGGAAAGGAAACCAAATGCAAAGTTACAGAATGGGGTAGTATTGTTGAGCCAAGTGTCCAAGTGAGAAGGGTCTTGGAATTGTGGTAGATCACAAACTGAATATGAGCCAGCAATGTGATGTAGCTACAAAGAAGGCAAATACTTTTTTGGACTGTATTAATAGAAGTATAGTTTCCAAATCGTGTGAAGTGATAGTTCCCCTTTACTCAGCACTGGTTAGGCCTCCTCTTGAGTACTGCGTCTATTTCTGGGCATCACAATTTAAACAGGATGTAGATAAACTGGAGAGGGTTCAGAGGAGGGCAACAAGGATGATCAGGGGACTGGAAACAAGGCCCTATGAGGAGACTGAAAGAACTGGGCATGTTTAGCCTTCAGAAGAGGAGACTGAGGGGAGATATGATAGCACTCCTCCAGTCCTTGAAGGGTTGTCACACAGAGGAGGGCCAGGATCTCTTCTAGATCATCCCAGTTTGCAGGACATGGAATAATGGGCTCAAGTTACAGGAACCCAGATTCCACCTAAACATCAGGAAAAATGTCCTGTTAGAGCAATAAGACAATGGAACCAACTACCTAGGGAGGTGGTGGGCTCTCCCACTCTGGAGGCATTCAAGGTGCAGCTGGGACAGCCATCTGTCAAGGATGCTTTGACTTGGATTCCCGCATTGAGCAGGGGGTTGGATTCGATGCCGTTGTAGGCCCCTTCCAAGTCTACTTTTCTATGATTCAAGAATCCTCATGCACTCCAACAAAACTTTATTTGGAGTGAGGGATAAAAATACACACCTTGGAACAATAGGGGAAAAGCCCCAAATACATAGTACAGCTGTCTTAAGAATATATGTGACAACACAGTCCTTTCACTCTAGCCCCTGTCGCATAAACCCTTCTCAGGCTAAGCAGAAACACCTAAAAGCCTGAGGGGAGGGTCAAATAACACCCTTTCCCTACTTATGAGGGGCAAGATCAATAAAGTTTAACAAGGTTCTATTTTGAATATATTCTACTGTGGGTATAAACGTGTGTATGTAGGTTCAACAGTAATGTAGGTTAATAAAGCCAAGCTGACACGTAGGATTTGGGTAGCAAACAACATTAAAATAAGTTTATTTAAATTCCCAAAATCTTAGTTCCAGAAAGAAAAACGTCAAACCTGCCTACCCCAACCACCAACAGACAAGACTACAACAAGAACCAGCATAATAAACATAATTGACATCACTCAATCCCCCTTATATACTCCTCCCCCACCCTTTCTAAGACACCCCATCTTTCAACATTCTATGCTCACTAAACATACTAACGCTGACATACACCAGGGAACTGAATGGTGAGGTTATGCCACATATATTCCCCCCCACTTTCCTTTAAAACCCAAGTAGGGAACTGGTTAAACACCTAGTCCTTAATGCAGGGCTTTGGGAAGATTAACAGTAAATAAACATCAATAACACCTTACATGTAAATACAAACCACCTGTAAAGGAATAACAAGTTAATGAGTAATGTCCCAAAGTCAAAATTATTGACTCCAATGCCAGTCTATGAGCATAATACAAAGGTCCAAGATAAAAGTCTCACTTTCCAGCTGTGCTTGAGGACTCCCTGCGAGATAGTCCATCAGCTACATTTTTCTCCTGTCTGGCCACATGTTGGATCTCTGCATGAAATTCCTGTAATCGCCGCGACTACCGCTGGAAAAGTTGGTTGTGGTTTTTCATTGACTGAAGCCACAACAGCACTTGATGATCAGTCTGTAGGATGAATTGTTGACCCCACACGTACGGTATGATCTTGTCAAAGGCCCATACGATCACCAGACACTCCTTTTGCACAGACGAGTAGTTTCGCTCACGATCCGACAACTTCCAACTGAAGTAGGCCACTGGATGCTTGACACCGTCTCTTATTTGCATTAGGACAGCCCCAATTCTGACTTCTGATGCGTCAATGGCTACAAAGAACTCCTGGTCAAAGTCTGGTGCAATCAGTACTGGGGCAGTACACAGAACTTGCTTCAGCATATTGAAAGCCCTCTGACACCCCTCCGACCACTGGATTTTCTCTGGGTTTTGCTGCTTGTTTAACTCGTGCAAAGGTGCAGCTATCTCCCCAAATTTGGGTATGAAATGGCAATAGTAGCCTGCTGTCCCAAGAAAGGCATGCACCGCTTCTTGCTAGTGGGAATGGGCCAGCTGTTTATACCCTCCACTTTAATGGTAACTGGGGCAAGATTCCCACTTCCCACCATATGTCCCAGGTAGATTACTTTCAACTTCCCAAATTTACACTTGGGAGCTTTGATAGTCAAACCTGCTGCCTCTATTGCCTTTAGAACAGTATCAAGGTGGGCCAAATGCTCTGTAAGGGTTTTGCTAAAAATTTCAATGTCATCAATATAAGTTGTGGACTTTTACTGTCAAGAACCTGCCATGAAAAGGACTGTCATACTTTCCATAGACCATGCATTCTTGTGGACTCTGGATTATGCATCTTCATCACTGAGGAGCCCAGAGCCTGGTTGGCTTGGGGCTATTTCCTGACCTCTGGACTTTCCTATGCCTGGACCCATGCGGTGCAGATTCCAAATCTGGGAGCCTTCACGCTGGAACCTCTGTGTGGGGGGAATTACTTTAAACTCAAGTCTGATCTCATTCTGGACCCTTACAGTCGAGAAGCATACTCACAGTACACAGTGGTTCCAACTCAAGTGGCAAAGTTGGCTCTGATCTCTGTGGGAGTGTACTGGTGAGTCAGGCCTGTTTCTAGGAACCCTTCCCTTGTCACAGGTGCAACTCGCTCAGATCTTTCCCTTGAATTCTTGTCTGTGAATGTTTCAGAAGGCTTTCTCCAGGAAGCATTCAAGTGCCTTACCTTGGTGCGGAATGTCAGGGAATTTGATCCCCAATAGACATTCTAGTCCCCAACCTTGATGTAGACCTATTTCAAGAGCCTGCAGCAAAATGCCATCAGCTTTATGATTTCTGAAGACTGTAACTGTTAAGCTTATGCTGTGAGATTTGCTATCATAAAAAGATCTCACTGATTTAGAGTCTCTGGTGTCAGAGTACTAGAATGTGTGTGATTCCAGGGCTGGGCCCCCGACACCCTCCTTCCAAACAATTCACTGACAATGGAGCTGGCCCATCCACGTGGCCCCTGTCCCACTTGGGTGTTTCCCTTCTACCATTCAGGGGTGAGGCTTTGATCTGAGTGACACCTCTGCAAACCACCCCTCCCCTCTCCTATTAGGTTCCCAGAGAAGGCTGCCAGCATCCATCCTTGCCAGGTTGAAGTTGCAGCTGGATGGGGGAGACAACTCGACACCCGCCTGCTCTCCCCTGAAAACTCTGACAGGGATGAGCTCACACTGGCCTTGCCATTCCACATGCTGACTAGGCCTCCAAACTACTGCTGTCCAGTTTCTGGCTATGAACTAGGAGGCCCCACTGTATTACTGACACTGAACCCCCACATCATCCCCCCTCCCAAAACAAACCCTCTCCTCCGAACAGCCTCCAGGGAGAGGTATTGGACAACCACAGGTGAAACTGGGGATCAGTAAAATACTGGGTGAAGCTAGACTAAGGGGACAGGCTAACACCAATGAAACGCAATAAAATCAATCCAAGCTACAATTTCATACAGGTCTCTGTTACAAACATACCATTTACATCTAGGAACTTTGAAAAGACAGATATTGGGTAGATAGTTCAGTACTGGGCTCTAAACGGAGTATCTTACAAAAACAAACCCCCCACTACTGAAATGGGTGTAAAGTTCTGTAAAAGGGGGGGAAGGCAGGACAAGGCACCGGTCATTCCAGTACGAAAAGAAAGGCAGAAACATAAAGGGAATAGAGAACTATGGATGGAAAAGACTCCAGTGGTGGTGACCTGCAATGTGCAATTTCATACAGGTCTCTGTTACAAACATAGTTTACATCTAGGAACTTTGAGAAGACAGATCTTGGGTAGATAGCTCAGTCCTGGGCTCTAAATGGAGTACAGTCATGCCTTGGATTGAGAGCATAATTTGTTCCGGAAACGTGCTTGTAATCCAAAACACTCTTATATCAAAACGAAATCCCCCCCAAAAAAATTTGTACAGAGATTTTTAATTTAAGCCGTACTACAGTACTTGTATTGCAAGATGTCGCTTGTATATCAAGTAATAAATAAATAAATATTTAAACATTTGCTTGTCTTGCAAAACGCTCTCAAACCAAGTTACTTGCAATCCAAGGTATTACTGTATCTTAGAAAAACAACCCCCCCACTACTGAAATGGGTGTAAAGTTCTGGAAAAAGGATCCAACAATACAACATTCAAAAACAGGCTACGATACACAATTCATGATAAGTCACGGCAAGAGCCCCAGGTGAAAATGGAGACAGACCCCAAAAGTAAGTCTCCACGTTCAGGAGCCTGAGCTGACTCAGGTTCAGGGTTAGGAATAGTTGCAGCCAGGCAGTCTCTGCTCTTTGGGCAGCCCCTTTGACAGGATGGCTACTTGGCAGGTGTCCCAGCTGAATTAAGTGCAGGGGTTTGATGAGGGAACAGACAAGGAAAACATCCTTGGGCAGTAGGGAAAAACCTCCCTGCAGAGCGACCATTTACAAGTGATGACAATGTACTGTGGGACGCTGCTCAGAAACCCCAGGGTTGTGCTGAGCCCACCACAACCCAGGCTGAGGACTAACAAAAGTGACGTACAGTTACTCAAAACAATTAAAGCTGCTGTTACCGCACTAAAATCATGAAAACTGCTATTGGCACTGTGCCCTGCCCTGCCCCACCCCCTCTGGCAAGTGGGAAGAAAGCGATGAAGTTGAGGCTTGAGTGAGGGGGAGGATTTTGTGCTGCGGGCCCTTCACTTTGCTGAGCTGGGCGAACCCTCGCAACAGAACACACACACCCCTTCTCTTGGCCCAACACAAACCTTCAAGTGAAACCAGACTTTCCTGTAAACAAAACAAACCAGAGGCTGAAGCCGAAAAATCCAAGGAGAAAATCTTCTGATTGTTCATCCTAGGCATGAAGGCAGCCACGGAGCACTGGGCAGCCGAATCTTTGCCTATGGTCTTCTTGAGGGGACTCTATGTCACATGGGTCGAGGCACAGGAATGTCCATCCAGAAATCAGGAATTAGCCCCAAGCCAGCTGGGCTCTGGGCTCCTTGGCAAAGACACATCCAAAGCCACAAGAATGCACAGTCTATGAAAAGTTCAACACTCCTTTCCATAGCAGGATCTTGAAAGTAAAAGTCCAAGGAGAAGAAAGTCCAAATTAGGTAGAGTTCATGTGCCGAGCGCTCCCCATAGCTCAGTCGGTGACAGATCCAAACAGAAAGATGCAGACAGGGAAGATGAGAGAGATGTTCCTAGCAAAGGCTCCGGAGGCTAAGCACTGACTTTAAAGTGAAGGTGTGGCCATCTTAACCATCCTTCCAAACCACTCATTGACAAGGCCCATTCACGTGGCCCCTATCCCACCTGGGTGTTTCCCTTCTACCCTTCAGGGGTGAGGCTTCAACCAGAGTGACACCTCTGCAAACCACCCCTCCCCTCTCCAGAGGTTCCCAGAGAAGGCTGCCAGCTTCCATCTCTGCAAGGTCGAAGTTGCAGCTGGACGGGGGAGACAGCTCAACACCCGCCTGCTTTCACCCACCTGCTTTCCCGAGAACAGAGCTCACACTGGTCTTGACATTCCACACACTGACTGGTAGTGGTGGGGCCGAGCCTTGAGTTGGCTGGAGGCTTGCTCTGGGCTTGGCCATCCGCGAGCGGCAGCGGCCCGATCTCGCTCTTCAGAGCGGCGTGGAGCGTTCTCCGCGCCGCTCCAGCTGCCGCCGGAGAAAGCCCCCGCGCATGGCCGCCCCCGCCGCCGGACACCCCCCTCCCGCCGCCTACCTGGTCCGAACCAGGGAGAGCTGGTTTATTATTGCTGGTTCAAGAATCCTACAGAGTCGCATGACAAGAGCAGCAAAACAAGCAGCCACTCTAGTCATCCAATCTCTATTTCCGATGTTTGACCAGCAAAGCACTCGGTTGCTGCTTGCTTCCTTTTTTCATTGTAGGATGCTTTTTACTTTTACAATTAGAATACCAAAAACTGTATTTGAAGAAGAATTAAAATTGGAGAACTTTATGAGTATGTGGGGGGGGGGGTAGTTGGGTAGTAATCAGAGGGCTGGAAAAATGAAGTCAAGGCTAAACTTTGGCTGCAGGAGTAAGAAGAGCTTTGGGGTAGGGAAGGTGTGGAAAAGATCTACACAGGCAGAAGTCTGTATAGATGGGAGAACTCCTGGAGATAGCAGGTTCTCTGCCATGCCTGGATGGGGGGGGGGAGAGAAGTAAAAGAGGTGCAGTGTCAAGCAGAGCTAGGCATGGGGGGGGGAGGTGTAAATAACCATCACCTGTCTCCTACCCGAGATGGGAGCGAAGGCAGGAGGGAGAGGGGAGAGCGAGAGTGGCTTCTTCGGGGCCTGGCAGCGCAGAGAACGGGGGTGTGGGGGGGGGAGGATCAAAAACTGCTGCTTGGACAAGGAGTGCCAGGCAGTGGGCGGGAGGATATATAACACTTTAATAATCATCATACAGGCCTGTGGCTTACGCTGGCTCAGCTTGTTTGAGCGTGGAAAGCTAAGCAGGGGCAGGCCTGGTTATTACTTGGATGGGAGACCCCTCCTCTAGTTTCCTGCATTGAGCAGGGGGTTGGACTCGATAGCCTTGTAGGCTCCTTCCAACTCTATGATCTATGAATAAACCTATTTGGTAGACCAGATGGGAACAAAGGCGGGAGGGAGAAGTGGGAGTGTAAAAGGTGCTTGTGATGGGCGGCGAGGTTGGGAGTGGTGGCTGGGTTATGAGAAAGTCAAACCCCAGTTCATACTAGAGGTGCCAGGAATGGGGTGTGGGTGGATGGGGGTGGGGAATCCTTCTCTGCAGTGATGGAAACAGCCAGGCGAAAGCAGGAAAAGCGACAGGTAGAGAAGCACGGGGCAACATATACAGGAATAAAGATTCCTGCAGGAGGAGGGAGAGGGGAGCACTCAGCAGACCAATCATGAACAGGCTGCCTATATAGAGAGGGAGCGTGGCCCCTGGGATGCATGCCTGGAGGTGGAGGGAGGACTGGGTGGGAACAAAGGCAGGATAATGTCCAGAAACAATGACTGTCTGTCAGAACCATCTGTCAGTAACCTATGGTAACCACAAGCTTCTTGTGTCCTGTGAACCCTGCCACTGACTAGGCCCCAAACCCTTCCAAACTATGTACTGCTGACCAGTTTCTGGCTATGAACTAAAAGGCCCACTGTATTACTGACCCTAAACCCCATCACCCTTTCTCTTTTAATAAAGCATTGCCTTGGTTTTGCCAATTCCACACATTTATTCAATATTAGAGTATGTTGTTTTTCTTCTTAACCATTTTATGTAACTAAATAAAATATTTATTGAAAAAAATTGAAATGCACTTAACTGAGAAAATCTTTCCCATCCCGTATTCTAGGAAAAATTATGGCCTGCACATAATTATTTTTCGCTGTGTACTGATAGGAGGGAAAATATTCTGAATGGAAGTTTCTTTGTTGTCTCAGCTTCAGCACATCCATACACTCCTTGGTGCCATTCATTTATACAGTGCTTCTCGTACGTGGGTCCTCCAATGCGAAATATCGGATGACTGTAAATGAATCTCATTGCACACTCAAAGTATTTCCATGGTTTCTCACCTGTGTGATTACTTTGAGGAGAAGTGAGAGTTGTCTTCAGATGGAAGGTCTTTCCACACTAGAAACAATTATATGGTTTCTCCCCTGTGTGAGTTCTGTGATGAGAAGTGAGTTTCATCTTCTCACTGAAGCTCTTTCCACACTCTAAGCATTTATATGGTTTTTCCCCAGTGTGGGTTCTTTGATGCTGAGTGAGATTTGTCTTGTGACTGAAGCTCTTTCCACACTCCAAGCATGTATATGGTTTCTCCCCTGTATGAATTCTTCTATGTGAAGTCAATGCATCACTCCGGCAGAAACTCTTTCCACACTCCAAACAATGATATGGTTTATCCACTGTGTGGGTTCTTTGATGAGAACTGAGAGCACTCATCTCACTGTAGCTCTTTCCACACTCCAAACAATGATACGGTTTCTCCGCTGTGTGGCTTCTTTGGTGAGAATTGAGAGTTGTCTTATGTCTGAAGCTCTTTCCACACTCCAAACAAGAATATGGTTTCTCCCCTGTGTGGGTTCTTTGATGAGCAGTGAGATGTTTCTTCTGACTGAAGCTGTTTCCACACTCCAAACAATGATATGGCTTTTCCCCTGTGTGAGTTCTTTGATGATGAGTGAGATGTATCTTCTGACTGAAGCCTTTTCCACACTCCAAACATTGATATGGTTTCTCCCCTGTGTGAGTTCTTTGGTGAGAAGTGAGAGTTGTCTTATGTCTGAAGCTCTTTCCACACTCCAAACAATTATATGGTTTCTCCCCCGTGTGAGTTCTTTGGTGAGAGGTGAGAAGTGTCTTATGTCTGAAGCTCTTTCCACACTCCAAACATTGATAAGGTTTCTCCCCTGTGTGAGTTCTTTGGTGAGAAGTGAGATTACTCTTCTGACTGAAGGTTTTTCCACACTCTAGGCATTTATGTGGTTTCTTCAATGTGTGCATTTTGCGATGATCCTTATTGTTTGATTCAGAATTGAAAGTTTCCCCATGCATATGGCCGCTCTTCTTTTCCTCTCTTTTATGTATTTCTTCTTGGATTGTGATATCATGGTAGCCATTGCCCTGAGAAGCAAAGGAATTATTCCTATTCCCATTTACTTCTGCTTTCCTTCTCTGCTCTTTGCTATTTTTACAGTTTTCTTTTTTCGGTGGCATACCACAAAGTTTGCGCTTGCTCTCCACTTCCCACCAGTCACCTTCTGGAATGAAGACAAGAAAGTGTGAGAAGTCTGAGTTAGCAATAGAACCTCAAATAACTGAGCACCCTCAATTAATTATTTTGATAAAAGGAAGAACTCAAAAGACTTCGGTGGGATGCAGTTCTTAGGATGTGTTTAGAGGCCTCTGTTGACTGGCATTAACTGACTGCTGGTGTGGTGCAATGCATTTCATTGGGCCCCTGGAAACCTGGGTTCAGCATTCAGCTGAGAAATGAAATCTACTGTTTTTCTGGGTCAGTTACTTTCTCTCAGCCTAGTCAACCTCACAACCTTGTTATCAGCTCGCTCGTCGGTGGGGCAGGGAATGCAGAAATCGAATAAAATTTGGCAACCATGGACATGGTCACTTTAACAAATCCTGTGCCAAGGTAGGAAAAGGAGCATCACTGATCTAACCTAATAGTCCAACTCGCTATGTACCGACGGACAGATCTGGCATTACCAAGCTAATCAAAATTGCATAGTCAGAAAGCCCTGAGCCTGGCAAATGCAAACCTGACCATACAGGCAAATGCCAGCCCTGAAGGGATCCCCCCGAGATACGTAAACTACCATCTCACTGCACAGAAAGAAAATATATTATCGAAAATTATCACGGTAGCCCCTCAGAAAGAGATATGTGTCGACTGACCATGACAAGGAATAAACAAATAACTAACAGTGAAAAAACGTTCAAAGTTAAAAAATCACATGTTAGATGCACCAATGGTTCCTCATTACATTGAAAAGGCACACAGATATGATGATTTTAACTTTCTTGTCATTGAAAGAATATACCCTCATAAATACAACTGGAATGATCTTGACAAACTGTTATTAAGAAAGGAAGCCGAATGGATCTTTAAATTAGACACTGTATCCACGTGGGTTAAATGCTAGTATGGAGTTAACTTCTTTTTTAGGGAGATAATTGTTTGAGTACTTCTCCCTCTAACTTCTCCATAACAGCTGTGTAACATGAGACAATACCAGGACGCTGCACCTTTAACTCCTTCTCTACATATATCGTTGCTGTAACAAGGCTTTAAACTTTGAAAGGAGATTCTCTACTGCTTATGAACAAAGGATTTTTCAGTCCGGGTAAACTGGTTTGGGGTTCTTTCACGTTCTACATTGTTATAATTACTTGCAATATACTTAACTGTTGATATTTTTATACTGACAGAACTTTCTGCTACGGGTGCAGTCCAAACTATAAATTTTTATAGATGGAAACCATGTTATTTTGTACCTCCTCGGTAATTGCTCGTAAGCAGGGGTGAGTGTTTGTCATTTGTATAATGTTTCATAGATGGAAGCTTACATATCAAATATTTGTGTTCCATTCTTGAGTTTGGTAGTTAGTTAATTAATGTATTTATAATTGTTTACAGACCTTAAGAAGACTTGTTCTGATGAAGTCACATATGACGAAACAGGCTTTACAATCCAGATTCCTGTATAACAGTCTGCTTATAGTAGTTTTATCTACTGTTATTACTTGCCAACATTGTTTGTCCTTCTTGTCTTTATCGTCAGCCTTGCTTTGATTTTGTTACCTGTTAATCATTACATTCAGATTGTTTTTCACTTCCCCTCTCTTATTTTGCCTTTGCTTATACTTTGTTTACTGTAGTTTTACTTATTGTTACTGACCTGCCTACTTTTTGTGTTATATTTTTCATCAATTGTTGATTGGCTGTGTTTGTTTATATTATATATTTTGGCACATGCTTGCAGCATTCTGGTGTCTTCATTATTAGTTGTTACTACTACGTACCATATCTCATGTTGATTATCACAACACGTTTTTTCACTGTTAGTTATTTGTTTATTCCTTGTCATGGTCAGTCGACACATATCTCTTTCTGAGGGGCTACCGTGATAATTTTCGATAATATATTTTCTTTCTGTACAGTTGTGTGCTCCGTGGCACTTTTGTTTACATATTATCATTATCAACTGCAGCCTTCGCTGTTTTTGTATTGATGTCTCACCGGTATTAGCTCCTGTGTGGATTTTAGTTCAACGCAAAGGCAGGATTTGAAATGTTTTGGTAAATAAAAATAGACAAATCCTGGTAGACTCGGAGAAGGGATCTGGAGGTTCTGCGGAACGCAATCCAACTCCACATGGGCCCTGCAGGGCAGGCCTCCAGCTATGCCTTCAAAATGTTCTTGTTCAGGGCTGCCTTTCCCTAATCAGTGTTTTGCTGCTGCCGGTTTGGGATACTCTGAGCTGTCTTAATGTGTCTTGTGGAAAATGCTGTGGTCTGTTTGAGGCCTATGTCTTTCAGCTGCGGTCTTAAAATAGTGTTTCATCATTTTATGGTTTTAATAAGATGAAGAGCTGAATCCTATTGATAGCAGCCCGATGCTTGTGAGACTCTGAACCTGGAGGCTTACTCGCACCCAATGCAGAGTGGGAAGAGCAGCAGTGGCTCCTCCTAGCCTGTTTCAGCAGGGCGGCGGGAAGGAAGGAGGCTGGGGCCACGCCAGGATACGCCGTAATTGGCTGGCCCCGGTCTCCTGCCCTCCCCACTCCCAAGGATGCCCCCTTTACTCCCTCTCTGAGGTCATTCTTTCTGTGCTGGCTGCAAAGGGGCGGGATCCAAGCGCAGATTCCCAGCCCCAAGGCCGGAGAGCTTCAGAGCCGTGAATACAAAAAAACTACGTCTGAGGGCCAAAGACTACGTCTGAGGGCCACAGGATTTCACCCTTACTGTATCTTTTTGAACACTGCCTTCTGAGGGCTTCTGATCGCCTAAAAGGCAATCAGAATCTCAATGGCAATCTCAAATACTAAATAAATAAATAATATAGGACACATGCCCCCCAAAATAGTCATATTCTCTACCTCATCATTATCGCATTTGGAACCCGATCTTATCATTCAGCAGGAAAACCGAGAGCCTTACCGAGAGAGGCCACGATCCCAAGGTTCTCCTCCATGATTTGGCTGTGCAGGGCTCTCTGGTCAGGATCCAGCAGTGCCCACTCCTCCTCAGTGAAGCACACAACAACCTCCTCAAAAGTCACCAGACCCTGGACGAAAAAAGAAAAAAATTCCTTCTCAAGGATACCATAAGAACATGAGGTGGCTGGGCATTGTACTGCAGGACTTAAACTTGCTTGCTGCAAAAACCAGTTGCTGGAGGACCAACAGGAAGAAACTGCTTCAGCTCTCCTGTCCTGCTTCTGGGCTTCCCAAGAGACATCTGATTGACCAATGTGTGAAATAGGATGCTGGACTAGACGGGCCTTTGCTCCGATCCAGCAGGGCTCTCCCTTATACTCTTAGCTTTTCCCAGAAGCAAAGAGAAGATGTATTGTGGCAGTAGGATGTGTAGTGGAAATGCTGAAGACTATTGTATATCGAGGAATCAGTGGCATGTAGGCAACTAGCCCATGTCTAGAGTGCTGTTTGGGCCTGTCTACTGAGCAGGCTAGCTATGCTAATTCCCAGAGCTAATTGTGTTGATGCTGTAAAGCTCGAGGCTGGTAGAGAAGCCTCTGAAAACACCAGACGGTTATGGCCCTTGTTAGCAGAGATGGGAGATATCTGGGCTGGCTGGTGTTCTTCCAGTCTGAAGCATTGGACTATGTCCAGAATGGGAGGGGTCAATGGGATAGTCCATCCTTCCCTGGGGCCCTCCCAAGGAGCAATGGGCCAAGCCAGACTGGTGCTGCGGGCCAGGCCATTTTGGGTCAGGTTCGCTTGGTCTGATAAGATGTGAGGGTTCCCAGTAGCAGAAGGGATGTATGCTTTATCATCTTGCTTCATAATTTCTTCTTGCCGCCATTCTGTACTGTTCTGTTTTATTCCCGAATTTGCTTGCTCTTGCTAATAAATCTCTTTCCTTCACCCATCGGTGTGCTTATTGCCTCTGAATATCCTAAAAAGAACCACTGACCATTCGCAAAACAGGAGGTGAGCAGGGGACGGAGGCACCCAGGCTGCTCCTTCCTGTCTCCCCAATGTCTCCTTCTCCTACCTGATCCAGTTCCACTCCATCGCGAAGAAAAAGAGATGGCTGAGTACCCACTGCCGGCATCCTTCTAGAACCTGCAAGCAGGGTGGACAAAAATCAATGATTTTTTTAAAAAATCCAAAAAAATTTGATATTTTTAAAATTTAAATTGGATTTTTTAAATAAAATGCTTTTTGAGGAAAAATTTATCTAAAGATAGTTTTCTATTAAAGATACATTATAGTCCAAAGCTTATTCATCATGAAATAAGGATTAGTTTTTAATTACCGGTATGTAGCATGAGGCTGTATATTCATGCAACGTTTAAATTTTTTGGTGAATGAATTCCATTATTATTATTACTATTAATTTCATTTCTATACTGCCAAACAGCCAAAGCTCTCTGGGCGGTGTACAATAATTAAAAAATACAATATAAAATACACAATAAAACATTACAAAAAATTTAAGAACCAAATTTAGAATAACACAAATAGCTAAAAGCAAGTTAATACGTGACCAGTAGAAAAGTTAAAAATAACCCACCTCCCACCATGCACTATTTAGAATTGTTAAAAGCCTCGACATAGAGGGCAGTCTTAACCTGGCGCTGAAAAGATGACAGAGTTGGCGCCAGGCAGGCCTCAGGGGGGAGCTTGTTCCAGAGTTGGGGGGCTACCACAGAAAAGGCCCTCCCCCTTGTTGCCACCTTCCGAGCCTCCCTTGAAGGTGGCAGTTGGAGGAAGGCCCCAGATGTTGAACATAATGTCTGGGTAGATTGTGGTTGGGATAGACATTCCGTCAAGTATTGCAGTCCCAAGCCATGTGTGTGGCGTAGTGGTGAGAGTGTTGGACTGGGACTTGGGAGATCCCGGGTTCTAGTCCCCACTCAGCCATGAAACTCACTGGGTGACTTTGGGCCAGTCACTGACTCTCAGCCTAACCTACCTCACAGGGTTGTTGTGAGGATAAAATGGAGAGGAGGATTATGTAAGCTGCTTTGGATTCCTTGAAGGAAAAAAAGCGGGGTATAAATATAATAAATAAATAAATGCACCTTGAATTGGGCTCGGAAGCATAGTTAGCCAGTGCAAGCGGGCCAGAACTGGTGTTATGTGTTCGGACCTTCTGGTCCCAGTAATGAGTCTGGCAGCTGCATTCTGCACCAGCTGCAGCTTCTGGACAGTCTTCAAGGGCAGCCCCATGTAAAGTGCATTGCAGTAGTCAAGCTTAGAGATTACCAGAGCATAGAATACTGAAACCAGGCTATCCCTGTCCAGATAGGGGCACAGCTGGGCCACCAGCCAGAGCTGGTAGAAGGCACTCTTTGCCACTGAGGCCACCTGACCCTCAAGTGACAAAGATGGCTCAAGCAGAACCCCCAAGCTACAGACCTGCTCCTTGAAGGGGAGTGCAACCCCATCAAGAACAGGTTGAACACCCTCCATCTGGTCAGAGGAACCACCCACTAACAGCATCTGAGTCTTGTCTGGATTGAGCTTCAGGTTGTTAGCCCTCATGCAGTCCATTGTCGCAGACAGGCACCGGGTCAGCACATCCACAGCCTCACCTGCTGAAGATGAAAAGGAGAAATAGAGCTGCGTGTCATCAGCATACTGATGGCAATGCACTCCAAAACTCCGGATGACCCCACTCAGCAGTTTCATGTATATGTTAAATAGCATGGGGGATAAGACCTACCTCTGTGGAACCCCATACTGGAGAGTCCACGGGGCCGAGCAGTATTCCCCACACACCACCGCCTGCAGCCATCCATCCAAGTAGGAGCGGAACCACTGCAATGCAGTACCCCCAACTCCCAATCACGTCATGCTCTTCCAGAGCTTTCTGTAAGATTACTGCGCAATTTTTCTATCTAGAAGATATTATCACAGATGCTTGGCTTTACATTTCTCAAAACTGTGAATTTGTGTCTGCCTCTTCTTCACGCCTCTTCTTCACAGCAAAAATGTTATAAAATAAACATACAGAGTTGAGAAAAAGACCTTAATCCCATTGTTCCTTTGCAAATCTATGCACACAGAATCAACCCCATATCTCTTAAGTGCAAAGTTTCAAAAAATTCAATGAATAGAAGATTGTTGGGAGTGGAATAGGTCTGCACAAGAAGCTAAGTGTGAGGAGGGAGGGGCAAGCAGTAAAAATAAAAGTGAAACCTTTTGAGCAGAATGCTCCACAAATCTTTGGATCTTTGTGTGTATAGCCTGGGTTTATCATATTATTCTTTCCCTGGAGAAGAAAACCTAAAATGGCAGCAGGCCGTAAAAGAGACCCAGTTTGGAATATTTTAATGAAGTTCCTCCACCTATGGGTAAGGCAGGCATGCGTACAAAATGCAAACACTGCAACAAAGAAATGCAAGGCCTGGTGGCCTGAATGAAACAACATCATGAGAAGTGCTGTGATGAAGACGACAAAACGAACATGTTTAAACAGGCAGGACCTTCAGGATGGTAAACGTTTTGATTTCATCAAATTTCTTAAAGACTGCCTGGAGGAACTGTCATGCTTGAGCAAAATTATATTTGTTATTATTATTAGAATCATAGAATCATAGAAAAGTAGAGTTGGAAGGGGCCTACAAGGCCATCGAGTCCAACCCCCTGCTCTATGCAGGAATCCAGGTCAAAGCATCTCTGACAGATGTCTGTCCAGCTGCACCTTGAATGCCTCCAGAGTGGGAGAGCCCACGACCTCCCTAGGTAGTTGATTCCATTGTCTTATTGCTCTGACAGTCAGGAAATTTTTCCTGATGTTTAGGTGGAATCTAGGTTCCTGTAACTTGAGCCCATTATTCCGTGTCCTGCAAACTGGGATGAACGAGAAGAGATCTTTGCCCTCCTCTGTGTGACATCCCTTCAAATACTGGAAGAGTGCGATCATATCTCCCCTCAGTCTCCTCTTCTGAAGGCTAAACATGCCCAGTTCTTTCAGTCTCTCCTCATAGGGCCTTGTTTCCAGTCCCTTTATCATCCTTGTTGCCCTCCTCTGAACCCTCTCCAGTTTGTCTATGTCCTTCTTAAAGTGAGGTGCCCAGAACTGGACGCAGTACTCAAGATGAGGCCTAACCAGTGCCGAGTAAAGGGGAATTATCACTTCCCGCGATTTGGAAGTTATACTTCTATTAATACAGCCCAAAATTGCATTTGCCTTCTTTGCAGCCACATCGCATTGCTGACTCATATTCAGTTTGTGATCTACCACAATTCCAAGATCCTTCTCACTTGTAGTATTGTTGAGCCAAGTGTCCCCCATTCTGTAACTCTGCATTTGGTTTCCTCTCCCTAGGTGCAGCACTTGGCATTTATCCCTATTAAATTTCATTCTGTTGTTTTCGGCCCAGCGCTCCAGCCTATCGAGGTCACTTTGAATTTTGTTTCTGTCTTCCAGAGTATTAGCTGTTCCACCCAACTTTGTGTCATCTGCAAATTTGATAAGCATTCCCTGTACCTCCTCATCCAAGTCATTAATAAAAATGTTGAAGAGCACCGGGCCCAGGACCGAGCCCTGTGGTACCCCGCTCGTTACCTCTCCCCAGTTTGAGAAGGAACCATTGATAAGCACTCTTTGAGTCCGATTCTTTAGCCAATTGTGGATCCACCTGATAGTTGTTCCATCTAGCCCACTCTTAGCTAGCTTACTAATCAGGATATCATGAGGCACTTTGTCGAAAGCTTTGCTGAAGTCCAGGTATATAATGTCCACAGCATTCCCACAGTCCACAAGGGAGGTTACCCGATCAAAAAATGAGATCAGATTAGTCTGACAGGATTTGTTCTTGACAAATCCATGCTGGCTTCTAGTAATCACTGAATTGTTTTCAAGGTGCTTGCAGACTGACTTCTTTATAATCTGCTCAAAAATCTTCCCGGGGATTGATGTCAGACTGACTGGCCTATAGTTCCCAGGTTCCTCCTTCTTGCCCTTTTTGAAGATGGGAACAACATTTGCCCTCCTGCAGTCGTCTGGCACTTCACCTGTCCTCCATGATTTCTCAAAGATAATAGACAGTGGTTCTGAGAGTTCTTCTGCCAGTTCCTTTATTACTCTAGGATGCAGCTCATCAGGCCCTGGAGATTTAAACTCGTTCAGAGTAATCAGGTGCTCCTTGACCATTTGCCTATCAATCTCAAGCTGCAATTCTGCCCCTTCAGTCTGCACTTCAGGTTTGCCAGGGGGGTCATAGACCCTCTTTTGGGAGAAGACCGAGCCGAAGTAGGAATTGAACACTTCTGCCTTTTCTTTGTCTTCTGTTATCAATTTGCCATCCTCATTGCGTAGTTGAACCACCAGTTCTTTCTTCTGTCTTTTACTGTGCATGTATCTGAAGAAAGCTTTTTTGTTGCTTTTAGCATTCCTCGCTAACCTTAGCTCATTCTCAGCTTTAGCCTTCCTGACACTATTCCTGCAGTTCTGTGCTACCTGCCTGTACTCTTCCCCTGTAGCCTGTCCTTCCTTCCACTTCCTATACGTGTCCTTTTTTGTTTTCAGGTCATCTTTGAGTTTATTGTGAAGCCACATTGGCTTCTTCTGTTGCCCTCTGCCTTTTTTCCTTGTGGGAATTGTTTGCAATTGTGCCTTTAAAATTTCCTTTTTAAAAACTCCCACCCCTCCTGGGCTCCCTTTCTCATGAGAGTCACTTGCCATGGGATCTTACTAATCATTGTTCTGAGTTTGTTAAAATTGGCTTTCCTAAAATCCAGGGTACGTGTTTGGCTACACTCAGCTTTTGCTTCCGTTAGAATCAAGAACTCAAGTATAACATGGTCACTTTCCCCCAGAGTTCCCGAAACGGCCACTTTATCCACTAACTCGTCTCTGTTGGTTAGAATCAGGTCAAGGATAGCCGATCCTCTAGTTCCTTCCTCCACTTTCTGTAGGAGGAAGTTATCAGCAGCACAGCTCAGGAATTTCTTGGAGGGGCCATGTTTGGCTGAATAAGTCTCCCAACAGATATCAGGGAAATTGAAGTCTCCCATTACTACCACCTCGTGCCTCCTTGAAACAATGGCAATTTGCTTTTCAAAAGTTCCATCCTCGTCTTCTCCTTGATTGGGTGGTCGGTAGTAGACTCCAACCGCCATGTTCGTTTTATTCTTTGCCCCCTTTATTTTAACCCAGATGCTCTCAATGGGGCTGCCAAGCACCTCTTCCTGTATCTCTGTGCAGAGATACGTATTTTTAACATACAGTGCAACTCCACCTCCCTTTCTGTTGCTTCTGTTCCTTTTGAACAAGTTATACCCTTCAATTGCTGTATTCCAGTCATGGGAGTCATCCCACCAGGTTTCAGTTATCCCTATCAAGTCGTACTTGCCCTCATGTATCAAGAGTTCAAGTTCGTCTTGTTTATTGCCCATACTCTGGGCATTAGTATAGAGACATCGAAGACTATGTGCTTTATAGTCCGACTTTCCCCCTACATTTTGTGGTAGACTATCAATGGGCACCGCTGGAGCTGTTCTCTCCATTGTGGCATAAAGGCCTTCTTCCATTGGTACCCCCCGAGTTTATGTCTCCCTCCCCTGTTGGATTCAGTTTAAAGCCCTCCTGATTAAGTTCCTCATGCTGTGTCCAAACACATTCTTCCCAGTCCTTGTGAGGTGCAACCCATCCTTTGCCAGCAGTCCATCTTCCAGGAAGTGTAGCCCGTGGTCCCAGAATCCAAATCCCTCACGTCGGCTCCACCTTCGTAGCCAGTCATTCACTCGGAGTATTTTTCTTTCCCTTTCTATGCCTCTTCCAAGTACTGGAAGGATGGATGAGAAAACTATCTGGGCCCCGAAGTTCTTGAGTTCCCTTTCCAGCTCTTCAAAATCTGCCGTGATTTCTTTGTAACTCCGCTTGGCAGTATCATTTGTACCCACGTGGAAGAGAAGAAAGGGGTATGTGTCGGTGGGCTGCATGAGCCTCGGCAGCTGCTCTGTCACATCCTTAATCCGTGCCCCAGGGAGACAGCACACCTGGCGAGTCCATGGGTCTTCGCGACATACTTTGGCATCGATCCCCCGCAGGAGGGAGTCTCCCACTACGAGTACTCTTCTCTAACTGCATGTTAGTGTCATTTTGATACAGTTGTTATGAAGAAATAAAGAGTTGAAACAAGCAAATATTCCTTTTTTGGGCAGTACTGAGTGGCAGTGAATATAATGAGTAGTACTAAATAAGCAGAAATGGTATAAATAATAAAATAACAGCATTGACTTTTTTGTTCAGGGGAATCCATCATCAACATAAAGGATCCTGGAAACGATCCACCTTCGAGATCACCATCCTCCTGTTCTACACTTTCAGAGTTATCTGTCCAGGATAGTGTTTCAGTCACATCATATACAGTCATGCCTTGGATTGAGAGCATAATTCATTCCGGAAACGTGTTTGTAATCCAAAACACTCTTATATCAAAACGAAATTCCCCCAAAAAAATTTGTACAGAGATTTTTAATTTAAGCCGTACTACAGTACTTGTATTGCAAGACGCCACTTGTATATCAAGTCAATTTTTTTAAAATAAATATTTAAAAATTTGCTTGTCTTGCAAAACGCTCTCAAACAAAGTTACTTGCAATCCAAGGTATTACTGTATATCACACATCCACAGTATATCACCTAAAAGAAAGAAAAAAGCCGACCATCCAGGAACCACCATAGAGAAGTTTGTGATAAAAACCAGATTAGAAAAAAACATTAAAAAATTATGAAGAAATTGCCCAGTTTGTTTACGCGACAAACTCTTCTTTCTATCTGACTGAAAACCCACACTTCCTTAATATGGTTCAGTCACTGAGACCAGCATACAGTCCACCCAGCGGAGCAGATGTTGCAGGGAAACTGCTGGATTAAGTGTATGACAGAGAAATGGAGCAGTGTGCAACAGCTCTAGAGGGTAAAATTGTTAACCTAAGTCAGGGGTCCTCAAACTTTTTACACGGGGGGCCAGTTCATTGTCCCTCAGCCTGTTGGGGGGCAGGACTCACTGGGACTCCCCTGTGCCACCTCCTTCATGCTGCCTCCCCCCCGCCGCCGCCGCCGCCGCCGCCACCGGTGCAGGACCCCCCTGCCGCAGGACCCCCCTGCCGCAGGACCCCCCTGCCGCAGGACCCCCCTGCCGCAGGACCCCCCGCCCCCGCGCCGTCCCCCACTGCCGCTGCTGCAAGACCCCCCCGCCACCATCCCCCACTGCCGCTGCTGCAAGACCCCCCCGCCACCATCCCCCACTGCTGCCGTCGCAGGACCCCCGCCCCCCGCGCCGTCCCCCGCTGCCGCTGCAGGACCGCCGCTGCAGGACCCCCCGCTCTGGTAACCCGCCCTGCCGCCGCCATCCTACCTGGTCCCCTGCGCGCTGCTGCCGGTGCCTCAGCCACAGCCTCCGCTCGAGGCCGCCGCCGCTGCTCCGTTGCATCCATCCTGGACTCCGCCCGCGCTCAGTTTTGAAAAACAGCGCGGGCGGGGTCCAGGATAGACGCGACGGAGCAGGGTCCCGTCGCGTCACTTTCGCCGTGCTGGAAGTGACGCGACGGGACCAGCGGGCGGTGAGGCAGATGAGGTAAAGCCCCCCCCACTGCCCCCACCGTAACCCGCCGCCCGCCCACCCACCCACCGCTTCCCGCCACCCACCCACCCACCGCTTCCCGCCTTCATCCCTGCTGCCGTCCTACCTGGCCTCCGCCACCGCCCGAGTCCGCCGCCGCCGCTCCAGCGCGTCCATCCTGGACTCCACCCGCGCTCAGTTTTGAAAAACAGCGTGGGTGGGGGCCAGGATGGACGCGCCGGAGCAGGGTCCCGTCGCGTCACTTCCGCCGCGCCGGAAGTGACATGACGGGACCAGCGGAGAGGAAAGAACTACTATTGGCAAGCCCGCGAGACTGCGGACGGGGACAGGACACGGAAGCAGCAGCTCTTGGAGGCACGGAAAAGGAAAGGCTGGTGGTGAGGCCCACCTTGGCTCCTGTGCCGGCCGCCCAGCCTGCTTGTCCTGGGAGGAGAGAGCGCCTGGGGGGAGAGGCTCTTTGGTCCGACCCGGGAGGCGCGCGGACACGGGCGGGCCCAGTTCGGGCCTACCACACAGACCCTAGATCGGCCACCGGGCCGGATGGAAGGGCCATAGTTTGACGACCCCTGACCTAAGTCTTGATGGGTGGAGTAATGTCCACAATGATCCTATTGTATGTGCTTGTATAACAACAGGAGAAGGGAATGTCTTCCTTGCAGAAACACGTCAGGAAATGCACACACAGCAAATACTTACAAGAAGTGGCAGCAAAAGCTATAATAGCATGTGAACAAAAGTTCGTATGTCTAGTATGCAGTTTGGTCACAGACAATGCTGCAAATGTATCCAAGACGAGAAGAAATTTAGAAGAGCAGGAAGGGAAACAAAGCTAATAACATATGGTTGCAGCGCTCATTTGCGGCACCTCCTACCTAACCAAAGACTTTAGTGTTCCAGAAATAAAGACTTATGTCATTGAAATTGGTAAATACTCCCGTAACAATCATTTTGCAGCAGCAGCTCTGAAAAGAATGGGTGGAACCAAGCTAACGCTCCCACAAGATGCTAGATGGAACTCTGTAGTGGACTGTTTTGAGCAGTATATCAAGAACTGGCCTATTCTGATGACAGTTCGTGAGCAGAAACGAGAGAAAATAGATGGCACTCTCACGGCCAAAGTCCTCAACATTGGGCTTAACTTAAGAGAAATGTTGAACATATGCTGAGCATCCTGAAACCCAATTCTGAAGCTTTAAACAAAATACAGAAAAATAGCTGTTTTATTGCTGATGCTGTTGAAATTTGGAAGGAACTGAGTGAGCACTTAAAAACAGAACTACACACTGACAGAACTGAATTACAAGCATTAAAAAACAACAACAAATGGGACAAGCACTGTCTCCAGCTCATTTTCTCGCAAATATTGTCAATATCCAGTACCAGGGTCAAACCTTAAGTGCTGAGGAAGAGGAGTCAACTGTGACATGAGTATCCAGCAATCATCCATCTGTAATGCCAACTATAATTAAACTTCAGAGCTAAGGGGGAACCATTCAAGTAATATATGTTTGCTGATGATGTTTTAAAGAAAGGCACACCAGTGAACTGGTGGAAGTCACTCAAGCACTTGGATTTAGAGACTGTTGAAGAAATGATTTCACTTTTAACAGCAGGAGCTTCTTCTGCTGGAGTAGAAAGAATATTCTCTTCCTTTGGACTCATTCATTCTAAATTGAGAAATCGTTTGGGACCCAATAAAACAGGAAAGCTTGTTTTTCTTTTCCAGATTATGAACAAACAAGAAGATGAAGACGAGTGAGCTACAGCGGACAGTATTTTAAGTTTTTCATGTGTCTGATAGTTCAAGGTTTTTTAAAAAAGATACTTTGTTTAACCACATCAGTTAACAAACATGGATGTTTAAGCAAATACAAGAATACATATGCTATAATGTTATTTTTTGGTTAAATAAAACTATTTAAATTGTTATTAAGGTAATGATTATTTTTCTCCTTCCAATAAAGTACAGCAGAAAAGTTGTCCAAATATGAGTGATTAACCTATTAAACTGGAGATAGATAATTATGAAATTATTGCGAGGTGAACTATCTATGATGTGTTTCTAATAGTATAACCAAATCAGGTTTTTTTATATATACGGTAACTGTAAAACTAATCTGAAAAATTGTTATTCTAATAATGAAACCCTCATCTGGTTGTAAATATTAAGATTATACCAGCAAGAATGAGTCTTTGGTAACTCTGAGTTGTGTAAAATATATATTAAACTTATAGCGAGGAAGAGTGCACTTTGGAGGGGGGGGAAGTCACATGATTGAATCGAGTCTTTCTGAATATTGATTTAAATCATGATTTAAATCAAATCCACCCTGCCTGAAAGATACAAATATTATGGGAAGCAAGTAGCACACGCTTGTCTCAGAGATGGAGATTAGAATCCCAAACTCCTTGTAATGAAGCCCCTTGGAACACAGTAGGACTTGCTTCCCAGTCAAATACATAGAATTGCACTGGAAGTAATGCAAGTCTAATTACACCAGGTGTTACAAGATATCTTATCCTTAATTTGCATTCTGAAAGTTCAGTGCAGAAAAATGTGTGTTTCCCCCTCTGTTTCATGGCCACAAATCAAACTGTTGGTTTCTATGTATAAGTTCTCCAAGTGTTGAAAGGTAAACATGGTTTTTAACTGGGGGAAAGGCTGGAGGCTAGCCTGTCCCACACACAAAAAAACATGGTGCTACAGAAAAGCAGGCCAGAGACCTTTTCCACTCTCCAGAGAACAAAACCAGATTGAAATACATCTGCCCCCAAGTTAATACTTACCTTGCAAGGTGGCACATTCCTCCTGCCTGATCCCCCTTTGTAGGGGGCTCTGTCTGGTGTCTGATGGGGCCTCCTCTGGTGCAGAGAAATCAGGTCCCACTTCTGCAAACTGACTCTTTACCTGAAACTGCAGTGAGGATCCAAGACATGGAATGAGGATCAGAAAAGGAATGAGAGAGGCAAAAATGTTCTCCTCCCTCCCATTCTTCACCCCTTGCATGAATTGCTCTCACCTGCTGCTCTTCCTGCTTCTTGTCCTCTGCCTGGCTCAGGAGGAAGCCTTCTGCCAGGGCCACCGCCTGGGAACTGGTCTGCGCTCCGCATTCTCTCACCCAGCTTGCCATCTCCACTGGCAGGATGGTCAGGAACTGCTCCAGGATCACCAGGTCCAGGAATTGGTTTTTCGTGTGTCGCTCTGGCTTCAGCCACCCATCGGAAAGAACTTGAAATTGGTTGCAAACCTCTCGGGGCCCCAGAGTAGCCTGGTATTGGAACTGCCTGAAACGCTGAAGCTGCACGTCTGAGCTGACCATGTCCTCACCCTGGACCTTCTTCACTGTTCTTTCCCAGAATTGCCCACGGCTCCACGTCTTAAGAGCATCATGGTCTCTTCCTGTTTCAGGGCCTGCTGAGTTTGGCTTGGCCATCTTTGATCCCTATTCCAAGGAAACCTCCAAGGGGTCAAAGAAGGCCTTCCCACTTCTGTATCTGGGCAAAGATTCCCCTATGAGATAGTGCTATGATGGTTCTGCAAAGGCAAGACATGATTCTGTTGAAGAATTATTATACTGTCCAGACAAGAGAAAATGGTAGTAAGCAGGTCTTGTCCCAGAAAGACAGGCAGGTGAATGCCAAGACTCAAAGAGAAACTAGAGACTCGGGGAGGATCCTTCACCTCAGAGCCACTGAGCAAAGTCCTTCCCTTGCTTGCGAGTCAGAAGATGTCTCAATCCCCCACACAGGTCCATTCGTCCCCCTAAAAGTAAATTCCCTCCCTCGGCCTTCCATTGTGGCCTGATCCATTCTTCATCCAAGCCTCCACCCACATCCCCTATCCATGGCACCCTTTGCTGCTGTCATCTTCTCCTTAAGCCTCTCCTATATCTAACTACCTTAAAATAGGTTTAAATTAAGGCTGTCAGTCATTTAAAGAAATCTTTGTTGATTAGCCATCTGATTTTTAAAGGCCAATGTATTAATCAACAAAATTCACATGTGCATAGAAATTAGAAATTCTGATAAACACATACATTTTGTTTACTTTAGGCAGATTTTGCTTTGCATTAAATAACTGAAAAGACAAATAATATTTCCCCCTGATTTTCTGAGGTATACTGCCTCAGCAGATGGAGGCTCCATTCCCATAGCTAGAAGCTGCCTCTCTGGAACAAAGCAAAAGTTCTTGCAAAACTGTGTACTGCTTCAGAGCAGACCTGACAAGGTTGTGCCTAACAGAAACTGGTGTTCACCGCTTGCGCTCTGAAAAAGGATCCTTCAACGCCAACTTCAATGGACCAGTCATGTTGTTCGAATGTCTGACTGCCGTCTCCCAAAGCAGTTACTTTACTCCCACCTCAAGGATGGAAAGCGGAATATATAAGAGGTTTAAAGATGTTCTTAAGGCTAATCTAAAAAAATGCAATACTGTATAAACATAGAGAACTGAGAAGCTCTGGCCCATGAACGATCTAACTGGAGGTTGGCCTTTCGCAAAGGTTCTATGGACTTTGAAGAAGCCCGAGTGCAAGGTGAAAGGGAGAAACGCGCTAAGTGAAAAGCACATCAAACGAATCCTTTACAGGACCATCTTCCACCTGGTAACCTGTGTCCTCACTGTGGGAAGCTGTGTGGATCTAGAATTGGCCTCCACAGTCACTTACGGACCCATCGCTAGAGTCTACACATTTTTTTTAGAATTTCCTCTTTTTATAATTTTCTTTTTGTAATTTTATCCTGGAAGACGATCTTACTCGGTCACGAGTCATCGCCTATGTACTGTATGTACTTTTTTCCTGTTCAGTATTTTTAACGCCGCTTTTTCATTCTCTTTTATTCCCCCCTCCTCATTTATTTATTGGTTTATTATCAGTCTCCCCTCCAGCTGCCTCTCTCTGCTAGCCTGCATCACAGGGGTGGTCAAAGAACTTTTGCTGCCTTTATCAAAAAATACCACAAGCGCCTCTCCCCTCTGCACGCCCCCCCCCGCGGTAAATAGTGAATAATACTCATTTAACTAAGAATTTCCTCCCATTTCAAGGGACCCCAAATCAGCTGCCTCATGGGAGGGCCGGGCTTGGTGGGGCACCTCGTTTTCCTCTGTCCAGCTTTGTTTGCTTTGGTCGGTCCGGCGAATCCAGCAGAGAACGAGGGGAGCGCCTCAGCCACGTGCAGAAGTGCATCGGGGCACCCACATTTGCGGACGGGGAGCAGTGCCCGATTAATGGGGGAATGATTTTAGTCAATGTAGAGCAGTTTAATCGACGTTGCAGTTCACCTCCAAGTCTCCCCGCCATTGGATAAATCAAAGGGGCCCCTTGGTCGGCTGAACGGAGGAAAGAAAGGAGCTACTGTACGTTGTGGGGGGGGGATCCCAACTGGATCAGCTGCACAGGTCAGCTCCCAATGGGGAAAAATGGGAGGAGGGCGCAGCTCCCCTCCATGAGGCCAAATCACATCCCCCTCCGACATGCTGGGGGTTTAATGTGTGCATCTCCCCACCGCCTCCTGCCTCCCCTGCAGCCCAGGGACTCCCCTTCCCCAAATGCAGCAGGCGGGGATTGGGGGGGTCTCACCTGATCCCACAAAGGAAGCTCCAATGCAGCTCCAAGTCCGCCTTCCTCAGGAGGGAGAAGGCGAGACAAGAAGAGCCTCGGGGGAAGGGCATTTCCTGTGGAGGACGCGCCCCCTTCCTCCCGAAATCCCCTTCCTCTCTAGGAATCTCCTGCTTTGTTCCTTTAACCCTCAGGTGGCCAAGTAGCAGGAGCCTTTCTCTGCAGCTCTCCAAGCAGGACCATGGAGACATCTTGCATGGCACCACGTTGGCTTCTGGCTTCCCCTCCAGTGCTGCTGGCAGCGATTTCTCTTTTCTCTTCTGGACATTGTTCTCTTGTTCCTGCATGAATCTGTTCAGCCAGCCTGTGTTTTGTTCTTGGTTGTAAAACTCTGTTTGAAGCTGTTCTTGCCAGGAGGCTCCAAAGGTCACAGGAGCTGCAACACATCAGCCCAGGGCACAGAAACCTTAAGGGGTTTGGGGGAGAAAGCTCCAGCACCATCCTCCATGTGTGTGAGCAGCAATGTGTGAAACTCGGGCAAGGTGATTTATGAGTGTAGGACTTGCTGCGGTGTGTCTGGAGGTCCTTGGCCCTGCAATCATCCTTCTGGAGTGCTCCGTCTATTTGCATGATCCATGTGGCCAGGCTGCTGTGTCAGACAGCTGATTTGAAACCTCATGAAAAGGCAGCAAATTATTATTCATGTGAAGGACCGCCGCCAGGCCTTTCCCGCAAATACGGGAGCTAAGCGGTTAATCAGACAGCTCTGAACTCCCCCTCGCGCTCCCTGGGTTAAATCATGTCAAACGCACTGGATTAAGTACCAAGTCAGAACGCTACTATGCTCAGTTAAAAGTGAAACTGGCTTTATTTACAGAAGTTAATGGAGCGAATCAGGTCAGGGTGATAAGGGAAGTTACAGTCAATAAATCAAATAAGCCAAGGAATGCAATACACAATAAAGGAAATGGAGCTTGCAATGCACAGACAGAATCTATCAAACAATGAAGAACCTACGCTATTTAACACTGAAAAATCTACCCTAGCCTAATACTAGTAACTCAGACGGACTTACGACAAAGTACCCAGGTGGTCTGCTTGGGGGTGGGGTTGAGTCCCAGGTTGCCCTGAGCTAACAACCTGCTACGTGCTGCCTCGCACCTTGTTCCCAACCACTTTAATGGAGCCTGGGCTGTGTTTTACACTCTCGCTCCCCTCCCCTCACCCTGACCCCTCCCTTTGTTAGCAGGACAAACTGGTCCGACCCAGCAGGGGGCTGCTGAGGTTCTTTGGCACCACTTTGCTCATGGCTCCTTAGGGTTGCTTCTAGGGTTCTTGTAGGGTACTTGGCAGCTCTTTGAGATTGCTTGGGGGGCCAATGCAAATGTGTGTCCCGGACTCGACAGCTTACTGAGGGTGCTTGTCAAAGACTATCTAGATGCAAATGCATACCTTGGACTGAGCTCCTCTGCCCTGGGTAGAGATTATGCAGGTGACTGGGGGGGCGAAGTGTGTGTTCTGTTAGGCTTTCTTGCCACAGTTCCCAGCAGACATTTACATTTAGCTACATCTGCATTCACCTCAATAGGACACATCTACATTTACTCCAATGGTTCCCCTCCAGCAGTCTCAAAGAGCTGCCAAGTACCCACAAGCACCCAAGGGGTGCCATGACCCCCGCTGAGCAGAACCAGTTCAGCCTATCATCAGAAAAAGAGGAAGGGGGCCAGAAAGGGGGTAAAAAGAAAACAACCAAGCCCCATCAGGTTGTTGGGAACTGGGTGCAGGACTGCACGGAATGGGCTTTCAGCTACGGCTAAGTCAGGACTCTCAACCCCAAGCTGAATGTTTGGGAGCCTGCTGTAAGTCTGTATGATTTACTGAGAATAGCTCAGGTAGCTTCCAGTGTTAGTTTAGTTAGTCAGGTTCTCTGGTGTAACCTAGAATACTGTCAGTACCTTTGCAAGCCTCATTTAGCCTCTTTGAGTATTGGAGCTTCGCACTTCACTGTGTTTTATAGACTGTTCTGTTTATTGTGAAGCTCCTTATCTATCTGAGCCACATAGCTCAATTAAAGGTGTTATAAACAAACTGCAAGGGTGAAAGCTGTCTCTGGTTCAGTGCAATTCGGACCTGGTTGTCCTCAGTTAGCCTGGAAGCCGCTTAAGGAAGTTTTTGCAATGCCGGTTAACCCGTTAACTCCCGAACTCAAGCAAAAGGACCGGTGGCGGTCCTTCACAATTATTGTATTTTCACTGATCAGGGAAGGGGAGAGGTGCTTGTAGGATTTTCTGCCTCAGGGGCCAAATCACTTGACTGGCTTTGAATACTACTCTGCACCTTGAGGGGTGGGGGTGCCATTCGCTGCTCTGTCTGTCAGCAAAATGGCTTGGGCCCAGCCCTGGACATGGCTGTAGAGACCTGTGGGGTAGGGAAAGCTAGCTGAGATGGCACAGAAAGTATGTGAGGTAGGGAAACAAGTGGGGGTACAGAGAGATCTGTGGATGGGGAAACATGTTCAGGATTACATCAGATCTACTGTGTAATCCTAAACATGTTTACTCAGAAGTAAGTTGTACTGAATTCAATGGGATTTTCTCCCAGGTAAGTGTATGTAGGATTGGAGTCTTACTCCTTTGTAAATGTGCTCAGAGCTGCAACCTGCCTTACCCTGCCTGAATTTGAATCCAGACCTTTTGTGGGTTTGTTAGGGGGGGAAACCTTCCCATTAACTATAGCAATGCTATCACCAGCAGTCAGGCAAGTACAATTGAACCTACAATGCTATTGATCTGCCAGACCGGGGGGGGGGGGGGGGGATCCATGGCCCTCCAGATGTTGTTGGATGACCACTCCCATTATCCCTGACTTGGTCATGCTGGCTGGTGCTGATGGGAACAGGAGTCCTAGACATCTTCCATTGTCTTCCAGCCCTGCTGTCTGAGATCCTTCCTTAAGTGGAGATCGAACTGGGACCTTGTGGGTGCAGAGCAAACCCTCAGCCTCTGGGGCTGTGGGGCGCTCTTGTCTGTCTATGGCCATGAGAGACAGAACGGGTCTGCTTGTTTCATTGTGTGCAGGAATGCAAAGGAAATTTATTTGCAGAGCTTCACTTTCTGTTAAACCTGATTACAAAGCTCCTGTGATCAGAAACCCCAATAAGGCAGAGCTCCTAACCTCAGGACTACTGAAAGCGTGCTCAGCAGGTCACTGTTCAGACCTGTGTGCCCGCATCCCCTTATCAACATTGGCCCTACATGGATGCTGCATTGGGCTCCCGGCCTTTGAATGTCCTTTTCCCAGCAGAGCTGCTGTGCATTTAGCAATCCAAGTAAAGCTTCCAACAAAATGTTGCAGCGGGGAGTCCTTCTGTTCAGGGTTCCAGCCAGCCATGCCTTCCTCCTGAGTACTCCATTTACCCATCGCCAACATGTTTTTGTGTCCCCACCCCAGTTTATTTATGTATTGCATTTCTCCCACCCTTCTGGTTCCCTAAAGCTTTTGGGTCCCTCCTGTTTGTGTGTGTGGGTGGGTGGTAACAAAAACATACAAAAGGGACTGTATTAAAAATCCTGACTGAAACAATGCACTGAAACTTAAAAGTCAAGAATGAATATATATATATATATATATATATATATATTCTTGACTTTTAAGTTTCTGTGCATTGTTTCAGTCAGGATTTTTAATACAGTCCCTTTTTGTATGTTTTGGTGCATAACCAAAAGTATAACCAATAGAGGTGTATTGAAATAAACACAATTTAAAATTTCAAAGATATACAATTTTTAAAATATATGTATATGAAACATGTAATAGCCAGAAACAAATAAACATGTAAAATATAACTTCTCGAGGGCTGAAGATAGTCTTGAATATCTTTTCAGACTGAAGGACTTTTGTGGAGGAAGGGGGGGCTGGCTGGCCCTTTCCTACTCCAAAGGAACCAAGACCCCCAGAGATCTCGAGGTACCAGATTGCCAGCCTCAGCTGTCTGCAATCCTACTTGGATCTCTGTTGAGGGACTCGCCTTTAATTCTGTAACCTGGATTTAGTTACTGAAGCCACAGAGCAATCCACAAACACCATGTGGGGTAAAACCAGAACAAGGTTTATTCTGGTAGCATTTTACAACAAGATTAGGGAAATGAGAGAAGCACACAAAATAAAGAGAAAGACACTTTAGTACACAGTAAAGCTGCAAAACAATAAAACCTGATTCCTTAATATCTCTCAGGCACACACCTGTTACCTGAGGGTGTTCTCTTCAAGGGTTAAATCCAGCACAGCCTCACTGCCCGAGGGAGATTACCACACCTACCCACAGGTCCAAGATGGGTAAAACTCCCACAAGGCTTGCCTTTACTAGAGCCCTCAATCCAGCTAATTTCATCAGGAGCTGCCTGGGGTCCTTGGCTTACCGCCATTACCACAGCCGGGTAGAACAAAGACCAAAACCCACACTTTGGGAAATATACCTTCCCCCCCCTCCCCTCCTCTCCTCTCCTCCCTGTAGCTCTGCTGCCTCTTAGCCAATCATAATGCACTTCACCTGGCCAGGCAGGGGGAAGGGAACTCATGACTCATGGCTTGAACTATTTACATATGAAAGCCCTAGGCCAGCTTCTCCAGGCATCCAGGCGCCACCCATTCAAGAGGAACTATGCACACACACACCCCCAGCCTTCACACATGAGGGGGTGTTGTGTGTGTGCATGCATGCAGGAACCCCCAAAGGCCTCTTTCTCCACACGCTAACTATGCACACCCCACCCACCCCAGCCGGTTCACACATGAGGTGTGTGTGTGTGTGTGTGTGTGAACCCCCAAAGGCTCTTTTCTTCACACTTTCATATGAAGGTACCAAAGGGGGATAGAAGGGGGGGGAACTTCCCCAAACAGTAGGCATTATCAGGGGCTGCAGGAGTGAATTGTCCATGAAAGGAATCACTTTAATATAAGTATGTGTCTTTTGGCGGGATTTTGAAAATGGTGTGTGTGTGGGGGAAGGCTGGCTTGGTACTCCTTTTTCTTTTCTTTCTGCTGCTCAATTTTTTTAAAAAAGAAACTCCCCTCCCCTCTTATTTCTTCATCTTTGTAACTAACAAACCAACGACAAACCCACCGACCCCCCCCTTCGTCTCTTCCTGCTGCTGCTGCCACCGCTACCGCTGTTCCTCAGTTCAAGTGCTCACAAAAGAAATCTTTGGGAGAGTCGGTTTGTGTGTTCCTTGGAAGCGAAAGCAGAGTGGGAGAGAGAGAGAGACGCGCAGGGGGGAGAGGAAGAGGAGGAGAGCAGCCAGCGACGCGCAGTTCAAACAACCCAGAAAGACTCTTTAAAAAAAAAAAAAAAGCCTTTCTTCCGTAGATATATGTGAAGTGTTTTTTTCAAGGCTTTCTGGTGCCCCATTTAGCCCAGCGCCCTAGGCAGCCGCCTAGTTGGCCTAATGGTAGCACCAGCCCTGTGTACTGTCCTCCCAATGAGATGCCAGCAGACATCTTGATGAAACCACTGCCTTGAGACCATTTCCAAGAACTTAGAAACAGACTAGGTTTAGCTGATTAATGCATACAATATTAAGAAGTGGTGTTGGAAATTGTAATGTTGCCTGCTTAAATCAACAAGGTAATATAACCACTAATTAAAGTGGGAGGAAAGGGTTAATTGAAGATTCCCAGGGTGCATGTCTTTGTAACCCCTCCTCCCTACTTCCTGCCACTCTGGCCAGTGCGCTCTCTCTCTCTCTCTCTCTCGCTCTCTCTCAAGATGGACGCACGGCCAGAGCTGGCTTCCAGCCAGCAATCTCCAACAAAGAATCTAATCTGCCTGTATGCATCCTGCATATATGAGAATGAACTAAGCAAAACTAGTACATATCTTTTTAGTTTTAAACCTTGTATGGACAATCTGTTCCTTTTAAATAGCCTTTTTTAGACAAGGGTTTAGCAACCCACGTGGTGATGACCAGTTTCAAAACCCGCGTTGTGCGTAAAGGGGGAAAGCTCTGCTTTGTCCTAACAGTATAGGCCTGACTCCTTCCCATATCCTCCAACAGTAACACCAGATTCTGCTGGTGTTACGCACCACTTCAGTCAAGTCTCCTCCACTATTGGACAGCTTTACCATTAGGAAGTTGATCTTAATAATTTGCTGAAATCTGCTTCCCTGCAATTTCCACCCAATGTTTCTGGGCCCTCCCTCTGGAGCAACATCACCCAACATCTGTACTCCAAAGCCAAACATTCCGCATGTGTTTTACTCAGCGCTATTTGTGTCTCTCATTTTCTTCGACCAGGAAGTGAAGGAAACGAAATAGTTAAAAGAAAATCTTACAAGAGATTCTAGCCAGGCATGTAGACAGATTGCCAGGGTAATGACTGTGGCAATGACTGACAATGGCCGGCAATGGCTATGTTGATTCAAAAGGGTTGAGGTGTTTTGCTGTCTCACCCTGCCTACGTGACCAAGATCAGATAATACCTACCAGCTGCTTGATTGTAAGATCATCCTCCTGTCTCCTTGTAAGGAAATCCCCCTCCCATAATAAAGCCCCCCTTTGTCTTGAGCTTGCTAACCAATGTAAAGAACTGTTGCCAAATGACCAGACTTATGTATGCTATAAAGTGGTTGTAAAAGCCCCGCCCGGGGTTCTGCTTTGCGACACAGTCCGCAGGACCTATTGTGCACAATAAACCTTTTTCCAATAACCCGAGTTGGTCCTCGTTGTCCTTGTCTGAGGTAAAAGGTGACCACTTCATCTGGCGAACCACGAAGGGACAGCAAGGAAGCTTTGTAGCTTGCTTGGGGCACAGCCCACCGCTGCCCCCTAAGGAGAGGCCTTGCGGAGCTCCCAGCGCGCATCACAGCACTTGGCTGTGAGGGAATCCGAACAGGGGGCCTGACGGAGCAGCGGTCGGACGGTGACTCCAAGAACCAACAAAACTCGGTGCGGAACTAGGACCAAGGGGGCCGGACCGGCGGAACAGGCGAGTATACTCTAGGGTTCCTACAGGAGAGAATAGGAACAAGGGGAGGAGGATTGGCCATCCTCCGGGGATTGGACCTACGAGGCAGCTGGAAAAAGCTGAACTGGTTCTTTCCCTTTTGGGTAAAGGAATAAAGGATTGGGCCTACGAGGCAGCTGAAAGAGGCTGAACTGGCCTCCCTTTTGGTAAAGGAATACAAGAGATCTCGGGAGGGAATGTGTTGGTATGTGTGGTGAAGTGTGAATGCCGCTGCAGTTCCCGTAGGTGACCGTGGAACGTCCGGGGCCGCGGGTCAGCGGAGCATGTGTGTGAAATCCCTTAACGTCTAACAGGAGAGACCCCTTACTCTCCTGTCCGTACCCCACCCTTCTGTTTCTGTTCTTGTTGTTGGTCTTAGAATTAAGAGAATGGGGCGGGGGAGAAGCAGCGTCCCAAGGACACAGCTTCAATGCATGGAAAAGAATTTCAAAGCAGGGTTTGGGAGAGACTACGGGCGAAAACTCAAACGCCAAACTCTCCAGACCCTGTGCAAGGTAGAGAGTGGCCATCCATGGGAGTGGGGTGGCCAGCACAAACCCACCCCATGGTTAAAAAGGAGTGCAAGATGGGGGCAGCACACATGATTGCCTGGAAAGAGACCCTGCCCTGGCCCAGAAAAGAGGAACGCGCCAGACCAAAAGAAAGGCAGAAAAAGAAAAAAAATAAGTGAGTGCAGTTGTCCCTTTAAAGTAAAACCTCTGTCTGCTCGCCCAGTTGCCTAAGAAAAAAAAAGCACAGACTAGCTAATCACATTCATAATGGATTAGAAGTCAAACACAAGATCTAGGAATGGCAAGAAGTACGGGTACTCAAAGAACCCTGTGTTGTGTTAAAGAAATACAACAACAACAAAAATGTTTGTGAGCTTTTTTGCAAAGAGTTCCTGAGCATACGCAAAGTTTTGGTGCCTTTTGGAGTCTCCACCAGTCCTGTGTTTAGTGAAAAGGAAAAGAGTGTGCACCTAACCCAAGCACATACTTCCTCAGATCTGAACTGGAGGCGAGAAGTCCCAAAATGAAAAGAAATATATACCTATATATCTTTGTTATAGCTGCTAGCAAAATCAAACAGTTCTCCAAGGAAATGGGCAGATATGAATTGAAATACCTCCTTTTCATTTTCTTCTGGCTCTTGATTATTGCATTGTGTTATTGATATTGTGTTATTGTTATTGATGTTAAAAGGTTTAAAGTTTAGAAAAGAGGGAAACCTTCAATAAGGGTAGTATACATGTGCGTGTGAAAATGTCTGTGTGCATGAATAGATTCATAAGCTGTTGAAAAACAGACAGGCCCATCTCTCTCTCCTTCGCTTATTAGAATTCATAAGCTGTTGAAGCTGGGGATTGTGGGTTCGAGTCCCACCAGAGTCAACAGACAGGGACACCCCCCCTTCTTTCCAAACCTCCCTGCTGATGAATGCATATAAGTCGCTGAACAAGATCTGGGATTAAATCAGGTCAAGACGCCCTGATCTCTGTTGCGGCAGAGTTTCAAAAGCAAGTGGGCCTGATTGAACCCCCCCTCCCATGATCCAGTGACATGTGAATGTTGTGTGCCTGTTTGTGAATTAAACCAAAGCACTACACACACACACAGAGTGAGCTCAAAAGGTAGAATTCTGTGCCACAGTACATCATAGGTGGGAACCAAAATGCTCCAAAAGGGGCACCGTTAGCAATAGTACTCCAAGAATTTGCCTCTTTACCTAGAAGTAAGACTTTGTCAAAGACATAGTGGCAAACTCTTTGTATTGAGGAATGGCCATGCAGAGGGAGAAATACTTGGCCCAAAATGGGTCCTAAGAAAAATGAAACCTGAGAGACCTTCTGGTGGCCCTAGAGAACAAATTCCAAGGACAATTAGATGATTGGTATGTTTAGACAGAAGTGAGATTTCAAAAGCCTTCCGAAGTAGGTTCACCAGACAAAAAGTGCTTCATACTTGTAAATGGTAAATAATGCTTTAAGAACTCAAGCAATTGAAAAACATTTAAAGAATGCTTGCAGTTGTCAGCATAATCTCCAGCACAATTTCTGTACTGGTGAAAACAACAAATCCACTTGTTTAGAGGGGTAGAAACTCACTGGGTGACTTTGGGCCAGTCACTGTCTCTCAGCCTAACCTACCTCACAGGGTTGTTGTGAGGATAAAATGGAGAGGAAGAGGATTATTATGTAAGCCGCCTTGGGTTCCTTGCAGGAAAAAAAGGCAGGGTATAAATAAATAAATAAATAAATAAATGAGCCTTTAGTAATATCCATTTGTAAAACATTCTCAAAGGGGGAAGAAAAACACGTAAATGAGATTCTGGCTACTGCAAGCCATGTGTGTAGCCAAAAAGAAAATAGATTTATGTTCAAGTTAAATGTTTATTCTTCCAAGTGGGGCTAGTTGATGGTGTAAATTGAAAAGGTTTTTGTTTTGTTTTGAGTGTGGGTTAAATCTCTGAAGTAAGCAAAGGAAAAAAAAAATATTGTTGCTTCTGGTTATGCAAATGCGAGGTTGCTTCCTCTTGTATGGCAAAAGCGAGTGGAGATGTAAGAAGATTAGCAGCCACGAATTGCAAAGATTGAAAACAAACAAACAAAAACCCTCAAGTGACTGCAGGTTTCCTGGTATGCGAGAATTGGCCATTCACGCTCCCAGAGAATCAGCAGCTAACCACTAGAGCGAAAAACGATACTAAAGTGTTTTTTAAGAACTGTAATTGAGAGAGTCTGAGTATTGAGAATGCAAGTTTTCTGAGCATAAACAAAGTGTTAGTGCCTTTTGAGAATTGAACTGTGTTAGCTTTAAAAGGTCAGAAAAAGTCTGCCCCTGATCAAGGCAGGTTTTTTCCCTGAGACTACAGCTGATGCAGACTAAGCTCAAAAAGAAATGGTTAACTATTTTTCACAGAAAATTCAAGAGCTTCACCAATGAGTAGAGCCCAAAGGTTTTTGAAAAAGAAAAAAGATGATTATTTAAAGGCATGTAGGCTGTCCCCTCTGCCCTGAGGAGAGGGGGGAGAGAAGAGGGCCATAGAGAAAGAAATAGTAAGTAAAAAGTTTTAAAAAAATGTAGGGAGAAAAAAGATAAAGAAAATAAAGACTAAGCAAAGAGAAAGGTTAGACAAGGGCAGATGCAAAAGAAATATTAAAGTTGCAAACAAAGGGCATAGAAAAAGAAATAAAACCCTCTCTGCCCAAGGTATGCAGGAAAAAAAAAATTGTAAAAGATGTAATAAAAAGTAAAAATTTTGAAAAAAAAAGCTATTTGAAAGAAAGTTGTGTAAAGCAGTGTCAAAAAAACAAACAAAAAAAGAGAATGCATATCTTTAAATATATATATATATTGAGAAGTAACGTGCAGTTCTGTTCTTAACAAGGCAAAAAAAAAAAATCAAAAGTTTTCTTGTCTTCTTGAAAGAAAAAATGAAAAATGGTTCTGTTAAGTCATAATGGATTGTGTAAACTAAGGGCTACAATAGAATGTAGTCCCAATTCTCCTGGCATTTGCTGAGTCTCTGGGGAAAAAAAAAAACAAAAAAAAACAAAACAGGGCTTTCCGCCAATATTGGCTTTGGTACTAGCAAAATGTTAGGCGGAAAACAAAAAAAAAACAAAAAAAAAAGAAGTAAGACTCTTAAAAGTCTACTTCTCTGGTTCAAACAGAAGAAAAGGGAGATATGCTGCAATATCCCCTCCCTCGAGAAGCAATAAATGCTATAAAGCTCATTAAGTAACTTGGAGTCAGTCACAGACTCTCAGCTGTACCTACCTCAAAGGGTTGTTATAAAAGAGAAAAATCCAGAAAAATTGTAAAATGCTGTGTCACTTAAAACCTTGCCACCTTGCTGCTGCTCCCAACAGAAGGGAAGGGTAAGCAAGGGGAGGGGGAGCATGATTATTTACAAGCAATAAAAGAAGTGCAGCTATCAAAGATAAATCTAAACTACTAACTCAGTTTCTGTACGTTTTAGTGCCCAGTTTTGTTGAAATGGGCTTTCCTGAAATTTTACCCTCTTTATTGTCTTTTTTAAAATGTATGCTTAGTTAGTTTTTGCCAAAGGCAACCCAACAGGGCAGCTTTGGTAAATTTGAACAGTTTAGTTGCAAATTGTATGCTTGTCTAGTGGCTTTTATAGCAAGCTAACAGAGCACTTTTGTACAATAAGCATTTAAGTGTAGCATAACACAATGGCGCCAAAATACCAAAAGAATTGCAATCCTTCTGTTGTTGTTAAGTTAGTTTTCAAAAAGTTGTACAAATGACCTGTTGTGTTTTATGTAATTTTCAAAAGCTTGGTTTGCCTTGCTAAAGATAAAAGTCTGTAGCTCATGCTGGTTCTCAGCTTGTCTAAAGTGTAGAGGGCTGAGCAAAGTCAGGCCTGGGTGTTGCTTGGAGGGGGGACCCCTCCTCTGGTTTCCTGCATTGAGTGGGGGGGGGGGTTGGGCTTGATGGCCTTGTGAGTCCCTTCCTACTCAAAACAAGTCAGTTTCTCCTGCATTCTTTATAGCAAAGTCACAAATTAGCAAGTTGCTTTCCTGCTAAAGACTATGTACAGCGTCAGTCAAAAAGCAAATTTAGTTGTTAGTTTGATTGTTAACAAAGAGTGGTTTGAATTTTAATTTTACATCTGCAGTAACTCAGTACTTTGTCCAGTGTACAGTGTGCCAGGCTCATAATACTGGAAAACCTGTAAAAGACAGGGTGAGCATACAACATCACCCTAAAGACCTTTTTTGTGGTGTACAATTTGATTTTGTTGAAATGCCTAAGTATTGTTCCTATAAATATGTGTTTGTAGTTGTTTGTATGGTTCTAAGTGAGTAGAACATGCCCCTGTGTGAGAGCTAATGCCACGGCAGCGGGCAGAGAGAGAGAGAGAATCCTTTTTGCTAAAATATTAGAAGACAAGCTGGCCAAAGTATGCACAGAGACAAGACTGATGTGGCCAGATGCCCCTTCCATGGCCCTTGTGTGTGTGAGATCCAGGCCAGGTCGAGTGGTGAGACCTGATCCCTCGTAAGATGTTGATGAGACATTCAATTCAGAATTACTGCAAAGCCCTGGTGAGATGTGTGAAGACTCTTCATTCACGGGTGAAGGCGGCTCAGCACCAGCCCAGCATGGAGGGACACTCTGTCCCAGGTGAATGGATTCATATTCAAGTACAGCGAAAGGAGGTGTACTTAACGCTGTGAAGTGCCAAGGACTTCAGCCATAAAAAACCTCTAACCCGAAACAAGAATGAGGACATAATAACGCCTCCAACGATTCGGGGGAACGTGCTAGAAACCTCTTCCCCTGAAACAAAAGAATTTGTGCCAGAACATCAATATCATCTCAGACCTCGGACAGGACGACCATCAAAGACAACACCCAGAGGATCGGACGAGATGAACTGATGTCAACTCCAGCTCAGTCTGAACCAGCCTTACCTATCAGCCCTTAATTAAAAGTGACCCTCAGTGTGCATTCACTTAGAATCAAAAGGAGAGAATGTGGTAAAGTGTAGTTTCAAAATGTAATTTCTGTATTGTATAAACACATAACCTGTAGCCAATGTTTATTGTTATTCTGCTTGAATGTAATCCTATGGCTTACATATGCATCCAGTCCAGACCTAGGAAGGGCTCGATCTAGGAAAAGCTTTCTCTAGATGGTTCCCCAAGTTACCAGGGTTGCAAGCGATAAGGCTAATCGCAATGGGTTGCATCCTGCTCCCTTGTGTCCTCCCTGTTGTGGTCCGGACAATCCAAAATAGCCTGAGCCTATTGGCAGAAAAAGGGCGGCTGCCCAGGTCCTGGCTATGTGGGAATATCGCCCCATCCCCCAGGTTGAAACTCCAGATAGGTGTTGAAGTTTCAAGAGGGGGGAGTGAAGGAAACGAAATAGTTAAAAGAAAATCTTACAAGAGATTCTAGCCAGGCATGTAGACAGATTGCCAGGGTAATGACTGTGGCAATGACTGACAATGGCCGGCAATGGCTATGTTGATTCAAAAGGGTTGAGGTGTTTTGCTGTCTCACCCTGCCTACGTGACCAAGATCAGATAATACCTACCAGCTGCTTGATTGTAAGATCATCCTCCTGTCTCCTTGTAAGGAAATCCCCCTCCCATAATAAAGCCCCCCTTTGTCTTGAGCTTGCTAACCAATGTAAAGAACTGTTGCCAAATGACCAGACTTATGTATGCTATAAAAGTGGTTGTAAAAGCCCCGCCCGGGGTTCTGCTTTGCGACACAGTCCGCAGGACCTATTGTGCACAATAAACCTTTTTCCAATAACCCGAGTTGGTCCTCGTTGTCCTTGTCTGAGGTAAAAGGTGACCACTTCAGAAGGAGAACTGCTAGGAAATCCTACCGGCTGCAAACCAGCAGGTAGATGCTTCTCCCGTACCTGCCAACGGGGACGATGGAGAGACTGGGTTGATTCTGGATCATTCCCGTGAGAGGAGATGGCGGAAGGGAAGGAGGGAGAGTTCTCTGCCCTCCATCTCCGGTTCCAGGCAGAGGAGGGGTTGAAGCTGGGAGTGGAGATGGAAAGGGAGGACCTGGCAGATGCAAAGCTGCGACAGGGCCCACTGGATCGAGAAAAGCCCCCCCCTTGTTGCCACCCACCCATGTGGGATCCCTTGGGCCTGAGGGGTTGCAGTAGCTGTCAGATGCTCACTGGCAAGCCTTCCTTAAGGTAAGAGAGCCCCCCTCACTCTGAGAGGAGGAACAGGAACAAGAAGCTGCCAGGAACATCTCCACTGAGGGCAGTGGCTGCTCCTCTGGCAGAAGCAGCACCTATTCTGCCGCAGGCTACTGGATATCTTGCGCCCCTGCTGAGACCTGGTCCCTGCTTTGGCTATGACAGCAGGAGGTGGGGCAGCAACCCCCAACAGATCTCTGCAACCCTCCAATATCTCACAGATGAGAATAGGGACACGTGTGAATTTCGAAGCGGTATGGTTAAGCAACATGAAGATGTGATCAAGAGGGTGTGGCCAGGCAACCAAAGGTACAAAAGTTCTTAGAGGAAACACACAAAACCAGCATTCTAAGCACAGAAATCTTTGAATTAATGTATTGTATTTAGGGAAGCCTGGGGGGAGAACGGTAAATCCCAAATCAATAAATACAACTCTGTGTGTGTGTGTGTGTGTGTGTGTCTTTACACACCATTAACAATAAATACAACATTTTTATAAAAAAAATAAACATTATAAAATAAATAAAATCAACGGGTGAAAAGTCTTCATTATAAACAAACAGTCATGTAACTATGACTCCCTTCCCTCTCAGGGTTTGAATCTGAACATTGAAAACCTTGACTGATGCTGAACCCTCAGTATTTTTCTTTGCTCTCCTGTATCCTGTACTCAGGCCTTCAAACTTCACTGTACTGTTTGAAGTACTACTTTCTTTCTGATTGTAAGCCTGCGGGCAGGGACTGTCTTGTTAATTGCTGTAAACCGCCCAGAGAGCTTCGGCTATTGGGCGGTATAAAAATGGAATAAATAAATAAATATGTTCCTTTTCTGATCCTCCTTATGTTCTGCCTCTCCCTAAATTTCCCTGCAATAATAGGTAAAAGGCTATAGTTATGAAGTGTTTATCCTTATCTCTTATTATATTGTCAGTATTTGCCATGTTATACTATTTGGCCCAACTACAAATTTTCTCTTTGTGCAGAATTGCATCCTGTAATTCAGTGTGTTGGTAACGAAGGCCAATTTCGTTACCAACACATAGGCATGCAGATGATTTATTTATAAATAAATATTTATTTATTTTATGTATATTTGTATCAACTTGGCTTGTCAGTCACCAACCTGAAACAGCTAATAACCCATAACAGATTACAGAGACACAAACGTGGAGACCAGAAGTCTCCCAATGCCATGGCCCTGATCTGGATGGGCTGAATTTTAGCTGGAAGACAAAGAAAACAAAAATGCCTTAGCTACCCACCCCAGGATGCTCTAATCGTTTAAGGGCTGACCACTCTGAAGCCACTTTGATCTCCAGACCCATGATGATGATGGTGATTGCTGTTGTTGTCATGACTATTATTGTACCATCAATGTGCATGGTGCTTACCGAGTATAAGAGAACAGTTCCTTGCCGCAAAGAGCTTACAATCTAAAATGTAATATAGAGGCGACAAGAAATGGTAGGAAGGGGTAAACCGGGGAGGAATATGCCATTATTTCAGTCAAATATAACTGTGGAGAAACGAGCCTTTGGGAGTACACACACACACCTCAGGTGGGGCTGTGGCTTATGCTGGCTCAGCTTGTCTGAGCGTGGAAAGCTAAGCAGGGTCAGGCCTGGTTATTACTTGGATGGGAGACCCCTCCTCTAGTTTCCTGCATTGAGCAGGGGGTTGGACTCGATAGCCTTGTAGGCTCCTTCCAACTCTATGATCTATGAAATCTATGAACCGGCTGGGGTGGGGTGTGCATAGTTAGCATATGGAAAGAGGGGCCCTTGGGGGTTCCTGCATGCATGCACACACACACACACACACACACACGCCTCCTCATGTGTAAAACATAAGATGGGCCTGGCGCCTGGAGGTTCTGGAGGAGTCAGGCTGAAAGCGTTCATATGTAAATGTAGTTCAAGCCATGAGTCATGAGTTCCCTTCCCCCTGCCTGGCCAGGTGAGGTGCATGGTGATTGGCTAAGAGGCAGCAGAGGAGGGGAGGGGGGAAAAAGGTATATTTCCCAAAGCTTGGTTTTTTGGTCTTTGTCTTTGTCCTGGATCGCGTGGCTACCGGCTACCCTGGCTATTGGGGATGGCGGCAAGGCAGAGAGAGGCCCCAAGCCTTCGGGGGGGGGCATCAGGATCCGACCCCAGTTAGCTCCTGGTGAAATGAGCTGGATGAGGGCTCTAGTGAAGGCAAGCCTTGTGGGAGTTTTACCCATCTCAGACCTGCGGGTAGATGGAGTGGTTCTTCTCGGGCGGCAAGGCTGTGCTGGATTTAACCCTTGAAGAGAATACCCTCAGGTAACATAGGTGTATGAGATATTAAGGAATCAGGTTTTATTGTGTTTTAGCTCTATTTCTGTGTACTAAAGTGTCTCTTTATTTTGTGTGCTTCTCTCATTTCCCCTAATCTTGTTTAAATGCTACCAGAATAAACCTTGTCGTGGTTTACCCCACATGGGTTTTGTAGTACTCTGTGAGTTCAGTATCTAAATCCAGGTTTACAGAATTGAAGGCAAGTCCCTCAACAGAGATCCAAGTAGGATTGCAGACAGCTGAGGCTGGCAATCTGGTACCTTGAGATCTCTGGGGGTCTTGGTTCCTTTGGAGTAGGAAAGGGTGGGGGTGTGGCGGGCCAGCCAGCCCCCCCTTCCTCCACAATAACTTTCAACCCACTATCCCCACATTGTGCAGGAAACTCCTTGTTTTTAAAGATCTCTCTCCCACTTTAAAAATGGATCCCTCCATGGTGACTTTGTTCTCATAAGTAGTTTGCCAAAGAAATAATATTTAATATTTAGATATCTCTTGAGTGTGCAAAGTGGTTCATAGGTCCACCCTGCAAGCTCCTATTTTCTTCACTCAGAAAAAAACATGTGGGCTCTATTGTACTTTATTAAGAAACAAGAACTACAACACTGATTGAACAATAATGCCAGAATTATTTGGCCTGAGGTAAAAGAAGTCTTTAAGAGACTTGTAGCACAAACATTGTCTCTCGAGTCCTTAAGAATTGTCACTAAGCAGTTTTTTGAAAACCCCAAAGTAAGTATTAGTATTCCCTTATGTGCAAAATATCCCTTTAATAAATTACTTGTTTAAGACATGGCTAGCTGGGGAATGCTGGGAGTTGTAGGACTTTTTCTGTCTAAACATGCATAGGATTGTGCCTCTACTGTTGGTTCCCATTTCACACCTAAGCTTCTTATACCAGGTGGTTTTAAAGTGTCCTAACAGAAAAGGGTCAGCACCATGGCTTATATCTGTAGGCATATTCAAAGATGTCTCTTTAGCAGTTTGGAAACCATCTAGCTGCCTGATTGGACAAAATGTTCGTTCACACACAGCAGAACTATGCATAGATTCATGATTGGATTATTTACTTTAGTGTAAGTGCACACAGCCCCCATTTGAATTGGGACCAAGGTGCTCCAGGTGGGGGGTTTCAAGCTTTCCTGCTCCCATTTTTATCTCCAAATTCCGCCACCCCCATGAGGGGGTGGGGTTAAAAAACAAAAAAAAATTATTCCAATGAAGTTATTTTAAAAACACACACAATCGTGGGGTGGTGAAGGTAGAATTTTGTGATGGGAGAACGCTTAAATCTGCGTCCCTCCTGGAGTGCAATGGACCCAGTCTAAATTGGGGTTACAAAATCTTATCATCAGGCGATCACTCGTGACCGAGTAAGATTGTCTTCCGGGATAAAAGGAGGAAATTCTAAAGAAGATTGTGTAGACTCTAGCGATGGGTCCGTAAGTGACTGTGGAGGCCAATTCTAGATCCACACAGCTTCCCACAGTGAGGACACAGGTTACCAGATAGAAGATGGTCCTGTAAAGGATTCATTTGACGTGCTTTTCGCTTAGCACGTTTCTCCCTTTCACCTTGCACTCGGGCTTCTTCAAAGTCCATGGAACCTTTGTGAAAGGCCAACCTCCATTTAGATCGTTCATGGGCCAGAGCTTCCCAGTTTTCGATGTTTATATTGCATTTTTTTAGATTAGCCTTATGAACATCTTTAAACCTCTTATATTGACCACCGATATTCCGCTTTCCATTCTTGAGTTGGGAGTAAAGTAACTGCTTTGGGAGACGGCAGTCAGGCATTCGAACAACATGACCGGTCCACTGAAGTTGGCGTTGAAGGATCATTTTTTCAATGCTAGTAGTCTTTGCTTCTTCCAGTACACTGACATTTGTTCGCCTATCTTCCCAAGTAATTTGCAGGATTTTCCGGAGGCAACGTTGATGAAACCT